>CM049398.1:31965000-32507500 GCA_026929865.2 Hyperoplus lanceolatus
CCACAAGAGATTATCACAAGCCCCTCGTGTGCAGGACTGTGCACATCTAGTTAGGCGGAAAAATGCTACGGCATAAAGCAATTAGGGGCTGCGTGTTTCGGAAATGTGCACTGGGGATGATTTAGCTTTTTTTTTCTTTTTTTTTACCATACAGACCTCTTTAATGAGAGGGAGAGGGAGGGATGAATGAGATTGAATCCAGTGACCTTCTGTCTCCATTCCTATCATTTCACAGATCTGTCCCATGCCAAGAGTTGAACACAGATCACAGTCTATTTTTCCACTTGATATCACCAATTCCATCTGGTGTCACTAAATCACTGTAACTCGCGATCCCCGGAACACAAACATTAAGTGTCGGAGAGGGGGGGAAAAAAAGTCTCTATTTGCCATGGGTGCGTTTTAATCTGGTAGAAATCTACATAGTATCTTTGCAAGAATGTGGGTCACACAGATTTCCTGTTGGTGAAGTATCGTGACAACTTTTTTCTCCATGCCGGGAATCTGTCTTGACATTTAGAAATGAAAATAAAATCATGGATGTAAAACACATTATTTACCCCTGCATTCCAGTGCTTTCCTATTCTGGGCCCTGTTTTTTTTTTTTTTAAGTTAAAGAGCAGTAAAGGACACAGGGTTAGGAAGGGGCCAGGGGGCAAGTGCTGGAACAAAGTCCTCCACTTATGAGGCACGCTTGTGTTTTCAATTTTCTGGTGGCACGGCGCATCCTCACGGGCAAACAGTTCGTTGGCCTTTCCTGCGTTTGACTTTTGATTTGGCATTTGGTAAATCTGATAGAGGAAATGTATTTCAATTTAGGTCTTCTTCATGCATACTAATGATTATGGGACATTTCCCATGACATTCATTAGTGACAATGCAATCTCTTTTTTCAAACTGAAACACTGAGGTATTTCAAATAGAGCTGGCATACCTGGGCATGCTGCTTTACTTCAAATACTTTTAATACTGTTTGTGTAGCCTATTTATGGTCTTTTTGTACATATTTTACTGACAATGGTCATTTTCTGTTTATTCTGTTAATACATCTGCATTTAGTCATTTAGTTACACTCATACTTACACTATGTATCGAATACATACAGTCTATGTGGTGAACCCCGAGTGGTGCAAGACCAGTTCCCTCCCTCAGTGAATGGTATTAGAACTTGTCTTAAAATAAAGCCTCCACTCAAAGTGACCTTTGTTACACATAGTTTACCAGAGGGCTAAGTAACATATTGCACTGAATTATATTCTGAACTGGGGGCAGTCAATGTCATGGTGGTCATATATAGCACAAAATCCAAGATTAGTTTGAAGGGCGAGGAATTAGGGTCTGCTTTGGGACCTGATGTTTCAGTGCACCTGAAGACATGCCATATCCAGCACCTATATGAAAGCAGCCTGTCAGAAGAGAACATTTAGAGATGTTTTAAGGCCCAGGCTCATAGGAAAACAATGATATCATATACCACACACACACACACACACCTTATTAAGCAGATCGGTCTTTTAAATAAACAACACCTCAATTAACTTTGTTTTTTTTGCTCATATAGTCACACTTTACTCATTTGACAGAGGACGTCCTTGGATTTTAAATTTGCATGGCTTCAGAAAATACATGGTTGTATTTGTCCTGAGGCTGTGGAATAAATCTGTTTGACGCACAAATAATTTGGCTGAAACTACTGCAGACTTAAAACTTTAAATGTTAATAATAAATATGTTAGCATGGCAACATGTTGAATAAAAAAAAGAAAACAAGCATAGTAACAACCAATGTCTATTTTATTCCTTTTAATTCTGAGTCCTAATAAATTAATGAATGCTGGTATTTAAATCATTGTGGCTAATGACCATTTTATAAGCAGGATAATCCATTCTTAGTGTGTGTGAAAAGGATTTTCAAAGCGCTCACACAACCTAACCCTTCCCTCTCTGCGATTGTGTGTCAAAATCCTCTGGTGGATTATCTCTTTCACGTCGAGAGTCTGGAATTCAATTTGTCACCTTTCACTATGGCGATACACACAGAGCTTTACATGCCATTCCTACGGTGTGCACAATGAATTGCACAAGTGGAACTGAACTGAACTCCGCCATTTTGAGCTGCGGCATTTTTCTGCTCTGGCTCAATGCACTTTACTGGAGTGACACCTTCAAAGAGGAAATCTCTCTGACATATCACAGCACCGCGAAAAAGGCCACGGCAAAACGTGCCTCCTCCTCACCATCCCGTATTGACACTAAATGGCAGAGAGAAAGGTTCTGTTTAACTTTGAAATCCATGATTTGTTTTTTAGCACAAATGGTAAACGGAAATGCCAGGAACTATGGAAAAAGAACTTTACAAAAACAAAGACAAAAGTTTGTTGCTAAGATGATCCAATTTTCAACAGAGCGATTGTTATTTCTCTGTTTTCCATTGTGTCTTTTACCTAACGGCATCCAGCCTCCATGCCTTGCTGAGTTAATTGCAGAAATAATTGAAGTCTTGAGCATGAAAAACAAGCAAACAAGAAAAACAAAATAATGCAGGTTTTACAGATGATGCCCACTTACTCTGTGTGGTTCCTCTATAACACACAAGCCAACGGTGTGTTATGGTGTGTGTGTGTGTGTGTGTGTATACCTGAATATGTGTGCCTACACACAGCCCTCTCGGCCAGCTCAAGCATTATTAAGTGATGGTGGGGATGGAAGGTGCGTGGACTGGGCCATGGAAAACAGCTGTTCAATTTCACACTTCCTCCCGCTCTCTCGACCTACAATCTCTTTACCTCCACCCCCCCAGAACCCCTCTATGCCTCCATATCTGTCCAAACCTTATGCCCTCTCTCTCTCTCCACCGAATATATAGAGATGCCTGTCAGGAAATAGCCTCTTAGGTCTTAAAACCAACCAGAATGACACACACAAACACACACACACACACACACACACACACACACACTAATACAGCTTGTTCCGACCCAGACCACTGGGCTGAGTCAACATTTCAATTATTTATCAGGACTGTGGTACAACACACAGGGGCCGTCCAGCAGAGGGGATTGAGTGGGCTTGTCGCCACAATAACAACAGTGATGAGTTCTTGTTACTCGCCTCAGCGTTTTCCCACTAATACAACAAACTGCACTTCCAACGCCATAGGGCTGGAAAGCATTACCTGTCATCATGCAGCATTGGGCTTTCTTCCCCTCCTTTTCCTTGTTCCTCTCTTTTTTTCTCTTCCTCTACCAATCACGCACTCACGCACATACGCATACACCATTTCACACAGTCTGGAGTGCCTTGTCCTGACCTATAGCTGTTCTTATAGTTGTTTATACAGGGCTTTCACTGAAACAAGTTCAGGTAAGGAGCACATACACTCAACAAAAATATAAACGCAACACTTTTGTTTTTGCTCCCATTTTTCATGAGATGGACTTAAAGATCTAAAATTCATTCCAGATACACAATTGTACCATTTCTCTCAAACATTGTTCACAAATCTGTCTAAATATGTGATAGTGAGCACTTCTGCTTTGCTGAGATAATCCATCCCACCTCACAGGTGTGCCACATCAAGATGCTGATTTGACATCATGATTAGTGCACAGGTGTGCCTTAGACTGTCCACAATAAAAGGCCACCCTGAAATGTGCAGTTTTGTCTCACAGCAAAATGCCACAGATGCCACAAGCATTGAGGGAGCGTGCAATTGGCATGCTGACAGCAGGAATGTCAACCAGATCTGTTGCTCGTGCATTGAATGTTCATTTCTCCACCATAAGCCGTCTCCAGCAACTTCGCACAGCCATTGAAGAGGAGTGGACCAACATTCCACAGGTCACAATTGACAATCTGATAAACTCTATGCGAAGAAGACGTTTTGCACTGCATGAGGCAAATGGTGGTCACACCAGATACTGACTGGTTCTGAGTCCCCAGACCCCCAATAAAGCAAAAAATGCACATTTCAGAGTGGCCTTTTATTGTGGACAGTCTAAGGCACACCTGTGCACTAATCATGATGTCAGATCAGCATCTTGATGTGGCACACCTGTGAGGTGGGATGGATTATCTCAGCAAAGCAGAAGTGCTCACTATCACATATTTAGACAGATTTGTGAACAATGTTTGAGAGAAATGGTACAATTGTGTATCTGGAATGAATTTTAGATCTTTAAGTCCATCTAATGAAAAATGGGAGCAAAAACAAAAGTGTTGCGTTTATATTTTTGTTGAGTGTATTTTACAGTGATATTGTTACACATTTTACACACAACCAGGCCCATTTGCACACAACCAGGCCCTGGATCACATGCAAATGCACTGAAACAAACAATGTCATTATGCTTCGCCAAGTCAACACACACTAATAAGGCTTTGTAAAAAGACAGAATGTGTAAAATCCTAAAGACCACTTAAAGCCTTACGCAAGACCACCATATTGCCTCTTAGGTGCTACCGAAAAAACAATTGCTGTTTTCTTGACCAATTTCTTAGCAATTTGATCAGATGTAGTATACAGTATGACATTCTTCTCTCATTCAGACCTGTGTGAGTCATAAACAGACATTCTGCCTTTTCCCACAAAGGAAGAAAAAAAGGCCTTTGGGGTTTAAATATGATACTAAAATGAAAACAGTTAAATATATTACTAAGACAAACTGTGTGCACATTATGATTCTGGCACAGCAATTTATACAACTTTTTTTTTTGTAAACTTATCTGACTCCAACATCTGCCTCTGGGTCTTAAGTGGTCTGCTGCCCAGTATCATGGCCAACGCGCCTCTCAGCCTCCTGTAGGCTAGGTATAGTATTCTCTAGAACTTTTTCATCTGCCTTAATTGCCTCTCATATAAATCATACACCTAATTTACTCTTTATAGATGTCCCAATACAGCATTGCTCTGTTGAAAATGCCTCTGGAAATCTGTATACATTAGCCATATTGTATCCCCTAATTGTTTTGTGTCTGCTTACACTGCTAAATGTATTAAGCAAGATTTCTGGCAGCATGATATGAAGCTCTGTAGTGCGATTGTCATATTTTATTTCAATTGGTGTGAATGAAACAGTGCAGAACAGGCAGCCCTATATGGCAAATCCAGGGGGCGACAATTTTGCGAAACCTCACACACATACCCCTCCTCTAGAACAGATGGCATTCATCAAGCTGAAACGTGGAATTCACAACAAGTATAAACCACTACTTGCAACCCTAGCTCAAAAGTAAAAAAAAAAAAGTAAAGAGATTTTGGATGAGAATATGAAGATGTCCATATATGGGGCCCAATATCACTTCCTCCCCTTGTACTGTCTAAACGTACACACTCTTGACTTCGGTGTTGTGGTATTTTTCTTATCTGAAAACAAACAAACAGCGAATAACAACTCTGTGGCAGTCTCCCTGAAGATGACACCATTTACCTCATGACCTGCTTTCAATTGCATGCTCTCGACAATTGACACAACAGATAAGTAACAGGAGTCGCCTGTGTGTTTATGAAGACATACTGTATATACACACAGGCACATTGACACCCAGGTCTCAGCTCAATTGGCACAGTTGAAATAGATTAAAAAAAAAAAAAAATTCTTCTCCCCAGAGGCAGTGGAAGCACATTCAACCTGCTTAGAAAAACAGGCATTGTGAGGGTAAAACAAAATAGGTAAAAATGAGATAAATGCAGCTAGAGTTACTGACATGTCTTGCTCATCTCTAACATCATAATGTATTCATTTCAATGCAGACGAAAAATAGCCTGTTTCCAAGATAGCACGGGCGCAGTTTGCATGTCCAATTGTTTCAGCTTTGCCTCCAGTAATATGAAGAATGCAAGGAACACAGAGATAAATCTACTGACGGAGACCCCCCACCCCCCACTCAGTCTTGGCGCAAAAAATCTCATTATGCTTTACACATCATGTCAGGTTGTCTTTTATTGATTGGGCTTGGCTATTACAGCGGCCCCGGCGTTGTCCATTAGGAAGTCAATAACCAAATACATGCAAGGACTCTTAAGTGTGTTTTACAACCAATAATTGTATGCACACGGTTCAGACTATATCAGAATCATAATTGAGATTTGCATCATCGTAGCAAGAGGTGAGTCAGCGCATTGGACCAAATTTCTCTGGCAGATTTCAAAAGTTTTTATCCCCACAGGGCTTTCATTAAGAAAATTAAGTCAGGGGGTTAATAGAAGAGTTTCACTTATTGTGAAATGAATTATGGTATCGCATAAAGAGGCATTTGTGATTAGATTAATCTGTTGGCACAGCCTGCTCTCCCAGGACTGTTCATTCTGACTATAGAAGAGATGCCATCTGTCCTCGGTGACACATTTGGGTTTCTTTTCTCTCTACGGGAAATGTGAACTCAACTGAACTCTTTCTCCCCATTAAGGAAAACTGTCTAGAAGCATCTAGCAGGGAGTGAAACAAGTTGTTTAAAATGAATGTGATGAGTGGATTTGATTGGCCATAATTGTCAATGGTTCCTAAAAAGACCAACGGATGATAAATCCCTCTTAATTTACAGTGTATGCTGCCGTGCATCACATAACTGACGCACACATTATGCACCAGTCATTAACTGAAGTAAAACATGTCTGGAATACACAGTGTATAGTTATCTTAAGTGTGTGTTTCTGTTCTGTCTGTGTATGGGAGAACGGGGTAATCTGAGCCACTTTTTACATTTGCTCCCCTCCAAGGGAGCTAAAATTATTCATCACTAAAATTGACACATTTCCCATTAATTCAGGATGTTTCCTAGAAATGGGCATTAGCAGAATTTCTTTCAAGACAAAGGGCAGTGAAAATATGATTGTTTTAAAAAAAGTTGTCATGTGGCTGTGGGGTAAACTGATCCACTTACTTTTTACACTCGGAAACTATCATAACAACACATATTATAACAGTAAGAATCCTGAAAGCTAGCCACACATTCCAGAACTAATGTCCGACTAGTAAAATAATGATGGGGTTTGGTCAATTAAGCAAAGCAAATATTCTAAACACTTGAAAGTAACTGAACAAAATTAAATACAACATATTATAATTCAGAAGGTTTTAATAAGATTCAAATGAAAGATAGAACCAGTTAGATTAGAACACAGTCTGGGGGTCAGAACACAGGACCCTTAGAGCCAGCTAGTGTCTGCGGGTCAAAGCATAGGAAAATCAGAACCAGCAAGAACAGCCTGGGACTCAGAACACAGGAGAAGACCCAACTGGATTATAACATCAGCCTCTACTCTACAACTAGGCCTACTCTACATTCCAGCCCTGAAGGTTACAGGGAAAGATGAGAAGGTGCTCTTTCCGTGTGGTTGCCCCAGGTGGTCTTCCTGGTGTATTTCCTTGGCATGATGGATTTTCTACAATGTGTATGACATTAAAATAAAACATATGTTATGTAATATTACATTAAAATATGTTTAAGACTAAATTTAACTTGTGCCTCATGTTTGGGGAAAGTGAGACAGTGGCTCACTTTCCCCCACAGCATTTGGCTCACTTTCCCCCACCACCACAATTTGAGAAAACAACTACCTCTCTTAGCATTTCAGGCTAATCTTCAGTTATCAGCATCACATGGTTTCATATGTTGGTAGTTCATCAACACATATGATAGAAGTTTTTCTACGTGAATACATTTGCTTTGGCACAACAGTTGATTAAGTTGACAGCAAGACAATTTACTTTTACATGCAAAATACCTATTTTGGTGAAAAAAAACATCCTCACCACTGCACCATGAGGTCCTCTCTTTCAGGGCCATGGGGAAATGAGAGGGGCTTTAAAACATATATCTCACATGACCACAATTGTTTTCCGTTGCCTAGATACAGGGGGTGGCTCACATTACCCGATGCCTCAGATTCCCCCGTTCTCCCCTACATGTTGTCAAATGTTGCTATTTAAGACAGTTCCATTTTTTTTGTAGCTGTCAAGGCGTCTTCCAGACGACAGTATATTGTGGTCACACCTCCAGTCATTTTCAAGCTATAGGCTCAAGGACACAGTGTCACACCCGGGATCCTATACCCAACTCTCCCTCCCTAGAGAGACATTAAGGGTATGGCATCCATGACAGCATCCTTACATCAGCCATGTCTTCTTTGTTACTCCTCTTGTAGAAAGCCTGGCTGCTCTTTTTTCCCCCCATCTGATTTATTCACTTTCATCTTTTTTTTTTGTGTTACTTTGTTGAGAAAGCCGCAGAATACGTAGCACTGAATGTAGCGCACATATAAAAAGCAACAAGGTCTTCACAGGGGGAAAACAGCAGGGCAGCCCAATCCTAGTAAATCATCTCAAAGGTTTTACTTTCTTTTGTGTTTCTCCCAAGAAAGTTAATATATGTTCCCTCAGCACATTTTGACCTCTTAACCAACAACTACTGCAACACCACAACTGTGCGTTTGCTGCGCTGTGTTGGTTTTGAACCCCCGCCCACCCCTCCGCCCCCCCTAAACACTGCTGGCTGAGTCTTCAAGTTTTAGGAAGCGGAAGGGGAGAAAGTAAGATGTTTGATCGACGTGAACACATTGTTCTAATTATTTTCAAGCAGAGTCACCAGAGCAGGAAATGGAGAGCAGAACAGGGACAAGGCCGCAACCCCTGTGTTTTATTTTATTTCTAAAACGTGATGTTTCAGGGTTGAACCAAGCTTTCAAAATGTTGTTATTATCCTGTGTTATCATTTCTCTGATGCAGCTGTATTAAAATGAAAATGTAACTTTGTTATTCACAGCAGTGCTTTATACCTTTTGCTGTATTTGATGTCCTTGGAGTTGTTTTTCTATTCCCATTTGAAACTGAATGTACATTGAATCTTAAATTCTACGCATTTGCATATGAAATGTCTTGAATTCTTTGCCATTATTGACAAGACATTTTTTTTCTTTCATTTTTTTCTTTCATTTTTAGTTCATGGCTTTGTTTTTATTGTTCATACGTTTTAACGGTCTGATTTCAAACTTGTTTTTCCTTTTATTAACACCATATGTGTAACAGTTTCACGTCTCAACATATTTACTGGAAGCGTATTGCTGCATAATTGGATATACAACAGATATACGAATATACATATTTAATCAATACCAAACAGCAGCTTGACAGTCATGGAGAACTGATTAGGCCACATTGTCTTCCCTGGTCTCGGATATGAGCCGCTGCCAGTATAATCAGGCACATTTTTTATAATATATGTGAATACCTGCCATTATGATTATCCAAGCATATGCAGTGGTAACATAACATTTTACAGCTTTGATGTCAATGTTTAAACCAGAAGTGTTGAGTTCTGCAGATTTTTCCTATCCAAAACCATACAGTGAAGTTTAATTGTGTACACTGTGCATTTAATCACGTATTTATAATCTACAATTTTCCCACAGTTAAGTCAATATGTGCGAAGCATTTGTTGTGCAGTACATTGTAGTTTGTATTAAATTATACAATATTTTGGAAGTTTTCCAACTCATACAAAGTAAACCAGGAGGAACAAATAGAGTAGAAAGGTAAACTTCATTAATCTTATACGAAGAGACACATGAATGTCGCATGATGTGTCACATAAGGGACATGGGAAGATCAAAGAGAAAGATCCTCAAAGAGAATGGCTTATCTTCTCCTGCAGGCATAGTTTTATCTAACTGCAAAAACAAAGATAATGTGATAATGCTGAAGTTTCTTGAAACTGTGACTTCGGTATGAAAATGGCCCTAGGTAAAAAAAATTAAAATAAAAAAATATAGTGATACACATCCGCCCGGCCTGGCCTCAAAGAATCATGGTTATGGACATCAATCTTCTCCTGTGAACATTTCAATACACATGCTGTCATGCGTTGCATTTTGTATCATCCTCTGCACGCAGGATTTTCTCTATCGGTTTACTTCACACCAGATGCATTCATCTGGTGTGAAGTAAACCGATACAGAAAAATCCTGCACATCTGAGGACATTTTTCCTTTTATCACATCCAAATATATGAAAAATGTGAAAGGTCTGTTGGCTGCTGGTATGCATAATAACACCCCTTTGTTTATGAAAAACACATAGTTCTTTTGTATGCCTGCTCTTAGCATCCCAAAGAAAAGGGATTTTGTGTGTTGCCTTTTTTCTTCCCTAAAGACATGTAATGAGTGTCATTTCAGGCCATTTTGCAGCGTGACAGAACACTGCACGTAGTATCTATCTAGTCAAGACAGATGTCTCCAAAATGTGTTAAGAAATGTATGCAGCCATGTTTCACACTGTGGGACTTTGAATATTCTGAGAACCCTCCTACAGTTCAGCTCCGTCCAGTGTGTGTGACAGTGAGAAGTCAGTGTTGTGTCCCTGGGAATGCACTTGTACTGAACAGACTAAATTAAACTAAGTATGTCAGGCACTCTGGATGTGAATGCTCCCCATTGTACAGTCGGTCATTATCGTTATCGCCCGGGCGCTGCAGGCATATCAATGGGGCTGGCGCTCAGATCAAGTAATACCAACAGCTATGCAGAGAGATATGTCGCACTGCCAGACACACACACCTGCACTCAAGCACACTTGTTGGCTGGCTCTGAGTACAGTGGTGGACGAGAGCTCCAGTTAGTTACACTGGCGAAACCGCAGCAGCTTCCATCGGCTCTCTCACACATGGATGGGCAAGCAAATACACATTATAGGTGGCATCAGCAATACTGAAGAATGTTTGTCGACAATATCAGTGAATATGTCTTTCACGACCCACTACCTGTATGTACTGTATGTGCACTGGAAAAGTGTTGATACACAGCCTAGGCTCTCTAAACAGGGATGTTGATAGCTATACATTCATACATACCCTCTTTGTTTGCATACCATTTGTCTACATACCCGTTTACAGAGCATAGGCTGTGTCACTTGTTTGAGAGTTGAGTTGCCTCCAAATGATCCCTTCCCATTGGACTGCATTGACGCTTGCTTCTTAACCAAAGCCATATGGACATGAGGGCTGGGGTCTAAGGGAGGTTAGCCAGCGGTGATGCTTCACAGCTGTCCTCTGGCAGCCTCCCATCACACATGCTGGTGGGCCACCATCATTAGATAAAGGCCTAGTGGATGCAGGGGGAGGATCTGTCCCACCCCGCGGGTAGAGCAATATATAACGCTCACGCCCTGGTGAAAAGATCACGTCCATGCAGACAAAGGGAGGGACAGAGAGATGCAGAGGCAGACAAACACACTGTCTGGAGGAGAGGGGTGGAAAATGTCAGCTTTTAAGTATGTCCGTTCACACATCTCACACACACACACGCACACGCACACGCACACGCACACACACACACACACACACACACACACACACACACACACACACACACAGCTGCTGTGACTTTGAAACTGTTCACTTTAAAACAGTATCTAAGTGGCAATTATGTACTGCTAGATTTGAAACAATCAGGGCAAAATTTTCCGACAGCTGAAGTTAAAATACTATTTACCGGTAAGATGAGGAGTGAAAGATGTTGATATCTTAAGTGCAATTCACTGTCCGAGTTTGTCTCAATGTGTCAATAAAAAAAAACTATTAGCAGAGAGCCAGGCACTGCATTTACATCCGCATCAGTTCCACCTTTTGGTTCTGACTGGAACACAAACAGTAATTGCTGACGATCTTTTCAAACTCACTTCCTAATCCATGTCTAGCCATGAGACTATTAAATGACTGCTTGGACAAATGCCCTATACTTCTCATCCGTGCATAAAGAGCATCCATCACATGGAGGTTAAAAAAGGATTCACATGACAACTAAATGCCTGTCCTGTTAACTATGTTAAGCTAACTTCACTATTGAAAATGCTCTATATAATCAACAATATACACACTACTTCTTTCTAAAACACTAATTTCACATACTGTGTTTTGTCTCCATCTCTGGAAGTTATTACACACGAGCAAACCAATATGAGCCAAATTTAGACTAGCCTATAGCACATAATTGAACCGCAGATCATATAAGAAAATTCAATATGCCTTCTGGCTTTAGAGTATGTGCCAGTGTTAAAAAGAAAAGCTAAAAGAAAAATCAAATGAAAATCAAATCTCACAGTGTTTTTCCCATCTCATATCTTTTTTTTATATTGCTACATTTATTTCATTGCAATTTCCTTGATGAAAAATTGCCTGAAAGCACGGAAAAAGATCAGCCGTATTTGTTTATCTCCTCTCAAAGCCACAATTATGCTTCCTAATTTTTCTTCCCGGCCATTTAATTGAAACTCTATTTCCCAGGCAGTATAATGAGATGAAAATAACACATGCATTACTACAAATTTGTCTGGTTTTCAGTAGCTCCCTGTGCTTGCACCAGACAGTTCAGATGAGGTGTGATAGGAGACACAAGTTACAAACAACCAACCCAAGCTGTGGGTTCTGATCCTCAAAGGACCACTGTGCTGATTGTCAACTTTGTTTTCATGCATTAGTCAAAGGGGTGTCATGTCTAGACAGTGCAATCACTCTTCTTGTCAGCTGGTATCAGTCAATACCTTGCTTTTGCCATTCACTGAGGTCAAAATATCAACAGGGGAACGGTTCGCTTGTTTTGTTTTTCCCTCTCTAGGAGGCGTCATACCCTTCAGTCAAACTGTACCATGTTTGTACTCAGTCAGAGCACAATATACAACTTCATACCTCATAAACTACTCTCAGTCAAAAGGCAATGGGCAGAGCAAGCCTTGAATCAACATGAACACCTCTTGACCATCACATTGTGGCGTGATTTTACTTATGTAAATAACATCTCACTGAAATGAATGAGGCACCCTATTCCTTCCATGTCATGCAGCACAGAACACTGCGAGATAAGCCAAATAAAAGTGAAATAATAGAAGAGCAACCCCTCCCCCCCTCACCCCTCCCCCCCTCCTCCCTGTGAAAAGGAATTCAATTTTATTACACAATGTTGACTTCCGAAAGCTGCATCACAAATCATTTTGTAAATTGTGGAAACGGCACAGAGGGATACAGTACAATAACAATAGGACTGCCAGCATATTGACGGCTCAACATTGTGTGTCGCAGATGACAGAATGCCTGGCAGCAGTCTTTTTCTTTAAATATATACAGTATTTAACATGGCAACCCAATGCATATAGCTTTAGTTTCAGAGAGAATAGTCTATTGAACTGTGGCTCTGTGCAGAAGGCATTTTCTTTTAATCAAATTTTAACAAAGTTAATAGCGTTGCCTCTATTAGTTGTATACTGCCTAGACAGAGAACGATTTTGGTTATTAAAAAAGGAAAAGAAAAGAAAGAAAGAATAACCTGAAGTTATAGCCTCTCAATATGTGAAGTTATGGCTGTTGTTTCAAATTGAGATGTGCATTTCTCACAATTTGAAAACTTCAAGTAAAAAAACATAATAAAGAAAGAAAAATTGCAGCAACCCAAACTACTTATGTTCAATAAATGACTACGGGCATCTTACTTTATCATTGTCATTTGTTCAAACCACAGCTTTGAGAGCATCACAGCCAGGCAGAGCAGCTGCAGCAGTGCTCACAGCCATGTGTAATGCCAGAGCTCTGCAATTTGAAAAGAGTATAACAAAAAAGCATAATGTTAGGTTTTGGGACATCTCTCCTTTCTGCAGGGTATTTTTCCTACAATGGTTGTATATTAACATCACAATGCTGTCACTCATGACCTTATCATTTCAAACATACAATGGAATGATCTTCTGTTGTGTTCAGACAGTGGAAAGACTCCAGATCAACAGACCTCCATGATAGTAAACTAAACAGTAGTTAGAGGAAACCATCTTAAAAGATGATTGCGGGTAAACAGGACTGGGGTGTAACTTGACCAATGAATAACACTTACTGTGAATGATGTCATAAACAGGTGAATACCCTCACTACATTAACAGAAGATCAAATGCAACAGCAATGCTTTAAAGATGTAAAAGGTAAGGCAAACAAGACACCAAATAAAACTAAATAAATGAGAAATGCAACAAAGAAAGACAACCTTAGTCCCAGAAAGGCAAGGCATATAAAGTAGAAAGCTGAAATAAACATGTCTGCACCTGCCACATTAAAAACGCAAAAATGACTTTAATCGTTATATTTGCAAGACGGTATAAAACACTTCTCCGGGGAAACTTACAAGATCGGAGTGTTGTAAAAACGGCATTGGGTTTTGCATGCGGGCCTGTAATAGTAATGTATTGAGATTGTTATGCACAGCGGACTGGATAAATCAAAAGAGTCAACAGAAGTTTGAATTTGTTTCAAAAAACAATGGCTGTTACAATGTGCTAATAGATTTGAGTCAGACAAAACGGGAGAGAGAAGTGCAGAGGTGGGGAAGTGGGAGGGGGAGCATTCCAACACTACTGTCATCCATAATTAATTTGGAGGATTCACAGGCACGTATAATCCCCCAATGACACACACACACACACACACACACACACACACACACACACACAGTAGAACTCCACACATTTAATCTTTCAGTTTGTTCTGCACCATTCAAGAGGTCATGCAGTCAGCCTGACAACCTGACATGGTGTGCTATTGTTGGTAGTGCGCAATGATTTTTTTGTGATGTTCCGTTTTTAGAGCGGTAATGACACTGCTGCGTTTGTAACTACTGTGTGATGAGACCGCCACGTTTCCAGAAATAAGACGTAATTTCGGCAGAGATAGCTGTGTAATTACAGCCCCATTGCACTGCAATTTTCTGCCAATCTTCTCCAATTGTTCAGGTCAAACTCAAGCTATCAGGGGCCAAAGGAGAGGCAGGCGTGTTTGCAAGTATGTGTTTGTGAAGTGTGTGTGTGTGTGTGTGTGTGTGTGTGTGTGTGTGTGTGTGTGTGGTGGGGGGTTGCTTAGCTGCAATGCTTGCGATTGTGACTGTGAATTTCACAAATTAATTATGAATATTGATTTTAGCTCCAAGAGTGAAGCATTTCGCTGTTGTTCCCTTTATTCTGTCCGTGTGTCTCTTGGGATTTGATGAGGATGAATAAAGCTCCATCACAATTACATCACTCCTTGCTGCTGTTTGGCGAAAGGTCCAACTCGACCATCTAATCACTATGGTAACAGGTGGGACAGGGTCAGCCATCCTACCTCTTGCTAATTTTAACCAGTGAGTGTGGGAGTTTGTAACAGACTAATTCATCAGGCTGGGAGATTATTTGATCGCTAGAATGTACAATTCTTGAGCAGTTTTACTATGCCGTAAAATTGGCAAACCCACTTTATTTCTCTCTCTAACTTTCACCCACGAGCGCGCACAAACGCACACACACACACACACACACACACACACACACACACACACACACACACACACACACACACACAAGCACACACACACTTAGCATACACAGCAGTGAAGCATCCATTCAAGTCATTCCAATCAACAGGAACAGCCAAAGAGACTTCCTTCACTAACAAATAAATAAGATGGTTCTCACATCCCTTTATTTCTCTCATTACTTGCATATTTACGTATAGATGAGTTTGTGTTTGCAAATAAATGTAAAAAAAAAGACAATGAATCTTTATCTCAGGTCAAACAATGGGTTCTTGACTTGTAAAAACAGTGAAGGTTTAAGTATGAAAACACAGTATGCACTGAGCCATACATCCTGCTATACTTTTGATTATCCCATGGCAGGAAACAATGGCAGTTTCAGTAGATAAATACAGACACAAGGCTGCTGTGGAATTGCCACGTTTGCTTTTTATTACATGTTTTTTTTTTGTTATTGATACAGTTAAGTATACAGTGATCGCATACACTATGTGACAAAGTGCTGTGTTGGTGAACCCCATACACACACATACACCCACCCCGTCTGACTGGGGGGGGGCGCGTCAATGACAAGCTGTCTGTTTGACTGACTGAGTGGCTGAGTCAGTCAGAAGTGAGCAGAATCACAGATTCACCGACTGATTCGCTGACTTGACTGACCCACTAACCATTCACTGACACGCCGCTGATTGGCACATGTCACTTGAGTCTGCGGGTGGGCCGGGGAGATGAAGGTTGAATTGAGGATGTGTGAGTGTGTGTGTGTGTGTATGTGGGTGGGTAGGTGGGTGGATGGCTAATGCAGAGATGTCTGTGCTGCTGAAGACAGGGAGAGGAAGAGGCAGATGAGGAGGAGGATGAGGTGGAGAGTTGGAGTCAGAAAAAAAGAGGGAGCTCCATGTTTCTTGTGATGGAAAAACACCTCCAGAATTTGCACTTGTCTTGGACCAAGGCATCCTGCGCCAGCAGACAGCTACCTCTACAACTGCCAGTGTGACTGTCAGTCGCAGCCCAATGCCAGCAGGCAAGGGGACTGTGTGTGTGTGTGTGTGTGTGTGTGTGTGTGTGTGTGTGTGTGTGTGTGTGTGTGTGTGTGTGTGTGTGTGTGTGTGTGCATACTCCTTTACATATACTTGTATGCATGCATTCGTGTTTGAGTGTGTATTCCTGTGAAGCCAATTTGTAGCCATTTAACAGCTAGCGTACACCTGCCTGCACAGCTTCAAAGCTCACCACAAAGCCCAAGCTGTATCCAGTGCCAGATACTGTGGTAAATTTGTGACACAGGCAAATTGGGCTCAACTTGACCCTAACTGGCATTCGGACGGTTGGATCGTTCCAAAGTGAATAATATTGCACCAGCTTGGCATATGTGAAAAATATCTTCACCCTTGTGCCCAGCCAGCTACATCTCTGCAAGCTAACCTAAGGTGAATTGGAAATTGAAATTATCTTCACTGGCAGAGGTGGGCGAAGGTGGCATTGGAGCTAGTGTCAAGGAAATTGGAGGAATGGAACATGTCTAACTATTTTAACCAAGTGTTGGCATGCACAGTGACATTCAGGAGGGATTTGGTTCAGGATGGAATATGTGCAACCGTGAAAATCACCGGGGGTTCAAACAGTTCCTGGTAAAATGTGCATGAACCCAGAAAGGACCGGCAGTAAGAATGATTTGAAGACATGAAAAAAGAAGATGTGCAACTGACCAGCACAAACTTATAAATAACTTGATTTACGTGAAAGCAATTTTTTTTTTTTTTTTTTTATAAACCTTTATTTATACAGGTAAAATCTCATTGAGACCCAGGGTCTCATTTACAAGAGAGACCTGTTCAGGTAGGCATCAGCAGCAACACAAAGTTACAGACTAACTAAACATACAGGAGACACAACACAGAACACAAACGGTAAAATAACGCAGTACAAAGGGCAAAGAACAAGTTAAGTACAAGTTAAGTTATGTACAAGTGCAGGCCCCCACGGACTGTCTCAACAGCCTTCCTACTAGCAGTCTAAAATCCCCTAAAGAAATAAGACTGGACAGCTTCAGCCCCTGCAGCCTTTGAGAATATGCGACTGGTGGTATCATATATAAGATTTAAAATGCCTGAATTGAAACAAATCAAACAAAGAAATAAAGTTAAATACATTATATTGTGACATTTTCTTTATAACTATATATTTACTATGTGCTGCACTATGATGAAAAATGTGTGTTAAAGGGACATTTGCTGGTTTTTTTCTTTTATAACCGAATACACTGTTTTTGATTGCTACATAAGAAAAAGCACATTTAAAATCAAATCATAACACAGAAAATAAAGTTAGGAGCAAAACACTGGCTTTGGTTTTGACTGGGAGGTACAAGGGAACATTTCCTATTGTTATATGGAAACCTAATGTCAGTGCCAAAATGCAATAAATCAACATTCCCATAACAGCATGTGGATGGGACCATGGATGGACATTAAAACCTATTCCTGTGGGCAGGCTGGCCAAAAGGACACCACTATTGAATATACACAAGGGGCCAACTGCCTTCCGTTTTAAGAAATGGATATTTCTATTGGTATATATATATATATACTCTCACAAAAGTGACCCCCTCCATTCTTCAAATATTTTTATATCTTTTCATGGGACAACACGAATAAATACACTTTGATACAATGTTAAGAGCGGTGTACGCTTATATAACAGTGTGAATTTACTGTCCTCTCAAAATAACCGACACACAGCCATTAATGTCTAAACTGCCGGTTACAAAAGGAGTACACCCTGAGTTAAAATGTCCAAATTGGCCCAAAGTGTCAATATTTTGGTGCCACCATTATTTTCCAGCACTACCATAACCCTCATGGGCATGGAGTTCACCAGAGCTTCACAGGTTGCCACTGGAATCCTCTTCCCCTCATTCATGACAACATCACGGAGCTGGTGGATACTGGAGACCTTGCGCTCCTCCATCTCCTGTTTTAAGAAGCCCCAAAGATGCTCAATAGGGTTTAGGTCTGGGGACATGCTTGGCCAGTCCATAACCTTTACCCTCAGCTTCTTTAGCAAGCCAGTGGTCGTTAGGAGGTGTGTTTGGGGTCGTTATCATGCTGCAATACTGCCCTGCGGCCCAGTTTACGAAGGGAGGGGATCATGTTCTTCTTCAGTATGGCACAGTACATGTTGGTATTCAATGAACTGTAGATCCCCAGTGCTGGCAGCACTCATGCAGCCCCAGACCATGACACTCCAACCACCATGCTTGACTTGGCAATACACACTTGTCTTTGTACTCCTCACCTGTTTGCTACCACACACTCTTAACACCATCTGAACCAAATAAATGTATCTTGGTCTCATCAGACCACAGGACATGGTTGCAGTCATCCATGTCCGTAGTCTGCTTGTCTTCAGCAAACTGTTTGTGGGCTTTATTTTGCATCATCTTTAGAATAGGCTTCCTTCTCGGACGACAGCCATGCAGACCAGTATGATGCAGAGTGCGCGTATGGTCTGAGCACTGACAGGTTGACCCCCCACCCCTTCAAGCCCTTCAGCAATGCTGGCAGCACTCATACGTCAATTTTCCAAAGCCAACCTCTTGGTATGACGCTGAAAACGTGCACTCAACCTTCTTAAACTGGGCTGCATGGCAGTATTGCAACATGATAATGACCCCAAACACACCTCCAAGACGACCAGTGGCTTGCTAAAGAAGCTGAGGGTAAAGGTGATGGACTGGCCAAGCATGTCCCCAGACCTAAACCCTATTGAGCATCTTTGGGGCTTCTTAAAACGGGAGATGGAGGAGCGCAAGGTCTCTAATATCGACCAGCTCCGTGATGTTGTCATGAATGAGTGGAAGAGGATTCCAGTGGGAACCTGTGAAGCTCTGGTGAACTCCATGCCCAAGAGGGTTAAGGTAGTGCTGGAAAATAATGGTGGCCACACAAAATATTGACACTTTGGGCCCAATTTGGACATTTTTCTTAGGGGTGTACTCACTTTTGTTGCCTTCAGTTTAGACATTAATGGCTGTGTGTCGAGTTATTTTGAGGCACAGTAAATTTACACGTTATACAAGCTGTACACTGACTACTTTACATTATATAAAAGTGTCATTTCTTCAGTGTTGTCCCATGGAAAGATATAATGAAATATTTGAAGAAATGTGAGGGGTGTACTCACTTTTGTGAGATACTGTATATATATATACATTTAAGTCCCATTCAGACAGGATCACCATTACAGTGGATGTATCAAATGAAATATTCATTGTGCTGTTTGGTCATGTAACTTATCATCCCATATGACATTTGTATCATTTGAAATGAATGGATGTGGTCTTTAAAGTCTGGAGAATGAGGCCAACAATGGAAGCCACTCCGTCCCCCAGCAGTAAGGGAAAGCAATCATACTACATGAAGTGAATTTGAGTCCAAAAGTAACTCAAACAAAACTACAGTATCATTCAAAAGTGACCTACACTTCTTGACTTTATAATATCATCTGATGTTCATGCAAATACATGTTCATAAATCAACTTAGAAATCATAAAAAGACCCTTGCAATCAACTATTCCCAGAGGATATAACTCAGATATCCACTTTAGAATAAAAGAGCACTGCTCCGGGCGGGATTTAAATGATAGGAGTTCACTAAAAAGCAGTAGGAAACAGTAGTCTGTGATTATTAAAAATAGTGAACAATACATAGAAAAAGGAACTTTGGACTAGATCAAAATCACTGACCACAGCGCAGGTAATGGTAAAACCGCCCCAACTCTCCTCAAGATATACAGTATCTCTAGGTTGAATAAAGGATTAGAGGGATCTTTATATGCACAATGCTCAGTAAGTGTTGCTTGCAGTTAACACTAACTGGTTCAATGAGGATTGATAAGGTCATTCTCATTCATTTCCACCCGGCAAATAGCTTGAATTCAGCCCTGAATGAGTAATTACAAGATGGAAGAATGTTGTGGTGCATGTCTGAAGTTGCTACATTTGTTGTAAATGTGGCATGGTACATTAAAGCGACTACGAGTAACATTTAAATATCTTTTAAACAGCCTCATGTTTCCTCTGATAATCATAAATTACCTTTAACAGCAAACAAGACCATCAGTGCAAAGAAAGACGTTTTAAAATAGTTTTTATTACTGCTTTTGGTCTGGTCGCACACCCAGTCCGATTTTCGGTTCGCTCGTGCAAGCTCTATGGTCACATATCCGTATTGGTCGCAGATTTCAGTGTGGCGCAGCAACGTGAATTGAGAAGCCTATCCCTCCAGGTGAGGGAAGTGGAGCGGGAGCCTTGTTTGATACAGTTATTTGTCGTCATAATGACTGATAACGGGGCTGAACCATCAAAGAAAAAAAAGAGAATGTAATGAAGAAAAGCTAAAAAGGAGAGTGATATAGGCTACGGGGGGACGAGGGCGTTGCCAAGCAACGTGCATACAATTTCACAAGAGCGAAACTAGACTGCAGTGTTTACTCCTAAATGAATGAGCGGTTGGTACTAACACAAAGTTTGCTTTGCTTCACCATCATCAGATAACCATTATCTGAAATATTCATTATTTACATCAACAACACAAACACATTACCTCATCGTGATCCATACTAACTGCCGTCTATTGTTCATTCGCTTTCTGTGAGGAGTCGGACACGTAGGCTAATCTTTCAGCTCCGTGAGAGAGAGTAGTTAGCAATAAGCATTGCAATCAGGTGCGTGTGGCAGTGACTGGCATTAGTTCATGCAGTGTCAAAACCACTCTCACGGAGCCGAAAAGAGTTCTCACACTTTCAACACACGGACATGCACTATATTGCTCCCTTCTCAGTTCACACTCACACGCCTGGCACGCGCTAGTAAACAGCTTTGCGACAGCGGGCGTCTTAAAAATACTACCGCTTTTGTCCAAAGGGGACGCCAACGTGCCATGTTACTCGTAGTGGCTTTAAGGTCACACTTTAAAATTGATGAATTCAGTTACTTAAGACTCAGGCTAAGTGATTGTCCTTTTAATTTAAAATGTTGAACTTAAACAGCCAATGACATCATCAAAGAGCGACAAAGTAGATTTGAGATTGAATTGCATCTGCGCAGAAAATGCAACACAGAGACAAAGTTAACGTTTGTTATATATCCATTTAACTTCAACTGGCGAAAACTGGCTGCAATTTGTTGTCATTCTGTTTTACTGTGAAACACTTAATGAAAACCATTTATCTCCTTGGAAGCATTTGCCTAATCGCTGTTGCAGACTATATGGATCCCTGTGGCAGCTGTAATTTCCGAGGTTAGAAAAAAAAAGCGATAATGTTTAAGATGTAGGCATTTAAAAAGTCATAACATTTTATCCACCAGGACCATTATTTGAAATGAGAGAGGAGTTTGGAGAAGAGGGGTTCAGTAAAAAACTCATTGTTTACACAGTTAATGTCATTGAGGCAATCAGGAGCTTTTTTTCCTTCTTTCCCACATCCTTTAGGCTTCCTCCATATGGCACTGGAGTGACTTTCACTATTCATACTTCACACATCTAACTTCCTGTAATGTCTCGGCGGGAGCAAAGCTGCGCTGATGATAATCTTGCCAGATGGCGCAAAGTGGTAAAACAGTAGAGGCGGCTTCTCTCCTTCATTTAAATACCACTTTCTCAACAGGGAAGATATAGCTTTTGTTGTGGGAAAATGTATATGCTGATGTGATGACCCCAGCATGAGCTATTCTGTATTGTGTACACCGTGTAATGCTGCCTTTTGTATTCAAGTCAATTTCGAAGAAAAACAAAAATCCATGCATTTGTTTTGAATACATGGAGTCTTATGTCAGTTTGCTGTATGGTGAGTCAACGCAGACGGTCATCAAAACATCCAAACCTTTTTTTCTTAAAACAAGAGCAGAACTATTCAGGCTATTAAAGGGAGATATGGTACAGTGCACAGCATTGACACATTAATCATTGCCACCCACATGGCAGTTCATCCTTCAACAAGCTTTCCAGACTAACTGTCTGATCTCTTCCTAGAATAACAGAGAGGTCATGGCAGGCTTTGCCCGGCAGCCAGCTACGTAAAATGAACATGCTATGTCTCAGGGATAAAAACCTTGGATGAGAAAATTATTCATGAGGACATGTCTTCATAAATGATCCCTCTCATTTGCATTCATAAAAACCATGCTGGTGGCACAGAGCTGTGTTCATCACCAAGGATCAGTATCAGGCTAAAGGGCACTAGTGGAGAAGAAAACTAATGAAAAATGCATGCACTTAGCAGCATAGAGTCTAGACTTAATGAACAACATTTCAACATTTTGCCAATGGGGGGAAATGAAAATCATAAGCCTGGTTGCATTATTGTTTTCTTTATTTAATTTTTGTAATATTTGCACTCAGTCACAAGACATCAAATGTCCAAACTGTTCTTCAGGAACTGTGCTAGCTAACATGGATTTATCACGCTTGTACAAATTGCTATTCATAAAAAAATGTCATGAGGTCAGACGCTGGCACCAATCTGGCTCTGCATTATTCCTCCACATGAATGACAATTTCTTGATTTGTTGCCATGGAAATGTGGCATGGCCATGGCAGCTCATATTATTCGGGGTTGGAAAAACGATAAAATGTTGGCGCTGTCTATGACAGTAGAATTCATAAAGACAGTCTATTGTACCTCTGCACAAAGAAAAACAAATATTAGATTCCGATTTAACCTAGTCAGAACTGTGATGAATAAAGTTTCTCCACATAGACAAAGCAAATGGGTAAGAAGTTTGGTACTGATTCATAAGCCCTCAAAGCATTCACTCTGTATCTCCCCGGAGGAATAGAAGAAGTATGAGTCAAACTGTGAGAAGAAGACTTTAAAACCCACCACCACACAGCCTCTTCCCCCTCTCTGTTCTCTCTCCAAGCCCTCTCTAAACTCTCTCCATTTCCTAATAGACATCAGTCACTAAGCTTCTCGGGGACAACCTCATTAGAACAGCAGAGCAGACGAGCAGACTTCCATCTGTCTCCCAGTTTACTAGTTAAATTAGCTTTTTACTTTGCTTCGCCAAATGCGAGACTTGGCTATATTATCAATTCACAGTCATATCATCCCCGGGAGGCTAATCTACATACTGTACATCATCCTATGAAGAAAGTATGTGTCCTCCTCTTCAACAAATATGTTTTTTTTGTGTTCAACATGGCATGTTGGTATCAGCATATGGCATATCACTGCATTAAACACAAGATGTATTTCACAAGAAACTCGGCATCTTTGGTCAAGGACAACCACTTATCCATTTGGAGTTTGTTCCTGCCAGCCCCCTATGAATTAAATTGGAATTGTTGACCAGGATTTAAAGGGATCACACTGCTCCTACTACCACCCATTACTTCTAGCTGGATATCCTTACATTTTGCCCTTATGGTTTTATATCAATTTTGAAGGCCTTACTCCTTACTTTTTTCTCAGTCCTTGAAAGTATAAATCAGGCACGCTCAACATTTCGGTCAACCACTTGAACAGGTGAACACTCAGGGCCCCTCAATAAATCATGTCAGCTATCCACATAATGCACGTCTGTGGTAATGTTTTGATCCTGACGAGGAGTGTCAAGGGCCCAACATTTCTCATGTATTTGATACAGTGCTCTTATAAACAAATTAAAATAAAAAAACACCTTAAAAACATTTAGCATTCTCAAAATACCTGCATGTAGGAAGTACTGACCGTCTTCCCATATAATTAATTCTCAATGTTAAAACCTATAGGGCCAGTTTCACAGACATGGATTAAGCCTAGTCCTGGACTAAATGGAATTTTGAATGGAGATTGTCCATTGAAAGTACAATTTAGTCCAGAACTAGGCTTAATCCATGTCTGCGAAACTGGCCCATAATGTGTTAATGGATGTACATTGACTTACAGTATATTGGTCTCTGTTCTGCAGAGAGACACTGAGCCAGATCCATATATTGTCAAGGGTACAAATAATGTGCATTGACGTAGGTGAGTGAACAATGTGTTGAACTGTTATGTCACTGTTTAAGAAAAGGCACTTCCCAACATGCACAGTATAGGCTAGTCTGTTTCTATTTATTCCCAAGTGATAAGAAGGTGTCTTCTTGATGATTGCTGAATGACCATATTCATGACCATATTTTCTTATGGTATGCTTATGCAGTATTGTCTTTGTGCCATAGTTGTAATACTACTGTCGAGACCTTAAAGAACCCACATCTTCCACTTTTCTTATATTCTGTCTTGAACCATTCCTTGTTTCAGTTAATGTCTCTGTTACATACCCATTGCTTAACACAGCTTTAAACCAGCTGTAATTGATATATTATCATATTATACAGTTAGCAAACACTCGCCTGTTTATACAGCACATCTAGCAGACAAAAGCTATATTAGCATTCATTGGGAGTTGTGTATGGGCCACCAGGTGAATTTAATATCCACTCTCCATTAAGTTCTGTTCCGATTTGAACCATTAGAAATGCTATTATATGTATATGTAAGCCGCTCTATTAGGTTCACCACATATGTTCACTTACTTAACCAGCTGCCTGCTGGAATAGGGGTTGTTGAGATGAATCGCAAAACCAAAATAATAAGATGAACAATGCTACAATACTATGTATAACTGAGGGACACTGTAGAGTGGGTTTGGTTTATCACTACGGCCAGTAGGTGTTTGATGCATAGCTAATATTAAAATATTAAAGACTTAGAAAGACTCAATGGGAAAATCTTAAGGTTGAAATACTATTGCTTTAGTTTTTCTATAAAGTTGATGGATGCTCATGTTTTTTCTCAGTGTATTTTCACAACAATACAACGCAAATGAAGATGTCAGCGGGTCTAACTGAGGGAAGATACATCTTTTACTGCTGTCCTTACCCTTCACCAAGGCCATTAACCCCCACCTTCTCATGATCCCCCCCCCCAATCATCCCACTATTTACAGTTCCTGACGGGGCTATTCTTGACCAAATCAACTAAATCAACACCTCCCTCCATCTTCTCTCTCTCTCTCTATCTCCATCTCTTTCTCTCCATCTCTCTCTCTCTGTGTCTCTCTCTCTCTCATTCCACCATGTTGCCGCCGCCTCGCTCCCCAAATAAGCAGAGCCACTGAGCCGTGCGAGCGTTAAAGTGAAAAATAGGGGAGTGGAGGAATGCATGAAATAAGTAAAAACGTATGAAAACATTTTTCAGGGGTGTTTACGTTTCAGCGAGCAAAGGAGATGGGGGCCCGGAGACATGAGGCAGCGGTGTTATTTCCTGGGTGTCTGTGTGGTGGAAATGGTGTGTAATATAGTCTATTTCACAGGCCGCTGGGTGGAGTGCAGCACAAGGGCCCAAGACCCCACCCGCTCCGACCCTTTACTCATTCTCAATTAAACACTTCACTTTGCAGCGGAGCACGAGGTGATGAACCCACGCTCAATATCACCACACTGTGGAACAAACGGGCGCATCTATCAGGGGTGGGTGGTGTGCGTTGTTGATGCAGGAATTCATTGTCAAGGTTTATGTGTGTGTGTATGTGTGTGTGTGTGTGTGTGTGTGTGTGTGTGTGTGTGTGTGTGTGTGTGTGTGTGTGTGTGTGTGTGTGTGTGTGTGTGTGTGTGTGTGTGTGTGTGTGTGTGTGTGGACTTGCATATGTGGGCTAAAATCTGCTGTTGAAGCGACCGGCAAAGTAGTAGCAGCATAAGTTCATTATCAGTATTTCACTTCACAGCGCGTCACTACTGCACTGAATGAATACAAAGGGAAACAGAAACACTGATATGTCAAATCAACAGAGAGAATGAAATATAATTAGTGTGAATTAAATCAAAGTGTGATTATTTCAACACGGAATAGGTGTCATTTCTAAAATATCAGAGGTACACATTAAGTTTAATATAATTACTTGACGTCTTATGCGTCCTTCAGGATATGGTCCTTTATTTGTGTCCTGCTTTTAACTCTAAGACAGGTTATTTTACAGAGGCTCTGGAGATTAAATATTGTGTCTGTCTTTTGTCCCCGTAAGTACAGGTGTTCCTCAAGTATGTGTTATTTTTCTTACATTGTCCTCCTTGAAGACAAAGTCAAATCAAATTATGTTGAAGAAAAAATAATTTGTGACAATGGGGATTTTCACAACAAAGCCTGCTGAATTCCACGGCCAACTTGTTGAAACTTTTGATGTTATTAAATATAAATGGTTAAAGGTCCTGGGCTACACCAACTGAGCTCCTATGCCTTGGAATGCTGAGTGAGCCGTATACCGTCAGGACAAGAGATAAGCCATTAGCATTCTAACAGACAGTTGTCATCCTTTAATTACTCCATCGGAGACTCTGAACCCTGGAAGGCATTATCGGCCGTCTTTGGCAACCGCCAATGTTTTTAAAAGGTATTTAATTCCAAGTGGTATTAGCATTTAAAACACACAAAGCCAAAGTCCACTCTTATCCTGATACACAACCCCCCCCCCCCCCACACACACACACACACACACTCACTCACTTGTTTGTCCCAGTGGTATCGAGTTGCCACATTTGTTCAATATGTTACTTGTTTTCATGTAAGCTGTATTGCTTTCATGTTTTGTTGAGCCAAAGACAGTTTGCCAATTGATGAACAGGAAATATGTGAAAACGGCATTGAGCCATGCATACCGCTCCAGTATGAGTAAAACAACCTGTCAATGTTGAGCAGCCTCCTCTGTCTGCAGTGACGCTGCTGCATGGCTGAAGCATTGCTATATTGATTAAGTACTGTAACAGCCTACTGGGCCAGTAGGGCCCCTGCAGGGCCTGCCAGTCAGAATCATTCCATCATTCTGAGAAGTGGAAACATTCCATTAGGCACACAGGGGACAAATGAAGTGTGGAAGTGCACTCTTGCCATCTCTCTGTTAGTGAAATATGAAATTTGGTTTAAATTTGGGGACAGAGTGAGGGAATTCATTGGTTTGCTAATGACTTTCTGCACGTGTGCACATGAGCACACCCTCTAAGACAGCAGACAACAGCATGTGCAACATCATTATGGTCCCATGATGAAAACTCAGTATGAAGGCACAGGTCTAATGAAAATCAATATATGATACACCATGTAAATCAACATAATGTGCATGCGACACACAAACACACAGACACACACACACAACCATAATAACACAACCTCCATTCAGCCTTCCACAGATGATGGCCTAGGTTTTGCTCTGCTTACTCTACTAACTTTCTGGAGATATATTGGACATTCCTTCGAATGTGACAACACTTTGTCAGCGTAATTGCCACTTGCAGTAAAACAGAGATGCACATCAGTCAGGCCAGGTCAGGTACATCAGCCAGAGAGCCCTTCACACCTCCAATACAGAGTGAAGTATAGCAAACCAGGGCCCAGTCCCATGGCGTTACTGCTTTCTGCCCTCAAAGAGCAATTGATTCATATTTTCACACACAACTCAGAGAAACAAAACTGTTGAGTGATTGAAAGACATGCCCACCACTTGCAAACTAGTATTTCAAATGTACGTACCATATTTGGGTCAGCTGCACTACTGACCTTGTACCAGAACAATTGTAACATTTTTGTGATACAAAAATCAACCTCACCTTGTTCATATCCTGATGCCACAAGAAAGTGGCACTATGGACAAATAAGGCAGAAATCCAGTGCAAAACAGTACATACTATTGCAAAAGAGTCTTCGGTCTCAATGGGATATACCTGTATAAATAAAGGTTAAAAAAAAAAAAAAAAAAATGTTATGCGTAGGAAAGTGGGATATAGTAAATCATTCATCAGTTTAAATATTCAATTATTTTCCCCCCAATGATTCATAAACAGCTTAACCTGTGAGCTGCTTTGTGCCATCACATCAATGTATGAGCAGCCAACAGATGCTAATTGTCATACTTGTGACAATGTTCAAGAAACTTTTTAATATTAACATTACATGTCACACACACACACAACAAATCAAAACAAAACAAAACAAAGGATCATGCTGTACAACAACAGGGGGAATGTCCTTTTCCTGGTGCAGCTCATTCCTCTCTTTCCACTTGGTCTGTCTGTGCACAACCATCAGTGATCCTGGGTCATCTCTCTCTCTCTCTCTCTCTCTCGTGTTGATGAAAACATATTCATACTGTGATCTTTTGTTGACCTGTTCTGTACACACAACTTATATTGCTAGTCTCCATGCTCTTAAGAATTGACTTGACTTGACAAAACATCTCATGTCTCTGTAACCGCTATTTGAAATATGCAGAAAGCGTGACCGTGTTCTCTCTATACCACCAGCTGCTGAAGGAAAAAAAAAAAAAAAAAACGCAGATCCTGACCCATTACTTTCGAAAGAAGCACCTCCAGACCCTACATAATACAGCTATTTTAGATATGCCTTCAGCCACGGTATATGCACTCTCAAGGCATTCCTCCACCACCTCTTTCTGAGGTGCATTAGACCTTCCTATTTACTCTGCAGCTTCTGTGAAAAAAAAAAACTCTGACCAAGTGCCTCAAGGGTCTACAAAACCTTTTTTTATTTCTGTGGTGGTATCAAGTCAGTAAGTGTGTGTCTTTGTGTTTATTTGTGTGAGGCTTAGGGTAAAAAATGCCTTTCATACACAAGCGATGGCATGGGGACCTAGTTTAAGGGCAGGCCGGACAGAATGAGCTATTTTATGTTAATGCAACATGAAGGTATACAGAAGGCAAAATGTGTGATGAATTTTGAAAGGTTCTTCTTATGACTCAGAGCATTTAATGCAGCCTCTGAAGGGAGCCAGTCAAGGCTCTGGAAATAAACCTTTTAAACTGTTTCAGAAAATATATTTGATAAAAAGTAATGTGGACATAACACCAACAGGAGTCAGAGCAGAGGAGCAGACAGGAGAGCTGCCGTTGGAGCCGTAAACAGGTTAGGTGTCTGGCCTAAAGCCATGTCAACCGTGACCCTACAGAGCGCCTTACCTAGCAGGCAAAGTACTGCTTCAGCTTCACCATGGGAATGTTGGACTATTGTTTCATTGGATTTGGATGACTAAAGAGATGAAATACCTTTTGAAAAAAAAAAAGCTTTGGTTGACCGGATACATCATTAGTTCTATAGTTATGGAATTATCTTCCATTAGTTTGGACGTGGGAAACTTGGAGCACTTCATACACATTCCACTTCTCTAAAAGAGCTACGAAGGAATACCTTCTGATCTACTTCGAAACGTGACCTCTGTTGTTGATTACAGAAACATGACACAACATTGAGGATAATCCAATTCTCTGTACAGCCCTTCAACAGCTTTGCAGAATCTTCTCTTTATCTTACATCATGTGAAGACAAAGAAACATGAAAAAACAGCGACAAAAAACGTCGTTTACGTCAACAGTAATTGTCATCTCTATCTTTCATGTAGCCTCATCAGTCAACGGGCGGGGAAATAATGAATTCCATCTGTCCGCTATCGAAAGTGCTTTACATATTTGATACGCAGGCTTCAGCAGTGGAGCTATAGGCCCAGGAGAGAGTCAGACTCGACAAGCCCCAGCTCCACATGGCTGCATTTAATTAGGCGGGATGCTGGGGAGGATGTGGGGGCGGTGCTTATGTTAACTGATTTCCCTCTTTAATCAGTGCTAATCTCCAATCATTTTCACTGCACAATGCCGGCTCATTCATGAAGTCAAATTAATAAGTGAGGAATATGCAGTGCTGCCGACTGCCTCGGCCTGGCATCGCACAATGTTGGAGTCCTATCTCTTCCCGTCTCTCTTTCCTCAATTATTGTATCTGCACCTCTGGAGGGGTGGGAAATTCTGTACAAGAAATGAGGCAAGATGGAGTAAGTGTGTGTGTGTGTGTGTGTGTGTGTGTGTGTGTGTGTGTGTGTGTGTGTGTGTGTGTGTGTGTGTGTGTGGGTTTGGGTGTGGGTGTGGGTGTGGGTGTGCGTGTGCGTGTGCGTGTGCGTGTGCGTGTGCGTGTGTGTGCGTGTGTGCGTGTGTGTGCGTGCAAGACAGAGAGACATAATGGCAGTTTGTGCATAAAAAAGAAAGAAGTGAATATATTGCTCTCACTACTTTTTGACATTTCATCATGGAAGTAGAATGATGTGTATCTGATGTCTTTTCTTGCCTATGTCCTGTAGGGAAACTCATTGCAGCCTCTGATGATGATATGGCAGTAATGTTTTGAGATTAATTTTAGAATTTTAAAAGAGTGGAGACATGGAGTCTCTCTGAAATGAAAGGTGGTCTTCACAGGAGATGTCAGACTATTATCATTAGGGCCAGCAAGACTTGATTCTGATCATCTGAAAGCTCGGCCTTCTATCCCATGTGTCCTGGTACTAAATTGAATTTGGCAGAGGAGGGAGATGAAACCAAGGAGAGGGAGAAGAGGCTGCAGCTGCTCATAAGGAACAGCAATTGGTTTGGGTAACGTTTAGACTCCAGACATCAGGCCGGCTAGCTTTGCGACGGTGTGTGTCGGAGAGGCTCAAACTATATCCCTGCTGTGTTGCTGTACCTCTGTGGATGCAAACTAATACTAGTAGGGTTCCCGTGGCCATGAAAAAAAAACCAAATAATGAACCTATTGCTGGTGAAGGTCAGGGAGACAGCAAAGACCACTGCGGAAGGTATTTTTTGAGCCAACGTCAAGCGAAGCCAGGTTTGGGATGTGGGCGGGAGAGAACATGTGGCAGTAAAAGTGTGTGGAAATGTGTTTGTCAGAGAGAAAGAGAGAGAGGCAGACATATAAAGATGAGGTGGCCATCTGCAAGATTAGTACAGGCTTCTCTGCCAGGTTAAATGAGGCAGAAGGCGGGGACATTTGGTGGCACATCTTAGGTAACAGTGTGCACATATGCACCGTGCAAGAGCGTGTCTCTGCATGTGCGTGCATATGCGTGCCCACATTCAGTTATGGGTCTTGGCCTGAAGTATTTAGTTCATAACCATTGTCTTTTGACTATGACCTTTCTCTGGCATGAACCACTATAAAATGTAACTGTTCCATTGAGGGCTTAATAATCTAATGTGGGCCTGTTCACCACTGTTCTGTACATTGGTTTGCAATATATGTGTCTATGTCTATGCTGATGACACCGTCCTATATTGTAAAGCTCAATCCAGCCTTTCCTTTACAATTTTTTTTTTACCATTGGCTTTAGCTTCATTTTAAAACATGAACTTGAAGAACAGCAGTGTTATTTGTCTTACAAGAAACACCTCCTTCACAATAGGTTTGCTCTGGAGATCGTTAATCTACAGTTTTAACAATACATATTGAACACACTAGGCCTTTTTTTAAAATGCAGCTCATGAACTCAATTAAAACATATTTTGAAGATTCATACACTGGTGCATTGAGGTAACTCTTTAAAAAAAACTATATTTTGAATATGTTAAAGTTTTTATTCAAAATGCTCCATTGATACTTTTCTTATGAATATTCATATTGTTCTCTCATGCATTTTCATACTGCTTCTTAATGTGTTTTCCTTTGAGTTAGTGATTTTGGTGTTTTGCTTGGTGTGTGTGTGTGTGTGGTCTGATGTTTAATATGTAAACCCAGCTCACTTGTTAAAGAGAGCTATTGCTCCTCAGCGTGTTATCCACAGTGTTTACTAATGTATAAATTAATATGCAATTCATCAGTGGTTTCCACAGTGTAAATTTATGTTGAAATTAATATGTAATTCATTAGTGGTTTAACATTTGCTGCTCTAGAGAAAGTAATGAATTGTTTCTGTTTTAAAATGTCTAGTGATGTGGCTTGTGCTTTTGCCAAGTAGGTCCCACAACGGATGCTCTCTGCCATTTTGACTGTCACTTATCTAAATTAAAATGTTATATTATATTATATTCCTTTAAAACTATTTTGAGGCTTTTACATTTATTTTAAACCGATACATTCCATCTAGTACATGTATGTGACTAACGTCCTTAGCAAATCCACTTGGAATTATTTTACAGTTAACTCTTATAATAATATCTTTGAATGTGTCTTCATGATTCCTTAGTTTTGTCTGCAATGTCATTTAATCAGTTAATGTTTATGTCCCTCTGTGTACTGCTGTGGTCCGAAGCAACACATCTGCAGATTGTCATGATACTGTATGTGTTGCATACCTATATTTGATCATCAGAGCAGTATTCCTTAACTTTTCTGGGAGAAAATATACATTGAATTTGCAATAGATATTCCTGGTCTCCAATAGAAATATCCTCATCTTAAGTAACAATCCGAACACGACAATTGAGCTGCATTTAGGAGTTTTTAAATTAATTTAAGAAATAAATGTATAGCTACATTTAAAAACATATGTCATCAGTCTTCCTCTGCAATATAAATGCAGTCAGCCAAATGTTTTAAGCCTTTTAAGCCTAACTGAAGACCACTGATGATGGGCTTTTCTTGTCAGACTCCCCCTCAGAGGAACTTAACAATATTTTATATCTGTAATCTTCATGACAAGTACACTGACTTGTATGTGTAAGATAGATGGATGAGCTACTATTTAGCAGAAGCCTCAAGGCAACCACCGCTAATGATTAGGACATTTTGAAGAACAAAATCATCAGTAATGTAAAAGTATCCATCATTGTGGTTGCTAGGGCTCAAAGGCTTTTACGCTTCAGTGCTTCTCTTTTCCATAAGTAATCTTGTCTTGCAGCTTAACAAATGAAATGCCACAGCAACCAGGTAAAAACAAGAAAGATCTGATGTTATAAGTCAAGTGTTGAGATTTATGTTTAATAATCTGGCCTTGTTGCCTTATTGAACATAACCAAAAGAACAGGACAGCGCTTGTTTGAAGGTGAACGAGACAAAGTGCTGCTGACTCAGAGAGAGTCAACAGACAGCAACTTTGGATCTCGCACCAAACACTCTCTGATCTGACATGGCACGCTTTGAATGAATGAGTAAGCGTGTAATGTAATATCCACAGACTCGAGTGCACCTCTGTGTGTAAGCCGCTGTATATGTGTGCGTTTACTGGAGGTCAGTTACGCTCCACCATGCTCACAAATCCCCCTGGCCCCTTCTCACATCCTCCCACCAAAACACCTATACACATACACACACACACACACACACACACACACACACACACACACACACACACACACACACACACACACACACACACACACACACACACACACACACACACACACACACACACACACACACACACACACACACACACACACACACACACACACACACACACTCAGGGAACAGCACACATCTCTTCCTCCTTATTGCCAAGACTGTGGTGTCTATGTTGAGGCTGACAACCCAGCAGGCCTTAATCCCTCTACCTGTGACGTTTTTTTTTTTTACAAACAGGATTAGTCCCAGTTTCTCCCCACTAAATTCTCTCTGAAATGCCTGTAAATCCTGCTGGCTGCTGGCTGATCTATGGGCCATGGCCCTAACCCCTCCGTTTCATGTCCTGAATACACTGCTGCTCTTATCTAAATGAACAGCTCTGCTCTGGACGTGAAGCACCTCCATTCCTCACCGGCTTGGCTCTTCAGCATGCCGCCATGTGGGCAGCAAAAAAGCAGAGATGAATGCATGCACGACCACGCAGCAAAACACCCGCGCATGTCCAGCAGTGCGAAAATCATGCTAATCCCTGTCCCTGTCCCTGTCCTCATACACAGGAACATATTAACACTCAGACAGACGGGGACACACATAAATCACTGAATCTGCAGGTGAAACATTACATCTATAATGCAGCAATGGACGCGTACCGCAGCGTGACAAGCAGAATACATCAACTTCACTTTCTGAACATCAATAACGTGGTTTAATGCGAGGGAGAGAGAGAGTGGTAGAGAGTAGAAGGACACCAATGATGATTTACTTATCAGGCTGGACAAGTTATATATCGAAGCACTGCGAAGTGACACGCTGGCAATTTACGAGCAGGATAGTCAGCATAGCGCCACACATATAAATGAAAGCAGGTAACTTTCGCAGAGTCTAGAGGGCTGTTAGGGTTTCGTATTAAAAAAGCATGACACAGGGGGCGCCCTTAGCTCAGTTGGTAGGGCCTCCCCCACCCCCGGGCCGGGCCCAGCAGCAGACCCGGGTTCGATTCCCGCCCGCGGTCGTTCTCTGCATGTCACTCCCCTCTGCCCCATTTCACCTCTGTCTCTCTGCACTGTCAATAAAACATAAAAATGCCCAAACAATATCTAAAAAAAAAAAAAAAAAAAAGCATGACACTGTGGGGGAAGGCAAATGCCTACAGCATCGCCGTTGTTTGTTTTTTTCTTTTATTGTTATTAAATGAAAGAGACAAATTGAGACGGAGGAGATGACTCATGCAAATTGATTATGATAATAACACAAAACTAATGGCTCTTATCAAAACAACCTCATCACCCTTATTTTTTGATGATTACCCACACAACCAAGGTAAGTGGTAATTAATGTAGGCGGCAAAGATAACGGTTAGGTACAGCTTTCGTCACGCAGTCAGTCTTGAATAAAAGCGAATTGAGGAAAACAGGGTTCCACTGTAGAAGTTCAAATATCTGCAGAACATTTCATATTCTAAAGTGAGACTGAGAAATATCAATATTGTCATGTTGTCACACTGACAAAGAAAAGCATGACATAGTCTTCATACTAGCAGCTATGCAATGTTTTGGGGATACATGCTAATCTCCTTATTTTTTGGCAGGGAACATGTGCTCCATCTTGGTTTATCACGTTAGGGTGCTTACATTAGTTGGTTAGCACTAAACACAAATGGCAGATGAGGGTAACGGAAATGCCCTTAGTTTAGAAGACATTTATATGAGAACAAGTATTTGACTAGATTAGTTTTTCACCTGATGATTCCACTAGAGGAAAGGTGTAGGGACGATCACAATTATTACAATTCATCCATATGATTCTGTTCTAGAAGTGCATGGTCATGTATCCAGTAGTTGTCGCTAAAGGGATGGACTTACTGACAGAAAGACCAACATTACTATACTCACAGCCAAGTTGGCAGCATATGATCAGAAAAAAAACTACTGTCTGTTTCTGAAGTCTTTTCTATGATGTATTCTTTCAATTCGGATGGTGTATGACCTTGTTAGATACAACTCTCTAGAGGTTGACTGAAATAGGGACAGACTGCTTGCGGTACTTTTCAATTCCATCGACTGGCAGCTACAACATGTCAGCCAGCGCAATACCAATACTTTTTGTTGAAATAAATTGACATTTACGGAAATAACACTCATTCGATTTCATGCCAAGATGTAGATGAGAACATCAATACCACCATGTGTACACAGGAGGCCTATTGCTGTAGCAACATGTCTGCACAGGATGTGTTCAGGTATGTGTTTAGGTCACCTACATGCTGGCATCACTTCAGAAGCCATCCAAAAATCACTGCAGCAACATGTTTAAAAAGTACACATTTACAGATGGATGACATGGGCAAAAAGTGATTATGCAGCCTGGGCAGACAGCTGGTCTCATGGGAAACTATAATTTCCGTCATATGTGTGAGAATGATGACTGAAAAAATGTGGATGAAACTCATCTTGCGCTCACATGTGGAGAGCTAACCACCTGCTGGTTCTAGCTTCATATTAACCATACAGACATGAAGGAGTTATTAATCTGGCATTTAACGGTCAATACAAAGTGAAAAATAATATTCTTCAAAAAGTTGAAATATTTGTTTAACTTGCCATCTGTGGATATAAAGAGGAAACAAAACAAAAAAAAAATCACAACAATGTAGAGTTAAAGAATAATGGCCAATTATGTTGGAAATTATTTGGCAAAGATGGTCAAATAAAACTGTAACATGTTGTGTTATTTCCCCTGCTCACTAACTCTTGCCTGGCACCTTCTGTACAAATGAAATGAAGTACGATGGTCTGGTAGGACCAGGCTAGCAATTTTGACTGATCAAGTATTTCTTATACTATATATTTTTTTTCTGCTCAGCAAAGTGACATATTAAACAGAACAGCACTCTGTGCATTCTCCCTTTTATTTAAATTCTAAACGGGTTTCATTTGGACCACTCGCTTTCTCTGACCTTGTTCACAGAACAAAGAAGAACAGTTTACCTTGACGAAACATGCAGTTGGAAAGGGCATGACTGCTCCCTCCCATTAACACACAGTGACACAGCTTGTAACGCGTCCTGATAGGCAGGGGGAAATTACTCCTTCACAGCAGTGAGAGAGAGACAGCTTCTGAACTTTTTTCCACTTTCCCCAAACTTCTGTACTCTGTCTATTGGTTTCGGGAGATAAACACTTCCACGGCTTTTAAGAATCTCTTACTCACATCTGGAAGTGAGTTGAGGGGGACTACTCGGAATGCGGCTTGACACTTCAAGCTTGTAGCTGTCCACTGGGTTTATTAGGTCTCCCCTTTGGTGATGAGAGATTTGAGAGGGGAGTGCATCTGAAGTGATAGTGTGTGACACATCAAACTGCAAACCTTTCACAGGGCTTTACTTCAATATGTGCCCATGGTCTAAAGGAGACATCAACAATATGAAGTGTATACTTTCTATATACTGCATTTCGCCGCTACATGCATGTGTGTGTGTGTGTGTGTGTGTGTGTATATATAAACGATGACAGCAGGTAGCACTGATTACGGCGCCTTGAAGAGCCACAATTATTCCGTGATTCACGGAGCTGTGACAGCGATCTCTATTTCTCGGGGACTTGTTTTCAGAGGCGTATGAATATTTAATGAGATGGAATGTGCGTGGAATGTGCATGGCGTATGCAAATACAGGTTCAGAGTCAGTCCTTAGCTATATGTCCATGTCAATGATGCAAGCTTTGATTCACAATCGGAACTGCTAAATGTTCCTTGGAGGACACACCTCGTCTTGTGCAAAGAAAATAAAATAAAAATAAAATGAAAATCCTCAAACAGAAGGTGATTGATGGAAGTAGCTCTCTTACCTTTAGTGGAGGAGTGTATGTGTGTGGTACAGATTGTTCAGGGGGAAGACAGATCCAAGTCCCCAAGAGACCATAAGAGAAAAAAAAGACATAGAAAAGGTTAGTTAGCCACATTGGGATGGTGATTTAGTATGAGGCCATACTCTGAATACAGAGGCATGTAAGTCAAGTCACTGTGTTGAATGCATTGGCAAAGAAGGATGGTTCACGTTATCAACACATCATTGGATTGCTTGATCTGTATATGATTCCCAACCATGCTGTGTGGATTTCATTCAGTTAGTCTTTCCATTCAAAACCTGCTATTCCGGCTGACTATTCAGGACATCTCAACAATATGTTTAATACCTGTGTAGTTCCCTTGTACAGATAGTTTAGTCATGGAACTGTGAAAACCACAACTGGCAACACCTCTAACCTCGCCAACGTTTCCTCAAAACAACTATTGTAAAGAAAGCAATTAGGGAAGATGACAAAAAGTATTTTTTTTTACTAGCCATCATTTTAGATTAAGTCGAGAAAAACCACTTCATGTACCTCAAAGCTGTTTCCAGGGTGCTTTTACCTTCCGAGACTGTTGTATATGTTTAAAGCAGCCTGTGTGGATTCTACTGTATTTCTTGACTACAATAAACTATTCGTTGGGTCTTGGTAGCATGTGTGAGTTCAAGGCCTTTACTTACAAGCCCCTTTTATCCCTGAACTACCTTTAAAGTTGATAGAAAAAGTTACTTTTTTTGTATTAAAGCCTTTTGAAAACTTCACTTTGAGAGAACCTAAGCAATTCCCACTGCCTCAACTATATCTGACATGCCACATCGTGATCAGGGAACAACTCGCCATAAGGAGACAGTTCCATTTCCTGTTCAGGTTGGGGCACCAAATCTCTGTCTAGTGGCTTTTTCTCTCCAAGGACGCAACCTTTCGACTTTCCCCACTTCTCATCGCCCGCTCCCAAACGGGGCTTCACAAAGGCATAGATGACTGGTATAAATGGCTTCTCTGCTGCTGCTGCTGCTTGTGATTTCAAGAAAAAAAAAGTTGTGTGACAGTTCTCTGCCGTTCCAGGGATAAGTGTTTGTAGAAACGGGCCGTGCCTCGCCACAATGGAGGTAAAATGGCAGAGTATTGATCGGACAGATGGACGACTTAAAAAACAGGAGCAGGAGCGTCCTCGGTAAAAGGTCATACGCTGTTCTTTCAATGATTGCCATCAACCCCACCGAAGAATAAGATGCCCACACACATTTAACATATGAGCCCACATAAGACGTAAGTGCAAACAATACAAGGACCCTGCGTTATGAGGAATAACCAGTGAACAAACACCCAAGGCTTTATTCCAATAATGACTGTCTCTTTCAATAATAACTACATAACATGGCCAGATGAGATTCTGCATGGCAATACGTAATCTGTTCGGTTCCCTTGAGTCATAAGTATAATGGGAAAATGGCATCACCTTGACACGTAAAATGGATTGTTGATTTGATCAAAAGGTGCCTACAGCTACCTTTGAGATATTATTTCATAAAGTACTACTAATAGGATCAGCGAGGTAAGAAAAAAGGGCAACCATGATTAAAATGAACAAGTCCTAATATAAGACTGGTCAATCAAAGTGGATTAAGAATGCCTGCTTCTAATGCATGGCTTCCATGCATGTGCATGAGTACTTCAATGAGCTGGCCTTAAGAGAAGTTAATAGGCCAATGTATTTTAATAAGGCAAGTTATGCCACAGGGCTCCACGCATATAATGAACGACTTTAAAATCAGGGCATGGCAAACTTACACACACTGCTCGATATAACGACAAAAGAATAATAAATGCGTCGGGATGGGAAAGTTATTCACTTCAGAAAACAGGGTCTCAAGAACATGAGTGAGCAGCGAAAAGGTTACTTCATCTGACATATTGAATGTAGAAGGTTAATGAGTAGGCCCGGAGAGAAGTTGTGCCGCATAGCTGACATTTAATTAACTGTGCATGTATATTGAGAGGTTATGGACATGTAGTACTTTCTTAACGACCAAAGGGGTCCCTGCCTTGATAGATGCAGACTGGTTCAATTGTGAGCTTGAAAGGCTACACTGTTTGATTGCCCATTAATTGCTGACGAACTGTTGATGTTTTTAATTTGTTTATTTAGGACATATCACATGTCACTGAGCCAGACATTTTATTTTTTGAATATGGGTTTTGAAAATAATAGCACTTTTTAGATTTTAGATATATGTATTTTAAACCTGTTCAGTCTTTAAGAGTTGTACCTGTATTCTGCAGATGGAAATAGTCTTCGTAGGAGCAACATCCCTTTTATCAAAGTTGTAAATGTACTATATGAAAAAGCATAACTGTGTAACTCAGTGTCCTCTTACCTCAAACTAATATCTACCTTTTATCTCGCAGTACTCTCCAGACTTACAAAATTACCAGAGAGATGATTTTGATTTCTTTCAACATTGGCTATGACATGCACAAGCAAGGTTAGCCCCAGGAGGGGGATGAATGTCATTCAATTTAAAATCACCTTTTAAAATCTGCTTCAACTGGTTATGTCTTCTTGAAAACCACCTGGCTAACCTCCATCTTGGTATCATAGCAGTTCAATTTGGTCCCAGGGATTGAAAAGGCTTTTTTCTTCCTCAGGCAGCCTTAGATGGTCTTCTAACAGAGACACCCAGACTTTTTTTTTTTACAAAGTGAATCAAGGTCTGGGCAGAAATGAGTCCAGAATGAGACAATGTTGGAGAGAAGTGGCTGTGGTTGGAGATTCGGGGGCAGCGGTATTGAGCTATTGCACACTGCCGAGAGTTTGCGAATTAAACTGTTGCCAGATCAATTTATTTTAGGGCAAGGAACTCCAAAAATATCTTTGAGCATTGCTTTAGTTTCCATTCCAAACTACAACCATGTCACCTGCATGGTACACCATTCAAGTGCAGTATCTGACCTATGGTATTCAATTTAAGTCAAGGTTGTTCCTATCTCTCTGCTTGTGTCTGTGAACACCATGTTTGATTCCTATCAGAGAATGTCCCTCCAGGGTGGGAGCCGGCTGACAATGTGTGTTTGTGTTCTGTCTACAGTAGGTGTGTTTGATTTAGTCATTGATTGTTTGTGGCGTTTTGTTCAACGGTCCGAAGGGGACGACAAGCGTTCAAATTCCACATTTCATTCAAGACACAATGATGATGCAGAGTGATCTGCAGCCAATACTAGCACAACAAGCACACCAACCCCATACACACACACACACACACACACACACACACACACACACACACACACACACACACACTCCCAATCAATCTGTCGGACAACCTCTACTGGGCATTATTGGACAGACAAAAAAGGATGAGAAAATCAATAGGCCATTGGCCACCCTGAAATAGCTGCTGCGGTACGGTCGCACGTCTTTTCCACGTGTGCATGTCTCATATCTTAGACAGAAAGAAGGTGAGACATAACACAATACAAACGAGAAATGTTGGAAGGATAGTAAAAAAGACCACTCCATTTTACCAAGTCACAAGAACATGTCTTATGTAGTGATTTGGAGCGGTCCTTCATTACATTCGTGTAACATTTGTCACATTTCTGGAAATATGTGACAAGACAATATAGGAAATGAGCCTTCCTCCAGGCAGCAGTCCACACAGGCGTGAATGAAAGTGAATAGGAGGTGTGAAGGAAGCAATGCCTGGGGTCCTCTTAACCCTCCTGTTATGTTCCGGATCAAATTGACCCGTTTTGAAGTTTGAAGATCTAGGAAAGATAGTTAAAAGTTTTTTTTTCAGTACGAAACTTCTTCTGCTTGACTTAATTAGGGTAATCAACATACACTATGACAATAGTTCATCTCACACACAGACACACACACACACACACACACACACACACACACACACACACACACACACACACACACACACACACACACACACACACACACACACACACACACACAGGTGCAAGTGTTATGACTTTTGACGGGAACCATTATGTTCTCGCGGGAACACTCCACCCACATTCAGTGGACACTCAACAGGGGAGTCCAACCAACATTACACTCTGTCAGGCAGACCTTTACAAAATGAGCAGCAGAAGCAAAAGGATGACAGTCCAGGAGGCTCTGGAAGTCATCATTGATCATGCTAGTGAAATAGAGGAGGATGTATTTTGAGCTAAATTCTGATTCTAATTATTCTGATTTTTAACCAGATGAGGGAATTGCTATTCCTATTCCTCCAAGCAAGATATTCATGTCAAACAATGGTGAAATACAGTGGTCTTCATCCCCAAATATGCGTCAGGCAAAACTTCTTGCAGAAAAAACATAATAAAGACAGTGCCAGGGTCCACTAGGATGGCACTGACTCCTGTGACTGACATCAAGTCAGCTTTTGAGCTGGTCATGCCAGATTCAATACAGAAAATCATTCTGGAAATGCCTAATGTAGAAGGGAGGCGTTTTAATGGCAGAAGTGGAAGGAGATGGACAAAACACACAATTTAGATGTGTATTTGGGGCTCCTCATCCTGGCTGGGGTCTATAAATCAAATTATGAATTGACAGCCAGTCTGTGGGATGCAGAGACAGGCAGGGCTATAGTTCAAGCCACAATGTCTCTTGAAACTTTTCACATTTTCTCCAGAGTAATCAGATTTGATAATCGAGAGACAAGGGCTGGTATATGGGAGAGAGACCAGCTGGCAGCTGTTGGGACAGTGTGGGACAAGTGGGTAGAGCAACTTCCACTACTCTATAACCCAGGCACATTATGCATTATTATTCTCCTCTGGGGCTCCTCCTACAGGCTTTTCAGTGTAAACCTGCATGTTCAATGCATAGCTGGTGTTTGCATCACATGCTGCACGGATTTGTATCCCATATTTAGCTGGTTTGGAAGGCATGTATTGCCTAAATGGGCAGCGACCTCTGAATGCCACCAGCATTTCATACACTGTGATATTAGGGCCTGGGTTATAGAGTAATGTTGGTCTTTCAAAAGTAATAAAGTGATGAAACATAAAAAAAAAGTTTCAACATGTATTTAAAAAGAAAAAAAAAACTATTGAATTATCCTAATTGAACCATTCCTTGTTAGAGGTAAGGAACACCATTGCACTAAATATTGATAGAATAGTTAGTAATGGAGTTAGTAATGAAATGTTCACACTGCTTGTTAGGATGTTTTTGGTTTCGGACATCTTTTTGATAATAAACATGCACCGGGTCAAATTGACCCGGGAACACCATTGCTGTTCCTGACAAATGAACATAACAGGAGGGGTAAGGCCAAACGCCCAATTGAAGATGTCTTGTCTGAAGCCATGTCCCATTTGTAATGTGCGGTTTCCACACCCAAGCCAGAGTGGTGGGCACAGGAAGAGCATTTATGTATCTGGGACGCAGCACCATTCAAAATGAAGATATCCGTTTAAATATTTCAGTTCATGTGTTGATCCCACAGCTAACAGATAAATTAAGGGCTAATCCATTAATATAATGACTCACCTAATTAGAAATAAGAGCAGATAAGCCTCAACGCTTAGGTATCGGGCAAGCATACGACTTAAGTCCTGGAGTGCAGACAGTTTGCAAATGTCTTAAAAATTAGAGCTTGTTTTATAAGGACATGCACAAACCACTGTCCTGTGGGCTTTCAAACAGAGGGGGTTGACCTTCTCACAGCAGGATGATGACAAGCAACTTGCAAATATTTATATATATATATGACTTGAGTCAGCTCTGCCTTAACTGTAAACAAGCATCCATACCATGTGAAAGAAGGAAGGCCAACGGGGAAAGAGACGCCCATGTAAACTTCTACTTATGGATTACACACCCACTTCCAGGTGTGAATTGCCAGCTGTGCGTAGGTGAGTAAATGAGCAAGTTTGAACTTTCTCTCAAGCTCTCTTTTTGTACATACATTAACACAGTTGTTGTGATACATTTTTGTGTGAGGGCAGTACTTCCGTAAAGACTGTCTTGACAATGTCCATTATACCCATATTCAAACAATTACTGCATCACGCCATTCTCTATGACAGGCGGCTTTTCACCCCTCCTTTGAGTGTGATTATATTTGGAACACTTTTGCCTCTTGACGTGGGAGGACAGAAGGTGTTAACTGAGTAGTCATTCAAATTCAGACTCCAGAAATAAATGAAGTCAGGTTTTGAGATTGTGTAACCACAACACTTATTTTTGAGGCAGGATTATTAAATGATGGATGGGATCAAAGTAAGTATATAGTGCGTAGCTTCTTTTCGTATAAATTAATGTTGGCTGCATTCAAGCCATTGCCAAACAAGTTGACACAAAGTTAATTAAGTCTATATGCTCCACAAAACTCTCTGTATTTCCCCCCCTCCCCGATACAAGCACTGAGCTAAGAGAAAATCCCAAGTAGAGCCCACAACATGTTTCAGTTGTTGATTCTCCTGCTAACAATAGAACCTGGACATACAGCAGGAGGTATAACATCCACCAACGATTTACCAACAGTGTTGTTGCAGTTCCTCAGAATTCCTCCTGGCACTGGTCAAAAAGGCTTATGGCAACTGTCTATGTAGACGATGAGTCAGGGCAGAGCGGGCAGAGACAGAGAAAAGAAAATGTTGATGCAGTAGACGGGGGAAGAGAGAGGACAGTAATGTTTACAGTGTCAAGCCTGGGTGAGCATGACGAGAGGTGGCAAACACAAAAGGTCACGACTGGACCTGTTGATTGGTTCTCTCACATGCCACCCTTGTTCACCCCTCTGCCTCCCTATGGAGGTATGTCACACCGGCCCTCCAGACCCCCTCTTACTGATCTTTTCAAGCCTAGTTTAGAATAAAGAAAAAAGCATCCTCAATGTGCGGTAGACCAAAACATAGGAAGAGATGTTTTTAGTTGGACACTAAACCACTCACACACAGACAGATTTTCACACATGCAAACACTATGTTACAGCGTTCACTTGTTATACCGTGTGAAACGCGAGGCAGAGAACAACCTGTACAGGACTGGCCGTATAGTTACCGCTGCCTGCTCTCTCTTCACAGGGACACTGAAAGGCTTTTATTTGTGCGTGTGAAGATGGACAGTGAGTGAGTGAGTCACGGGGAAGAAAGCAGTGAGGACATGATGCAGTTCATGGACCCATGCGGTGTTATCAGTCACTTCCCACACCGGAGCAAAGTAGAGTGGGGAGGTGGAAGATGAAAAAAGAGGGATGGAGAGAGAGAGAGACATACACACACAGCAGAGTCTTACATATGCTTCGTTTCCACCGCGGGTTGGATCGGGGCGGTTCGGTCCGGGTAGTTTGGCTTTTCATTTGCCAAAAGTTGGGTAGGGTACGGTCTAACCGCTCTAAGCCACTCCTAATTTCGGTACTCCTCCGTTGGGGTACCAGCCGCCTGAAAGGGTGCCGAAAAGGCGGAGCTACACATGACGTCCGTTTATTGGTCGAAATAATCATTTCCGCCGTGTGTAGTCACCTCGGCTAGAGTGAAGAGAGTCTTGTGTTTTGGCGAAATGTGAGCCACACTGTTTATTGTGTAGTGTTTTTCATCGTCATTAAATTACTCAGTTGGCTACACTGTGTCCCACTGCTATGTTGTCACGTAGCTGCCGCAGCCAGCGCTGTTCGCTCACTGTCTCTATCAGTTGCACCGAGCCGTCTCTGTGCTCACAACAACACGGGGGGAATAAATAAAGAAGCGGCTGGTTTGACCAAGCAAAAACGAGAGACCGCTGGCTTGATCACAGTTGTTCCACAGCCCGATAGTTTGACCCATATTCTGGCGGCGGCTATCGCAGTCCAGCCTAAACCCCGCCCTACCAGTAAGGGTCGGGTCGGCGGTGGAAACACCACAGACATTCTAAAAAGTGAGCTGTCCCGGTCTGAGCCGCTCCGACCCGACCCGCTCTACTCGGTGGAAACGAGGCAAAAGAGTCCATGTGAAGTCTGTCTGAGAGTCCCCAAGAGACTGGGAGAAGTGAGCAGAGAGAAGGAAAGCACAAAGGCTTGTCCGTTCAAACCATGCTTATCAGCAAGCTTTCCCCGGGAGGAGGGGTAGGGCGGGGAGGAATGAAAGAGAGAGTGAAAGGAAGAGTGTGACTAAAGAAGAGGATGACTAAAGGAGCACGAAAGAGGTGGGAAATTGCAGCAAGGATGAGTGGAGCGACAGTAAAAAGGAGGGTGAGACTGAAATGAAAAGGGAAAGTGAATGGAACAGAGGATATGGGGGGGGCCCTCTTATGAGATAATTACTCGGAATGGAGCAAGATAAGACGGATGAGTTGTGAGCTTGTGGCGATGATGAGGGAAAAAGGCCAAATGAAATGTGGCAGACATGTTGGGAGTTAGATTCAGAGTGTGTGAGGAAATGAGTTAAAGCTACAGTACGTAACTTCTGCATATACAGGGATATCAGTTACATTTAAGCCGTCGCCAATCGAGTTGACACGCAGGCTGATTAAGCCTATCAAACTCTATCTCTGTATTTCTTAGTATGGCAGCGTTTATAAACTGGTGTCACCAGGAGCTCAGAAAAATTCTAAGAAGAGCCCAAGAAAGGTTTCAGTTGTTGATTCTACTGCTAAGAAAAAACTTGGACGTACAGCAGAAGGTATTACATCAACAACCGATCACCAAAGGCATACGTGTTCACACACTTATTCACATGGCACCCACTCGCAAAGACACTGCTGCATATTCTGCAACCGTCACATATGGGTTTAAAACCTGAGGAGGATGGTGAGAAATCCATTCACCCACCGTTTCACTTCCACGTACATATAACAGCTCGTTGTCTTATTTTCACTAAGAATCAATCTTTCAACTTAAGTTTACGTGTGCTGCAGGATGAGACACACAAACCCAGTGTTTCACAGACACATTTTCAGCTTTCAGTGTGTCTTGCAGAGTGTTTGCCCGCCGCACCGATATCCTCTCCCACTCACATGGAGGTCAGACGCGAAGCAGATTGAAATTTCAGTCGTACACACATTTATAGGAGGCAGATCTTTGCTTAGAATTTAGGATTCACATCAATGGATATGGAGCCTAAAACAATAGATTTCACTATTTAATTACTTTTTGTCTTCTTGGCCACAAAATGGAAGAGTGACGCCAGGGCTGCTGGTAATTCTCACAATCAGAAAGAAGAACATAAGAGAGCTACAATACAAAGGAGAAAAGAGGTAGAGGAAATCCAATCAAACTAAACCATAGATCCAGAAATGGTCACGTTAATGAGATGATTAAATGAGTGTGAAAACTAATAATAGAATAATACAATCATCATTCAAAACTTTTAACTGGAAGGCTGACAACAGTATAGCTGCAACAATACACATCCACCCGATTGCCAATTACCAATGGAAGCCTGCTGTGAACACTTTTAGTTTCCAGGGGGGGGTTTGAGATTAAATCTGATATGAACATAACACATGACCCCTATGGAATATGTGGGGGAGGTCAAACAAGACAACACCCACCCCGCCCCCATTTCAATAGAAAACTACAGTAACCACAGTTGTCATAGTGTGATTTGGTCCTTCAAAGGGTGCTATAAGCTTGCTGAAGGTAATGTTGCCTCACCTTTCCTTAGCAAAACTGAACTGTTATCAACAATTAATGCACACTCACCTTTTTTTTAATCTCCAATAGTGCTTTAGATCATTTGATTCCATAATTGTTAATATCTGATTGCTCACGTGTCTTTCTGTTGGACTGCATTGACATGGCCACGACACCAAATCTCATCACTTACTTTGTTGAGTATTGTAGGTGATATCATAACGTGTCAAAACAAAATATTGCTAAAACTACAACAATAGGATCCAAGTTGTAAAAAAAAACCTGAGCTCTTTTTGAAGTGATTGTTTATGTGAATCACCTAAGGGTTGTTCGATAAGGTAAACATGAAAATAGAAAATATCTTCCAACTAACAACCCCACTAATGATCCAATGGAGTTCTCCATAACCTCACACCAGTCTCCGGCTGATCACCACTGTGTTTATGTAACCACATAACCCTGTTAAGTGCCTGCAATTAAAAGGCACGCCCTGAGCATCCATTTGTATCATTTAGAAAAGACTTGGTCGAGTCCAATGTTTTCTATACCAGATTTTGTAAGTTGAATAGATTCACAGACCCAGTCATTTACACAATCCCCCATGGAGATAACCCCAATTACCGCTATAGCTTAAGACTCACACGTGCAGCGGCTACAATACAGTGTGTGATGTGCTCAAGAAACTGTAGAGAGACCCGAGGAGTCAGCAAGATAAGAATGAGCAAAGATAAAGATGAAGACTGACGGAGAGGCAGCATAGCAGGCACAAAGGGAGCGAGCAAATTGTCCGTTTGAATTAAGTGGAGGTCAGAGGTCAGAAAACAGGGAAAAGCTGATGATGACACCGGAGACCTGAACCCAATCACAACCCCTGTCCACCGCTCTCCACCTCTCTCCACTCTTTCTCCTCCTTTCCGTTTTTTTCTTCTCTGAGTTTGAGTGTGTGTGTGTTCAAACTTTATTTCTAGTCTCTCTCTCTCTCTCTCTTTTTGAATGTAACTTCAATGTGATGTCACGCCCCATATTCAAAATATCCTCTCCTCCTCCTTCGACCTCTCGCTCTGCAGATATACCCTTCAAATATAAAAGACAAATCGATTGTTCAAGTTGGTTAAGGGTGACATGTGCACCCGACTTTGTGATCAAGACCCATGCACTCCCACAGAGAGAGAGAGAGAGAGAGAGAGAGAGAGAGAGAGAGAGAGAGAGAGGGAGAGAGAGAGAGTATGTGCAGAGTGTTTGTGAAGGCTGGGCTTTGATAAAAACAATTCTTCAGTACATATTATCCCAGCCCAAGGATTATCTGGGATGTATTTTATTTTACTGGAGGGTTAAACCATCTGTACAGTGGGTCAGGGCTCAACTCTTTATTTGTCGGTGTGTGTATGTGTGTGTGTGTGTCCCAACGCTCCATGTCTACCCCTCCTTTTCGGAGAATTTACAGAAGCTACGGTGGCCTTCAAGGACAAGAAGCTAGTTAATAAAGATGGCGTCATGAAACACAGCATCAGTGCTGTGTCTGAAATCGCACACTTAGGTAAGTGCACTTACATTGAGTGCACTTTATTATCCCTACAGTACACTTACTTATAGACGCAGTGCTCTCATCTCTACAGTGCAATGTCCCAACTGCCGTCGCGCACCTACCGGAAATGACTTTGCATTTTGACGGTTCTTCTTCGGTGGTATTTTTTTCTGCTTGTGTTACCGATAGCCAAAACAGGAACATAAATCGCGGAAAAACAAAAACAATGTGTAATTTAACTTTTGTAGAGCGCGTCTGTCTCCATGGTTGCTTCAAGCTCGTCTATTTTGATTTTAATGTCCCGTCCTCTCCGCTACGTAGGCAAGATGGCGGCCGTTGAGTGTGGAAAGTGTCCATCGCTCCACACTCAAGTTTTAGACCGTTTTGAGTGCACGACCGAGGAACTTACAGTGCACTGTATTTTGGCACACTCTCCGGTTTTGCGCAAAGTGCACTCAATAAAGTAAGTACAGAAGTGCGCGATTTCAGACACAGCACAGGTCTTTCCACAGTATCAAGTGAGGAGGTGAAAATGTGTGTGGTTATCTATTCTATAGTACTTCTTTCTCATCTTCAAACAGATGCATTTCCAGCAGACAATCACTGTTCATAAAGATATGTAAGGGAGTTGGGTTTGTCCGTTCTGTGCTACTGTAGAAGCAGGGCAGTGCAAAATGGCGGTGCTGCTTCTTTGTAGATATAAAATGCTCAATATAAGGTCATTTAAAAAAAGAAAAACACTTTTATTGTCAAGCGATTATACACAAATTAAAACAAACTAAGAAATATTATATTCCATGTATCCAAAGTGTTCTAAAAAAATCCTCATTCAAATTTTAGAGATCTAGCTATTTGGACCACAATATCACCCGTTTTACAAACTGTGGCCCATAAGCAACACACAGTGTAAGAAGAGACTGTGTAGCGTGTATTTTCTATGGACATATCTCAGTAACCTTTACATGGATTGCCATCAAATTAATAACAGCCATTCATGACCCCTTTTTATATGAGTCCAATGATGTTGATGATACTCTGACTTAACCTCTGGTGCCGCCATGGCATTTGAGCTTTTCGAGAAAGGTCTTGACAATTGAATGATTGCCAATGTAATATAAAATGCCCATGAAGCCGGCATTTTATGTTGCTATATTACTTTGTATAATGTCACATGTGTCAGCTTACATGCCCTGATTTTTTTTACCTGTATCCTTACTGTTCATATGTTAATGTTAATATGTCAAATGTGTGTGTCCTGTGTTGTGAGGAGGCGACCATTCTCAACATCTGTGACTATTTACTGTCCTCTGGAAAGAAGACAATGTAAGTAGTTAATCCTACAAGAGAAGCCGACACAGGAGAACACTGCTCTCTGTAACCTAGCTCGCCGTCTAAAGGTTAAACTGTCTGTTTGCTAAAGCAGAACAGTACTTCAGGTAATGGCTACAATTATTTCAGTGTAGTACAAAGGTTGCTGTTAGGCAGGACTGGAAGGGCTTTTTGATTTAGCAGCGATTAGGACACTGTGTCTGTGTGTACTGTATGTGAGTGTGAGTGGGCAGTAATCTAGTCTGGAGGCCCTACTCTGGTTGTGTCATACCTGGGACAAGTAGGGAAGAACGGGGTAAGTTGTCACACGGGTTGGTTGTCACAATCATTATATCTCAGAACCAGAAGGCGCTGTCTGTGACATTTTGGTATGTAAATATCCAGAATTGAGATCAGAGGTCACCTACATAGTCTTCCTTGGAGTTAGACTGCTGAATTTGAGGTGAGAGGACTGTTTGTGTTTCTCATGTCAAATTGAAAATATTTAGCTCCTCAGTATTTTTCTTCTAGGCTTTTACAGAATGGGTTTATAACAAAACACTTGCTATCCAAAGGCTACAGCCAGAAAAGGAACCCAATAACGAAATAAATTTTCAAGCTGTATCCTCACTGACACCCCAGAAAAGGAAAGAATAGAGCAGGAAAAGGCAGCTAGCATGCAAAGGAAAAAAGGGCATCAAAATCAAAACAACCCAGTGCATTCCAAACTAGACCAGCTGCCAAGGCTACAGTAAGTTATGTAGGCCTATTTGTCAACTTGACAATGCAATTGCATTTTCAAATTTAGTTCTACTTTATTTCCTTCTTTTCAAGATTATTCCCATTAAGATAACATTGTGACAAACAACCCCATAGCGTATGACAACCGACCCCTTGATGGGGTTGGTTGTCACAATGTGTATGGGTGTCTTTGATGATTAATTTCTTCTTTATTACAGTAAGATAGAAAAAGTGAGGGGTACACATTTCAAGCCAACACCTTAAGCTTCAATGTAATGTAGGAATGACTATCGAAAGATGTTTAGGTGATGAGCAATTCTCACCAGAGTAAAACAGTGTGCCTACTTACCCCGTTCTCCCCCCCCCCCCCCACACACACACAAATAGAGTTTCAATATTTTCAAATAAAAAGCTTCAGTCGAGCAAGGACCTAATGGTTAATATCTCTCTTTTTTTCAAATGACAACGGAGTCAACGCTGAATGTTCCCTTTCAGATTAATTAATGTTTAAAGTAAATTGAATGCAGGTTGAAGGCATTTATACTGTTTATATTTCTACATTATAACATGTAAACTGTTGCAGGAGATACAGTTTTAGTCCCATGTAGCTATTCATTTTTGCAGTAGAAAACTAAGCTACAGAGACTTCAAATATCTTCCCAGTAAAGGCCGTGCTATTCATTGTATTTAAAAAAAAAGCAGATCATTATTAGAAAGGTTTAATGTGCATTTTTATCAACATACTCATATTGAAAAAGTACTTGTTTTGCAATATTGAGACATCCTTGGTATTTATCAACTCCTGAGGAATATCTCTTACTTCACTACAATCATCTGCTAGTCACTTATTGTTTGTGTTTCCCTGTCGGTGCTGGGAAGTTATACAGTTACTGTTACTAACCCAAGACAGGGAAGTTGTGGGCCCTAAAATGAAGGCACAAAGGTGAAGGAAATGTCAAAGCACTCCATATTAATGGAATTCATCTTTATAACTGTATAAATAATTACATACAACAGTGTGATCCCATCAGTACCACATGTTTTGCTTACACCTCATTGTCCAATATATTACAAGTTTTAGGAAAAGACATACTCTTTTTCCTTGCTTTTATCTCGCATGCCAATGCAGCTGTTCTGAGTATATTTGTATGGCACTTTTAGGTCAAAAGCAACGCAATGCTGTGGTTACCCATCCAATTGCCTGTTTGTATAGTGGATTCTAACCCCTTCCATGGACCTTTGAACATTTCCTTTGTTTTAATCTATTCTGTGCAACAGAAAAAAAGTGAGGCTCATCATTCACATACTCCAATCACTGTTCCTTTTCATTAAACTATAGCTGGAGCAAAAACTTAGACATGGCTGGCTGCAGGCCATCTCAACAAGTCAAAGCTTTAGCCACTGAACTGTGTCTCTTTGTCTTGGAATGACTCGTACAGAATATATACTCAGTAGTGGTTGTAGTAGTGTTCTTTTTTTCTCTTCGCATGCAAGTGTACACATTGGAGTTTCTTAATTTATGAAGGCCCGTACGGATATAGTTCACCATCGGAATAATTCAAATGCAGTATATATTTTTATTTTTTCTGCATCTTCCACCTCTGCTGCTTAGCTGCTGAGCATTGATCCTCCGAGCAATGCGAAGAGGTAATTGCATTACAGGATTAGAGGCTGAGACGGTTTGTGAGGTGTGTGGCTGGTTCGTGGTGAAAGACCATCCTCCATTAAGAAGCCTGCTCTGCCACTGCCACCCTCCACCCCCAGGGCCTGTGGCTGTTTCTCCTGACAAACTGGCCTGTCTTTATCGATGAAAGAGATTGATCGCGGCCTCCAGGGGGCCATGAGCAATAAAGTTATTTCTAATTGAAAATTCAACACACACACACACACACACACACACACACACACACACACACACACACACACACACACACACACACACACACACACACCACACACATACACAGACACATGCACGCACACACACACTTTCAAAGTCTTCTGGCAGGCGCTAAAAACAAATCCCACATTAGGGATAGGCGCAAACAGATTTTGGAGTATGCAAATATGCGTGTGTGGATTGAGCCGGACACGGGTAGACAGCTGAACATACACACCCGCACACACACACATGCACAGAGAACTTTGTGTCAACTTGGTTGGAGGCGCAAGGTTGACATAATCGATGAGGAGAGGAGAGTCACAGTGCATGTGCAGCCTTGTCTAGACAACCCTCCCTAGTGTGACATGACCAAAATACCAGATAGGATCTGCCCGCCACTCCACTGTGTTCCAATTCTTTGATTATATTTTTTCTTGTTGTGTTGATATTTACACATATTTCTGTGATACCTCTTATGGTGCTCTCTCTCTCTCCCTCTATGTGACTTTCCCCCTCTCTCTGTCTTGTTCTTTGTGTTTCCGCACCAAAAAGACAGATCTTGTTTTCAGACCTCTCCAGATGACTTGTTTTTTCTCTCCATCACTTGGCTGCTCTCCCCCCACACCCATCTGCCCCCCTCTCCCACCTGCTCAGCTACCTCCCTCCATACGGAATAGATGTTTGCGAGTGTGTTGGTCCGGCTATAAGCTAATTAATCCCTCAGTGTTAGGACCTCCATGGTTATTTTGGGGAGGAGGGTGGGACGGGGTCAGAAAAAAGCTTTTAGGGGGAAGAAGCAAGCTGACAGTTCAAACATTTTAATTACACGGCCACAACTAAAATGCTAAGCAGTCTGTGTGTGTGTGTGTGTGTGTGTGTGTGTGTGTGTATGTGTGTGCTGTGTGTGTCAGTGTGCTGAGATGGATAAGCGTAAGCATAAAAATGCATGAGCAGATACTAAGGATGTGCATTAAAATCATGCAAAACAAACTTGTGGAAGATAATGAGAATGATGTCACAGTGACATAAAGCCCATGTCACCTAAGACAGTTAGTTAACGCACAAACAATTATTGTTTATTCAATCCTGTATACCTAACATGTTCAACTCTTCCCAGGTGGCAACCAGGTGAATCAGATGGGCTGAAACGGGGAGATACCATCTGATGTCACCAGGGGTGACATGTGATTGTAGCTCAGCTTGTGTGTAGAGTAACATGTTTATGGAAGATGTGATTATGGACATAATCAATACAGGGAGAGGGAAAATGTGGTGTAGTAAATAAATGTTAACGAAAGTGTAAACTGGGTGAATTTGTAGTTCATTGATAGTTAAGTAACTGTGTATCTGAATCCGAATTTGATGAAAATGGGGGCGGGACCTGATAAGCCTTTGGATTCTTCCGTCTCCCTTCGGACAACACAAAGTATGATGTATGAATATTTGCAAGAGAAAATTGTGTATTGTGTGGAATTGTCCGAAAGAATAATAAATAAAAATAAAAATAAAATAAGTGAATGGTTTGGCTAAGGGGAGGGGCTATGCCTTTAAAAGCCTGCAAGCATTTGTGACTGGGGTGAGTCTTAAAAGTCAGTGTGTGACGGTAGAGTTATTTTTGAAGACACCTTTTTGATCAATCTTTTTGAATCTTTGTTTTACTTTGTTTGGACGTCCGTTTTTGTAGTTTTGTCACTCCTTTTTTTTAAAATAAAAGCACCTCATTACTTTGCAACTTCAGCCATTTTGTATTCATTTTTCAACCAACCCGACTCCTTGTAACAGTCACACACACACACACACACACACACACACACACACACACACACACACACACACACACACACACACACACAGATTACCTGAGAGGTAGATTTAATTTGCAAGGGTGGATAAATCCACCTTTCAGGTTACTTCTGCAGCCACCAGAGACTGTATATCTGTTTGACAGTGGTTTAAAAGTTGGGCCATTAAGAACACCATTGTCCGGTGTCACTGGTAGAGGGAGAAAAAGAGAGAGAGAGAGATAGAGAGAGGGAGACAGAGAGAGAGAGAGAGAGCACTTCCGAGAGAGAGAGCGAGAGTGAGAGTGAGAGAGGACTCACCGTTGCAGCCCACAGCCAACTCAGTCTAAATGGCTCCTTAGGGATTCACTACTGCGGAACAATCGATTTCAACAATGGATGGATTAAAGAAGAAAAAAAATAAAGAAGGAGAAGGACCATGGAGTCCTTTTCGACCGGCTCAAACTTCAGCGGTTTCCCTCTAACCTATTAACTGATTCCCCTCGCTGATTAACGGATTCCTTCACTAAGAGCGCGGTAATGAGAGAGCAGACCCTGGATCTGTAATGACTCCTTCCAAAAAGTGCTGCGCTGTTGCCGCAGGAGGAGTTAACCCTGCTGCCATTGGCTCATGCTCTCAGTGTATTGATGGAGGATGTGATAAGATTATCCCTCATAAACCCAATTAAAGAAGTCATACATAGTGGATGGTGTGGATGGCTACTGCTGCTTACAATGTACTCATCTAATTGGAATACAATCTGCTTTATTCTTATCCTCATAGTTATGTGTCTCATGCATTGTGAATGCTAATGAGTTGGCTTAAAAGCGGTGCAAACAAAAGGTGTGAAAGTGCCAATGCGTAGGAGGAAGAGCTCTGTATCCACTTTGAACTGCAACTGATTTAGAAAAAAAGGCCTCGTTGTTGTGTTTCTATTTTTGTTCGTTAGCTTGCAGAGAGATAGTGTGTCATACGGGGAAGCCCACCTCCTTCTGGACTGAAATGTCTGCTTGGTTGAGTGTCATCAGGCAAGCTCCAACCATCTGATGTGTTGAGATGAAGTGTGGTCTGGTGACTAAGTTGCTATTTTGGGGTTAATACTGTAGGCTGCCATTAATCATCTATTTTGGCAAGGCACCAATCAAGCAATTGGTTAAGAAATATACAGTAATCGCTATTAAGGCAGTGCTGAAGCGAAATTACCTGTTATTTAAACATCATTGACAGATTACTTGATTTCTTGTTGAGCCACAATGAGGTTGAGCACAGACCAGGAATACATTCCTTTAAATATCTGCTCATTGTTATCCAATTATATGGACCAATAAAAAAGTGCATATAGCCTGATGTATGTTAACAATGTCATTAGGTAATCCTTTTGTATTTTCCAGACAAATGAATCCATAAATCAATGGCTGGTACACATGTATGTACTTTATCATCTTTAAGCAGCTTTGGACTCCACTCATGCGTGAGTTCACCCTTGGTCAATTATCTACTTATTTCTGCTTGGTCAACCGATTTGGATTTTAATCTCATGGCTGTTTATCTCAAAAAATCCACATTAAGAAGAATGGAGCGAGCCAAGCTAAGCCCCCCTAGAATGCATAATGTATCACTTAAGGTGAACACCCGCTTACAGACAATGGAGTCGGGTCATAGGAAGCTATATATAGGAGGTCCTCTGATAAATTGACACAATGCATCATATTTTTTATCAGTCGGATTGCTGTCTGTGTCTCCCTCTCTACAAACACAGGCTTTATTGTGCAGTGGAGAACCATGGAGATAGGTAATTGAAGCCGCCGCTTAAGATGAGAGAACAATTAGTGTCAGGATGCGTTATTCTCTGACAGTCCACGAGGGCCTTTATCTCACATCAGCTTAGTGTGCAACAGATAAACAAGGAGGATCTGGGGCCGTAAACATTGTGGTGGAGGCAAACAAAAAGGAATATTGGAGAGGCTTTCAGGGGTTGCGGTTAATGTACACAGCTGTGCATAACGCTCTTTTAAGAAACGTCATTAAAAAAAAATGGATTTATGTTTGCATTATGCTCGATCCTCCCCTGTCTTGTTAAGAATAAAATGCATGCCAGGCACACTTTAAAGACATTGATTTTTGATGAGCTCTATAGTTTGGCCATTAAAAGGAGGCACAAGCTGCCATTGTTTGAGTGCTGGCTCAGTATCAAGTGTGTGTCTTGGAGTAAATGAGAGGAAATGTCCTTGAAACGCACTTGCCACACACAAAAACAGCCAGATAGACTAAACTGCCTTCTGACTACAGTGTACCATTGTGGATGTACAGAAGAGCAAGTCAATATGTCTGAAAGCCTATAGACCAAACCGTGCTTACGCTAACTGTGCCATCAACTATTGATAACATTTGTATCGATTTGGGAAGGGTAACTGTAGGAAAGTTTCTAAAGCAGACTCTCAAGGGGAAATGAAGGATAATGAATCCTGTCTTCTAGGGTTATGGTGATCATTAACACTATATGTCAGATACTTCGCAGCCTTATTTGAGTTTGCATTTTATTTTGCTTTTGAGACTAAAGGCCGAATTCCACTGGCTCCCTGTCCGGTCCTTCTCCGCTCCGCCACGGCATCGGAGCTGTCAGCTGTTCGAATGGGAACAATAACCTTCCGTGCGTTCGTTGTTGTGTAAATACCATATAGGAGAATCATATTATCAAGAGCGATCGCCCGTCACTTTTATTATCGCGGGAACTCCTTGGTCTCGCGACTCCAGCTGTTCAGCGGAGCTGGCCATGCCTGCCTTGAAAACGGAGCCGGTGGGTGTTGACGGACGTGGGCCATGGAGCAAAACCGTTGGACAACACAGGCACAACCAGTGGAATTCCGGGGTTAGGCTGCAAAGCGCCAGAAGGCCATCCAAGTAAATTAATAGGTTTTACATCATTGAAAGGAATATTCTTTTTAATCAGTTCAATTTAAATATCCAAGCATGAGGAATGATATGAACACATACTCGATAGAGTACCGTGTCTATGTTGATTATAATATACAGTATGTTGGTTCATTTGCTTTGTAGCAGCGTTCCCATACAGTTTTCACTTCACAATATTATGACCGATGGATACAAAGGTTGTCTTGCTCAAAGGCCCTGTAATGAGAATTACTTCTGACAAAAGTGCCTGTCGGTATAGCCGCTATTTTTGTAACGTATCAAATGGGGAACAGCTAATAAACAGTTATCTTAAAGTGTTGTACATTATTCATCTGGCATCTCAGTAAATAAATCAGTACATGACTCTAGCTTTCTTACTTCCCTGTCATGTCTGGTATTTCTTGTCTTTTTTTCCCCCCAGCAATTTGGAAAAGTCCAATTCCCTGTGCCATGCAGTCCTTGTCACTTCCACTTCTAGTGGTGACCTGATGTGTATCAGGGGAAGCCACATGTTTCCTTTGATACAAATGAGCTTCAACATGTGCTGAGATTTATAGTGTCTCAACCAGATGCCAGACTACCCATCATAGTAGGCCACGATGGCTCTCTATCGCAGCAAAGAAGGCCCATGATCCCCTCACCAGCCTCCCACCTACTAAAGGACATTTGTGTTCATTAAATGACCATACCAGCTGTCCTGCCACAATGCTTCAATAATGATTTTCTTAGCCACCTCTTTATTTGATAAATAACATTAACACCTGGTATATTATCATACAATCTGTACATCCAAATGAGGACAAGTGTTTTCGGTTCCCATTTTAGTAGGGTCATGGACAGGTGGAAATGCAATTTGTATGGTTTAATTAAAATTCTTACAAAAAAATCCAATAAGTCGGCAGGTCAACTAACTTGCTCTGTTCCTTCGATCTCAAGGGGCCCCTTTATCTGCAAATAATAAGGATGTCATCGCAGCATCGCTTACACTGACCTTTCACACACTGTTTGTTAACCAGTCCACCAGCTCCACATACTTCATTAAGTAGGATGTAAGATGTGACCATACACTACGTGCAATCCTGAATTCCTTTGAATTCTAGGTCTTAATTTAAAGTTGCATGATCAGATGTCTTTTATTTTGTTAGCGTGATATGGAATGCATGTTAATATCTACAATTTTGAGAACTGCAGCAGTTTCTGAAACTGACGAGGGCCCCCCCCCCCCATCTACATTTTTAGGAGAACAAAAAAAATATATTTTCCAAGAAACGCTTGTCAGCCTGTGAGGAAGCCGTTGTTTTGAAGTAATTCTCAGCAATAACGTGGCAAGACGTTTAAGTGCATGAGCATCAACAAGATTAATACTTTCGGAAATCCTAAATCACTCCTGCCAGGAAAAGTACTTCCCTTGGGAGGTTGGATGTTTACTTGGCTGATAGGCAATGGAATAATCCCTCTGTTTTATATATGAGGTTATAAAACTTCCATGTGGATTTTTCTTTTCTCCTTTCACTGCTGGATGATTATGTGCCAATCTGTCGAGTGTGTCGCTGTTTTTTGAATGTTTTTTTTTGTTGTTGTATAGACTCATGAATGAGCCTTAGGCGCCTTATTTATGTAAGCTTCTGTAACAGTAATGAATTCAGATGCACAAAGATGAATCAATCGCAGTGCGGGGGCCCTTCCTTATGCTGTTTGCCTGTTGTCACAAGCAGAGTTAGAGAATTTCATTTGGAGTGTTGATAGCTGAATAGTGGATGGTGGCACATTCCCCCTTGCTGATTCAGTAGCGCCTGCATATCGAAACAAAAGCAGCACTGTTCCTATTGCGAGTACAAGAAGTATTATACATTGTCTAAGAGGTCATTTGAATGTACAGCAGCAAAAGCAAAAGAATAGTTTCTTTCAGAGCCGGGTGACTGCATCGCTCCGATAAAGAGACAACTCGGCTGATGTACTTCACCAGAACGGAGATTGACAGTGATACAATAACTGTCCTTCGGTCCTGTCCTCTCCCGCACAAAAGAAAAGGTTTTTACTTACAATTTAGCCCAGTGAAATGTGAAAAAGAAACACTTGTGCAGTTAGTGTAGAGCTGTGTACTAGTGTGACACTATGACAAGGAGGACAACCAGTGTCTTTGTGAGAAAAAAATAAGTTTCAGTTGAGAAACAGTAATGGTAAATGGACTTGTATAGCGCTATATCTCCGTTTATCACAGACTCAAAGCGCTTTACATTGTTTTTTTTGTACACATTCACCCAGTCACACACACATTCATACGCCGCTAGCAGCAGCTACCACGCAGGGTAGGCTTAGCACTAGGGTGCTAAGCTAACTATCGGGAGCAATTCGGGGTTCAGTGTCTTGCCCAGGGACACTTCGACATGTGGTGGGGAGACGGGGGATCGAACCTCCGACCCTGCACACCAGAGGCGAATTCCCTACCCACTTCGCCACTGCCGCCCCGACAAGTATAACTTTACACACAGTAGCAGACTAACTAAGGTATATGAACCTCTGTGTTAAACTTGCCCCATGGTTCACTCTCACAAAGATAATCCGCTGCATACTTACAGTGGAGGTGATGTATAGCCCAATGTTTCAATTAGATGGTGTAATTTATGTCCAAGTGCAACCTTGAAAATCTTGTTAGTCTTAATCTTTCATTTGTCTCCTCATTCAGTCCACATAATTGTATTTCGCAATAATTAAATGATGATAGATCCACAATTGGCTTCAGTTGTTTCCATTATTGAGTTAAAAGAAGAAGAAAAAATAGTTCTCATTTGATAGAGACTTATTGTTACAAAGTACCTAGATCAGACGGATGACATACGTTTCTAGTACAGCATGGTGGATGATGAACAGTATATGTTAGGTGTCTTGTTAACCTGCTGTGCTCACTTATATTACCATGCCAATTAAGATGTCAGCTCGAACTGCATTTACATTACAAGGACACAACAGTTTCGGAGTCCCTGATCTTATCATCTGAGAGAGGGAACACGTCAGTAACTGAAACAATGATTGTCTGTTGGGCACACCTTCCAAGTTTAAGTGGACTGAATATCACCATGCAAAAGGTAGATTGCTTCTTAGAAGATATTGTGAACCGCACATCCAATCAAATATGCAACCCGATGTCAGCCTCCATCTCCTATATGCTCATTACAGTCCCATCCCAATCTGCATCAATCACTTTTAAAGCATGTGGAAAGGCTTTCAGTTTTTCTGTTGTTGTCGTTGTACATAGTCGGTGAATACTCCTCTACGGCTAACAGGGGCATTCTTTGTGTTTCCAAGGCCTCTCTGCTGTGCTTTCTTTCTCTGGCCCCTCTTCAACACACACACATGCACCCACACACACACACATGCACACACACACACACACACACACACACACACACACACACACACACACACACACACACACACACACACACACACACACACACACACACACACACACACACACACACACACACACACACTCAGCCAGCAAATGAGCCCCTGCTATTCCTTCCCAGTTTTGCATGGGGAGGACATGCCATTCCTTGCATATTAATCACCTCATTCATCCACCGACGCAGCATCTAAACTCCAGCCAACAATTTGTCCCCTTGCTTCCCCTGCTCCTGTATTACTCCTCCTCCTTTTCCCAAATAAGAGGAATGGTGGGCCGGGTCAAGCCGGCTATAATCAGCTAGCTACTAATTAAAATAAATATATGGAGGACGATGGCAGGGCTTGACGCCACCATTCAAGATGAACTCGGTAGATGGAACTTGGTATCGGATCAGCATGTTAAATGTGGAGTCAGTGAATCTGGAGAACTCTTGTAGTCAATACCACTTTTCTGTCAAAATCAGTGAATATCTCCTCAAGATCCACTACCTGTCCGTACTGTGCACTTTTAAAAAGAAATATGTTGATAATGCACAGCCTATGATCTGTAAACTAGGTTAAGTAAACAAAGGGGGCCCACTGTAGCTATAGCAACATGCCCGTATACAGAGCCTAGGCTGTGTATAAACACTGGATTTGCTTCACGCGCACACACAGGACATACAGGAGTAGATTGTGAGAAGACATTCACTGATTTTGACAAGAAAGTGATTTTGACAACACTCGTTCTCCAGAATTGCTGACAACACCTTTAAGGCATCAGATAGTTGTTGGAGAATTTTCTTTTTCTTTTTTCTTCTGGATTGGCGTCCTCAAACTCCTTTTTACGAGCGATACAGCTGCAGCAAATGTGATTGAACACAGACCCAACCTGTCCCCTCGGTGGTGTGGCCCTTTTATTTCCGAACTGGGACAAGAGACTTTACTGACTTGGGTGGAAGCCAGCCAGGCGCTAAGATGATCAGACACTGGGACTGTGTGGCACCACTTAGCCCCTGTCAGTAATGGCCTAGACACCTCCTGTCTCTAACTCTATCACAAGGGTCTGGCCCTACCATCTCTCATGCAGTCCCTTTCTGCCTCCATACCTCTCCCATGCAAACACACACAACAGAGCCGGTCAGACTGAAAAAGCGAGTGATGAGCGGTGGAGAGAGAGACAGAGAGATAGAGATAGAACAGGGTGAAAGGGGAAATGTAGAGAAAGGAGAGAGAGGGTTAGTTAATGGAGAGGGAGGACAGGGAATGAGCCATCAAAGGAGGGGTCTGGTGAAAGAGACAAGAGACCAGGGAGAAATAAATAGACAGAGAGGGAACTTGTGTACCGAGATGAATTGAGATGGTCATACCTCTCTGTTTGTCTCTGCTGACAGAGCCAAGTCCCCATTGATGACTGTGGGAATGCCTGGATCAAATAATGAGAGCTCACTGTGCGCATCCCTCAATATGGAAAGAGTATCAGAGGGGAACAAAATGACAGGAGGACGTTTTTGTTTTTTCATGATGCACTTTGAGAATAAAATCCAGATGTGGAGAATGAGGTGGGAATACAAGTTTGTGTATAAAGACCAAATAAAATACCATGAATAAAGGCAAAATACATGAATGAAAAAATAAATAAACAGTTAACTATAAGGTAAAGTTGAACATATGTCAACAGATTAGTTTTTCTGGTATCAACAACTCATTAAGTTAAACTTTATTGAAAAACAAACAATGTTGGCAGCCTTTCCTCGACCATATAGCAGCGCTGAAGAGACCGTCATGACAGCTTTTTGACTTTTTGTTTTTTAGCTTAACATTTAACTTTAATTTAAACAATGTCTTAGAAACCTTTTAAGTAGAGTACGTCATGTGTGTTGTTTATTCATTCATTTGTATTCTTTAAAAGGAAACATATTAAAGTATTTGTAAAAATAAAAAAAACAATGCACCCTTAGTCTTCATTACACAATTGCCTTGTTTGTCCTTATTCACAAAGTAGTGTTTCCAATTTATTCTCCACATGTTGTCGTTTTTTTCAAAGTGCCAAAAAGAACGCCCTCTCATTAATTGTTCTCTCTCCTGTGGCCATAATGGTCTTTCCTAACTCTATGAATCACCACAACATGCTGAGGCCTCCTGAGCCAAAGAATCACCCCCATCATTATCTTCAATTTCAAAAGAAAAGTTCAGAACAAGTTTCTGAATTCCTATCTACAAAAACCCTAGCTGGACCATTACTGTAGCTCATGTTGTCCACAAGAAACCTATTGTCATGTAAGGTAGTGTGGTACTCACACAGCTACCACATGCAACTCTGGCAGAAGATTAACAATTGCGTGTGGGCTGAGCAATGGCGTTCATTGTGTTTAAAGAGTACCGGGGAGTTTGGAAGCAGGAACACTTTGTCACTTTGAAGGACAACGTTTGTTCTGTGCTTCCGATGTAAGATTGTCTCTAAAAACTCTGAATATTTCTTTTAATGCAGCCTTCACAATGAAGCTGGCCTTCTCTTGGGTCTGCTCATCTCTTGCTTTGTTAAACAAGTTACTTGCCAAACAACCCCACCCACACACCCAACACACACACACACACACACACACACACACACACACACACACACACACACACATAAACACACACACAATGCCACAATGTAAGCAGCAGAGAAAATAGTAGGACAGAAAAGGATGAGCAAACAAGTTGTGACGAACAATGAAATTGTAGAAGAAAAGCAAAAGGAAATGGCTCATGCAGCAAAACACGCTGCTACACTTGAACCTGTTTTTTTAACTTCCAGGGGCTGCTTGCTGTGAGAACTTAGTGATTTGTATGAAATAAACACAAAGTGAAGGACTTCTCTTGAAATACAAAAAAGAGTGTCTGTTAAAGATGTCTTTTGGTCTTTACTACAACATGGTATTCAACAAGTCATATTCGGTCGTAATAATGCTGTAGTTATTTGCTGGTGACAGTGATGGTACTCTAATGTGTTAATCAGGTCAGCCTTTGAAGTGACCCAGTGCACTGGCCCAGCATATGCCCCCACAAGCCATCCTTTGATCTATGTCAGCTCATGATGGGACTGTCTAATCAATAATAACCTCATTGAGTGTTGGAATGTGATGAACTACACACACACACACACACACACACACACACACACACACACACACACACACACACACACACACACACACACACACACACACACACACACACACACACACACACACACACACACACACACACACACACACACACACACAACCTCTCTCTCTCCCTCTCTCTCTCATCCTTCCTGCTCTTCATCAGTGTGTCCCAATTTGCCAGTCTGCTCTGCCTGCGGGTCAGCAATATGTCTAGCTCTCATTAGAGATTTGCCATATTAATTCAAAAACCTTATTTTTCTCCTTTTTTGGCACAAATAAAAGCGGGATGTGCATGTTGTGCAATTCTTGTATGCACTCAATTAAAACAGGAGGAAGAAAGAAAGCAGGACAAAAATCATCTAACCTCAATAGCCAACGTGAAATGCTGGGTCAAGTCAAGTCTGGTTCCTTTGTTTTATTTGTGTCGGGATATGGAAATGGCATCATTCTAAGGACCTCATAAATACAACGTGCGTAGGATTCACGTCAGAAATGGGCCTACAAGCAAAACACAGGAAGTGCTTATGCCACAAAATATTTGTATTAATACATTTGTATTAGCACACCTTTGAAACGCCCCTTAAAAATCACAATCAGCTCAGAATGTGGCACAACCTTTGCAGACTTCATGTAACGCCTATATTTGGCCATGTAGTCATTGGGAAGTCCCAAATCAGAGTGTGGCAAACACTCACAGAAATAGATAAAGATTGTAGTTTGGTCTCACAGTTTGAGTGTAACAATGGTCAAAGAGGTGTGAGAGCCGCACAGTATAATGATACTTTGTAAAACATTAAAATTAAAAAGCGCAAATCTGTGCTTACATGAGAAACGGAATTATCGGGGAATCCCTAGTGGCGCATTTACGAAGGTGGAGGGTTAAAGCTGCAGTTGATAATTGTAGCCGTTGGGATCCCAACGGCTGTTTTCCCAACGCTCTAGCTGCTGTAGCTCCTCCCTCTGAACGACAGCTATGCGCGTTCATGTGAATTCAGTTACATTGACAGGAGACAAACACCATGTCTGATTCCGAGGTGATTAAACATTAGTAATGATAACTACATACGTACATATTGAGCATACATTTTAATCACAGACATACCATGTATGTTAGCTTAAAATCATTGTAAGTGTGCTGGTAGGCCTAACAAAAGTAGCTGTAACAGCCAGGCAAGATAGCAAACTAATTGTAACAGAGCGGAGAGGTGTGTGTGTGTCTCCTACTATCTATGCTCCTGTTCTGACCGCAGCTGGGAGGGGCTGCTCGGGCAGTGTTGCCAACTTAGCGATTTTGTCGCTATATTTAGCTACTTTTCAGCCCTCCTGGCGACTTTTTTTTTTCAAAACAGCGACAAGCGACAAATCTAGCTTTTTTGGTGACTTTTTCGCCAAAGCAAATATCACTTTTAACGCTTCTCAACGAGCAGCGGGAGCCTCCTGGCCCGTCCCCCGTCACAGAGCACTGACAGACGGCCCGGTCCTCGCGCAGCAGCCCCTCCCAGCTGCGGTCAGAGCAGGAGATAGGCTACACCTCTCAGCTCGGGGCTGCCGCGCGAGGAGCGGGCTGCGTGTCAGTGCTCCCGCTGCTCGTTGAGAAGAGATGATACTTGCTTTGGCGAAAAAAGTCACCAATAACACCAGAAAAAAAAGCTAGATTTGTCGCTTGTCGCTGTTTTGAAAAAAAAAGTCGCCAGGGGGGCTGAAAAGTCACTAAATATAGCGACAAAATCGCTTTGAGTTGGCAACACTGATCACAGGACGAGGGCTATATGGGGCCAGCGGCAGGCAGCCTAGGGGCAGAGCAAGGGGACGAGGTCGCGGTCGGAGAGGTCTTGATGTGATAGGGCAAGAAGATATGGCCGGTGTACTTTTTTTCAAGCTCTCTCCGTCTCCCTTTCAGCAGTTAACTTTTCAACATTCGTCTTTTCTCGTTTTTTTGCTGTCTTAGCGGTGTTAGTTGTTAGTATCCTGGGAATTGTAAATTGAGGATTCGTTTGTGAAGACATTGCTACTCGCTGTCCGCCGTAGTAGCAGTAGGCTAGTGTCAGACTGCTAGGGTCGTGAACGCTCACGCAACTGATGCATCAACGTCGTTGTCAAGGTCCCACAGCCAATAAGAACGGAGAATCTGACCTCGCTCTGATTGGTCAAAATTAACATGAGCGGTGGCAATTTTGGGGGGCAGCACACAGAGGCAGGGGGGAGCAAAGTGATAAAAAAATATTTTCAGACCACTTCACCTACATATAGCTGAATGGCTATTATGACAGTTTTGCCAAATATTACAGTAAAAAAACTCTCAACTGCCGCTTTAATAATACACCTTGTAAAAGGCTCTTTCAAAACAAAGTTGAAACGTGCTTTAGAATGAATGGAAAAAAAATTGCAATATATGTACAGAATCATGAATATGAAACTGTGACACTTATCGGCCTGACTGAGGCATCGAAAGCAGCCTCAGTGTAAACGTCATTAGTAACACTGTTCGCCTAACAATGAATACGTTCCATAACAAATAAGTACTGAACATATTTCAATGGTTCTTTTGCAATAACATCTCTGTTTGTATTCATGATCCTGAATCTGATTTGTCTTTTTATAACTCTATTGAGAAATCAATTAACCAGGCACTTATTAATTCATAAGAATGCCTGCATCCAAATATGCAAAGGAACTTCTTATACATGATACAACACATGGTTTCTTGTGTTTCATTAGAAGCAGAATGTCTATGGAGGAGCGCATATTTTCTCGTCAAGTTTTTATTTTTTTATTCCCAAAGTTTGTTTATGAATCCAAGTTTCTTAATGAGGCCCCCAGAAATCTATCACTTTAATTCCTCGCCATAACATAAACACTATCCTGCCTTAATTATCTGTTGTAATGCTCCAATGTGCACACATGTGTTTAGTTTAATTAAACCTAATCCATGTGGAAAGAAAACATAATAACAAACAGGTACATTAACTGTCTTATTTATTCAGCCCTGCACACTCAACAAGGACATGGTCGTTAATTAATTGGAGCCTGGAGGCTGGAAGGGGCCCCGGGCCTATCGCGTGGGGTCAATACGGCGGCAAAAAGGGCCACGCCTGTCCTGTAATGAGCCGACAGTTACGGCCATAATTGACTGGTGCAGCCAAGCGGCAAGGGCAGGCTGGATGGAGGCACTGACCGTGGAAAATTAGAGAGGATGGTTTAAGATTGATCACCGAAAAACCCTTGTCACCATGGCTCCTCCACTCATAATAACCCACAAGGATTACAGAATGGCGGGGCAGACTTAAGCTGAGGGAAGGGAGTATAATTGCATAGGCCATATCTCTCAGAGCGTTAGCTTTTTAAGCCGAGTCATCCCTTTGTGAGAGATGATGCCTTTGGAAAAAATAGAAGAAGAAGCTGTAGACAAAGAACAAAAAGAAAAGTTCAATTTGCAGAACTGCCAATGTAGCCTATCCTCCCCTGTCCAATATTCTATTTGATAGATCCATGCTAACTGGATGTCACCCTGCACACTGTCCTTGATAGCAGATATAAACTCAATCAATCCAGGTTCAATATGGGCCGCCATAAAAAAGAACCTCAGGAGCCACGTTGGCGCAGGTGAATGAAGACATAAACCTCAGACAGATTCCCCCCGGAGGACTGAACCGGAACGACAGTATTGACAGCGTTGGCTGTTTGCCGTTTAGCCTGATTGGAAAAGTGATTTCCATATAAACAGGCAACAAATTGGTACAAATGACGTGTTAAGTAGGAGTGCATAATGCAAGGTGGCGGACTGCGCAAAATTAAATTGGAAGCCGGAACTATATCGTCTAAATACCGATGGTGATGTGTTCTCAGTGGACTGGAAGAGGAGCGAGTAAAGGAATGGCCCAATTAAGCAGAGTGGAGAGAAGAGAGTGAAATTGAGGGTGAGGGAAATGAATGGAAGACGGCATGGAGGGAGAGGGCATATATGGGAAAGAGTGTGAGGGAGCTTTGTCACACCTCTGGGTCCTGTTTTTCTAGCAACTGAGCCCTGGAAGGATTGGCTTTGACATGCATAAACACATTCACAAAGCATCCCTCCCCTGCCCCCCTCCCTAGTTTGCCTATGTGAGAAAAGTGCCATCCACATACTGCTCCCATCCACTTCTGATGGGAAACTCCACTCATCTCAGCAGCTGTCAAAACACATCTCCTCATTTAAGTACCCGCTGCCTTCCCATATTGTCCCAACCCCCAAGGATAATGAGTCGGCCTTCTAAACACAAGTAATTGCCGGCCCTGCTTCTCGGTGAAAATGAGATACCATCAATGCAGCCATTTAAAAAAAAACACACACACAATGCTACAGTGTTCGGCCATTCCCCACAACCCCGTTGTGGTCGAACGTGAACATGATGGGTTACAGTCATGCCGCAGCACATGGGTGCTATGTAAAATTCATGATTCAGACATAAATAAATAGACTCTGTGACAGATCTTCACAGTGGAATGATGGCGTTTTTCCAGCAGGACACGTGCTATTTGAATACAGAACACCGGCATTGGCGGATGTGTACATAGCTTGACAAATAGATGGAACCTATATGAATTTCAGTCAGCTCTCACACTGCAGGCAGGACTATATTCATCACGGTGATGAAATAATGCATCAATATCTCGTGCTGACATCCTGACATGCTGCTGCAACGGTTAACAGTAAGACAGAGTGAACTGCTCCAACACTGTCACAGGGTGTTTTTGGTTTTTCCTCTGATGGCTCTATTTTTCATAGTACCATACATTAAATTAATATAGTGCCTGGTATGCAGTCCCAGGCTATTCTGATTTAAATAACTAATGAAGCGCTGCCTGCTGCCAAGAAAGAGCATCTGCTCCAAGAGACGCAGAGTCAATTTTTATACATTCAAAACATGCCTCTGGGGAATCACTGAAGAGAGGCAGAGGGATGATGGAGGAGAAGAGTGGTAGTCTAAAGAGAAGAAGTCCAGACCTAACTTACTGTAACTTTGGTACCATTATTAACATAAGCACTATTCCGAAATAACATGCCATAATAATTACAAATAATTATATAATAATTATATAAAAATAGTGAGCAATATTTAATTAGAATATAAAGTAAGTCTATGTTTTGTGTTAAGTATATGGCTGATAAAGCATAGTTTCGCTCTATAAATGAAATTTAACTTGATTACAGATCTACAGTAAGCCATCAGGATTGATAACTGACCGAGCCAGCCAACTGTCCAGTCAGTTTAAGAGACAGTAATGTAATTCCTTGCAGGCAGACATTGCAGCACCCTGTATATGTAACACCTTCTTTTAATGAGGGAGACCATGTAAGCTTTAACTTTCTCTGTTTTACTTTTTGACTGACGGTGCTGTAGGAATCAATACCACTGCTCATCATTACTGTTACCCACTAATCAGACCCACCTGAAGCCAAATGTCATCTTAAATGTATCAGTTTCACTAAAGACCCATACAAGGTATCGACCCAGTCAATCATTAACAATCCTACACTTTCCTTTAAGGAGCCTTGCATTTAGAATTACATCAAATATATCTTACTTGTTCATTAAAACCTTTCTTATTATATGATTGATATCCTGCAGGACCCAACACATAATTCACTTATCACATTCTAAGTAGGGTAGTCAATTATGTTACTATTTTTGTGTTTAAAGTATGCTTATTAAAAAAAAGTGAACCAAGTCTGTAATAAAACAACTTACATACTGCTGGGGCCTATTTCAGGTAGCTGGTTTTGAGGCAACCCAGAGTTTGTTCGCTCTGAGTTAGTGGAAACTCTCTGTTTTCCGTTTCAAGAAGCAGGTTCAGCGCAACCGAGAGTCAGTTACTGCGGCAACATACGCCGTGGGTCTAACCTGCTGGATAGGTGGTTAGACCTACCCTGAGTTTGTTTTCACTTTACGCTGCAGCTCCGACTGAAGAAAGAGTCACTGTCACAACGCAACCCTGTACAGTTTAAAGCAAAATCACTCCATAGAAATCTCCATCGGGATGTTTTTATCATTTCCTGATGATTTTACGTTTGATCGATCATTTGATCAGTAGCCTTGTTCTCAGCCCTCGTTCGTTCATATGCGGCCACCTTACACATCGTGAACATGCTTTACATTCAGATTAATAAACCTATTGTATTGTATGTATCTCGTTATTTATTTTTATCATTATCAGTAGTTTTTTAACATCTGTGCCACTGAACATAGGCTATTTATGTCAGGTTGAAATGTAATTCTGCGGCTGCACGCGATCGTTACTGTTCACTTGTGTCATCCCAAAGTCACAGACAAGCCTCGTTAAATAGCCCAATATGAATATAGAGATAATATAATAATTTAAACTGTGATCACTAGAGGACAAGGGATCTGGTAATAAAACAATCAGGATCTACAATGGAAACTGTCACCTTATGTGTCAAACGTTAATATCTTTCACTCCCCATTTAAAAGAAGCGACAGTCTGTTTACTGCACAGTAGGCCTATTATAGCTTGCCTACATAATAGGCTACAGCGAATATAAAACACTGTCAGCAGTGCTGTGCAGCGGCAGCTTGATAATTTTGTTGCTGCTGATATGCGTAACTTAATTCTTAAAATAGACTTGCTTCTCATACAGAAGCAATGATGCTCTTGACAAAAAACGTTTGCACCGTTTTTTTCTGAATTGCCGAAGTGATTAGATTAGAGTTATGGGACTATCCCCGTTCATTCTTCTCCATAAGCTCATAAGTTAATATTTCTTACTCTAGTGGGAGGAGCGGAGAAGTTTTTTTTTTCTTTTTTGAGAAGTGGAGAAGTGGGAGGATCAAGCATTTGTTTCTTCTGTTTCCATGGTGAATCATGTTTTCAGCGATCCATTGACGATGGCTTTTATGCACACGCTCCACCCAGAGTGAACACGCTCAGAGTTGATAAACCCAACGCTGATCCACTGTTCTGAAACCGAAAACCCAGAGTTTCTCGTCAACCCTGCGCTCTGAGTTGACCAACTCAGAGCGCAGGATTAAACCCAGAGTATGTAAAACCAGCTACCTGAAATAGGCCTCTGCACTGGTTCAGCATCGTGTTTGTATCTTTTGTTAAGGTTAACATCATAAGTTATCAATACATATACAGACTATGGACACATAACCTGTTGCCTTGGAAAATGCTTTCCGTCCATCTCAGAGAGCAGAACATCTATAGGGCCTGAGGATAGATTTACTTTATGTTCTCTATTTTGGCATGGCCTCCTGCATCGACGGTGCATTACAGAGAAGCACAACATGGCACAGTATAGGAGGGCCCGTTATTAGCAATAAAGTGTGGATCAATAAGTGCACTAATCAAGATCGCCCTATAGGTGTGAAGGCAAACCTTGGAAAAAAAGGCACGGAAGATAGATAGTGTTGTGGTGGCTGTGATGGTTTTTGAAGGGTTGCTTGTAGTATCCGAGAGAGATAGCAATGTAGTAACACTAATGGTATGCATACGTAGTAGTTGGAATATAATTGCCAGTAGTATGATTAGTTGTATACACAGTAGTAGTCCTTAAATAGGACAAACATTCATATGGTTGAAACATGTTTAGCTCAACTCCAAAGTGCAAAGTGATGGATGTCAAAAACAAAAACAAATGTGACATTGATTATAAGAAACTGAGCAGCCTGCATTATCCTCCCTGCAATCAGAACGCTTCAAACTAGTCAGAGTTGCATCAGCCAATTTCAGAAAAGCCTAATACTTAATGTCAAGTTAATCGTTTGTGTCAGTTGAATTCAGTTCTCTTGTTAAATCCACATTATAGCTATCTAATGCTGTCCATAGATTATCCAAAACAGATTATTCCCTGCATGGAAAAGTAAACAGACATCAAATGATTCTTGCTTATTAATAAATCTTTGATCTGTACTATTTGCAATGTTGGCAAAAATTATACTACTTGAGAACAGTATCTTGCTTATGATGGAAATTAATTGCAATCAGTCCAATGCCAATTCAATTGAACCTAAATCGATCAAGTGTCATCCCAGCTATGATGTGTGATAGATGCATAGATGGTCACACTATAGCTTTCCATCCTATAATGGAAGTATTTTCATGCAAAGCAAAATACACCACCTCTAAATACATCCAGAGGCATGTTTTCAAAGCCGAGCAAGACTGTAATTTTGCCCATTTAGGCCTAATGTGCGTATGCGTGTGAGAGGGATACTGAGTGTGTGTGTGTGTGTGTGTGTGTGTGTGTGTGTGTGTGTGTGTGTGTGTGTGTGTGTGTGTGTGTGTGTGTGTGTGTGTGTGTGTGTGTGTGTGTGTGTCTGTGTGTGTGTGTGTTTGTGTGTGCATGTAAAGCCAATCAGCGGGATGAAGTCAAGTTTCTTCGGTGACACCATTTGATATGTCACAAACCAATTCATCCGCCATCTCCTGAAACTCATTTCATTACCACGGTAACCCTTAGGGGCCTCGCACACACACCCTTCACAATCGCTCCCGTCTGCATTGATTAGATTTGTTGCATCTTGAGCAGTGAATCATTTTTCTATGCACGCTGAGGGAAAACAATAATAAATGTATGAAACAATGATCAGCCATAGCCACACTGGATAAACACTTTACAATGTGGGATGAGTAATACGTGCAAAACAAAAGAGATGGAGTGAATGTATGCATGCTGAAAAACCAATGAGGAATTTGTATCGCTTATCAGTGTCCGTATAGATTATACAATTGGTTGTATGAAGAGACAGCTGCTGGAAGACCTGTGTTATGAAGCGTGCACACTATATAACTGATCACTGTGTGAATATAGAGCGATTTAACATGTATATTAACACAAATATGTTGCTAACTTCCTCTTTAAGTTTATTATTTTTAGAAGGCATTAACCTGACAAGCACATCTTGGCTGTCTATACTCTTTGAATAGTATCTACATTGTTTCTTTTACGGGTAATTATGAAAATGTAACAGCTATGGTCAACATATCATGTCAGATGAGCTGAGATAAAGAAAGACGCACATGTAGGCGTTGGTACAATCATAACAAGCAACCTTAAAGCTTTGGTGTTAGGATTGTTCTGTCTGTCAAAATAACAACGTTTTTTTCACTTGTTTCTTTTTCCTCAGGAGAATCTAATCCACCAGAGACAGACAGGGCTTGCAGTATAGTTCAGTGGAGCGGCACGCATCAGGCAAGACAGCAAAACTTAGCAGAACACCTGCGCATACGCTTGGAAGCAGAAGGGGGAGGGGGAAAGCCTTTTACCGCAGCTATACTTTTCTCTAGGTTTTCTTTTCCAAGGATTCTTTGAAGAGGTGATCTCCGTCTCGGCAAGATGTTCCCATATTGTGTTTCCGCCCAGATCAACCTGAGCCACATCACACAATGTCACGGGCACAGAGAAGAGCTATGTAAGACACGGCTGGAATGAAAGAAAAGAACGCGTTGCACATTTACAACGGTGCGGCTAATTAGGATTCCTCTTAGAAGGCACGCAGCACATTGCAATGCAGTGTAAGGCTCCTCCGACTTCCAGGTCTTTGCACTACAGAGTCTATCAAAAGCTATGTGCCTCATGCCTGGCTCTTTCTATGTTAAAGTTCAGGCATTTTTACATTCATATTAAGTCATCCCACCGTGTAAGTTATTGTACTTTAATGAGGCCATTTATCTCTCTCTCAAACCACCTCCTCTCCAGCTTGTGTAGACGAGCCCCCTCCACTCCACTGCTTGTTGACGCCATAGAAACAGAATTTTTTGAAAGTGGGTGGTTAAAGTATCAGTGTGCAAACCTCATGTCTGTGTGTGTGTGTGTGTGTGTGTGCATATGCGTGTGTGTGCGTGTGTGTGTGTGTGTTTTCATTGTACTCTAGCCTCAACAAGCGTGTGTGGTGCATACGTGTTAAATCAAAGGCTGTGAAGTGGAATCTATGTTGTTACATTCCCCCGGTGCACCCGCAAATCCCGACATAAAAGCCTTCCCTTAATTATTGTTTATTTTTACACGTTTACACTTGAATTAATAAGCCCTCCTTTGGCCCACATATATCAAGAAACACACCACACTTTGAAAGAAAAAAAAAAGAAAAACTTAAGAGCTCTCTGCAGAACCTGTAACAATGAGCGCGCTGTGCTAGTGCAATAAATAGCCAGATGTCCTCTGCTCTCTTGTGCTTGTGTGTCTCACACTTCCAAAGCATCGGTAGCAAATGACTATTGACCTTGTTAGCTAATCTGCCTGCACCTGAATATGTGTTCCACCTACCTATAGAGTCCACCTACCTTGACACCTTGATACACTATCTAAGCGCAGTCAATGCGTGTGTGTGTGTAAATGCGGGTGTGGCTTTTTCTTTAACACATGGCCGTGCTCTCAGATATATATGACGATGCCTCAAATAGGTCACTGATCCTCTTATTAAGTCAACCTTTACCATGAGATTAGTGTCATGTCTGGAACCATCAGTTGCTAGGGGAGATATGGCAATAGGGCTGAACCACTTCATTCTCCCCACAGACACAGCACCTCCTAGGAGATTTGAGAAGCACAGCAAATACACAGCTAACGCTTGACAAAAGGGGGCTATCGGTAATCACCAATGACGTACAAACCCGACAAACAAAATGTATTGATGGGATTGAAAATACAATACAGATGATTGATGTGAGTCCTTCTTAGCCTGACATTTGAAATATTGTGGGGTTAGGTGTTCTTTAAAATAAACAGGTATCCCCTGGTGATTGTGGCAATTATATGAGGCACTCTACAAGTCTGTTAAATAAAGAGGGGTTAGTCTATTTGCCAAGTTGTATTGCATCTTAAATGCTCTGTTCATTTGGGCTGTAATTTTGCATTTGGCCTCAGTCAACTAAATCCGCTGCCCACTCTCATTTGCATGTTTATTGCCTGTCAAAGATCCACAGGGGCTGTGTATATACACAAAGGGTGAATCGATAAAGTTTAAGCATTTTGCGCCCTGGCCAAAAACCTAAATATGGATGTCAGGCAAGAGGCTGTCCCTTTAAAATAGCACTATACTGATGTAGCATTCAACTAAAACATTCTACAGCAAATGTAGAGGTAACTTTATTGTTTTATTCCACACATTCCGTGCTCATGTCAGAAAACGTTGTGCCTACATATACCCAAATTGCTTTTCAACATTGAATCAGAGTTTCAGGTGTGTTATGACGGTAGTGGTTAATGTAGCCCTGCCTAGTGACAAAAGGCTGTATCCAACTCTTTACACATATACAGCAGTATGCTATGGTTCCAATTTAAAGTTATGATCCTCATTAGATTTTTATGAAATTAAATCCTGTTTTTATGTCTATTCATGGTGGACATTTTAATCATCAAAAACCATTTAGTATATTTGAATTTAGACATCATATTTTTTTTTTTACAGTACTCAGTATTTGTGTCCCAGATAGTTAATGTGCCGGAATCAGTCCTACATAGTATCAGAGCTGTATCAAGCTACTGCTAATGATAACTGAACCCTTCTGCCTACTGCTTCAAATTAAAAGCATTGGACTGGTGAATCAAGGTGTGGCTTTTATTGTGAAGCAGTCACTGACAGCTGACAACAATTGTTCATCAAACAAATTGTCAACAAGAAAATACATGTTCATTTAAAGGATTAATTATGTCAACAGATTTGATGGAGGAATAGACCTGCCGTGACATCCATGAGTGGGTGTGGCCAATAGAGTTACATTGTTCAACATTGAAACCTTTTTTTTTTTTCAGAAGAAATGTTTACTGAGAACAAAATTCAAGTAGGGGAGAACGGGGTAATTTGTCACATGGCCACCAGAGTGCGCTAGCTCTGAAATGTTGATATAAAAAAGGTCCAGAATTGGGATCAGAGGTCACATACATAGACTTCCTTGGAGTTAGACTGCTGCATTTCAGGTGAGAGGATGTTTTGTGTTTTTCATGTCAAATTCAAAATATTTTGCTTCTCAGTATTTTTCTTCTAGGCTTTTACACAATGGGTTTATAACAAAACACTTGTTACCCTCAGAAAGTGTGAAGGGTAAACTATAGTTTAGATTGTGGTTAGCAAGCTAATTAGTTGTCAGATGGTTGTTGGCCTTGATGCTAGCAAGAAATTCATGTTGGGGTTGGTCGTCAAATTTTTTGGGGGGTTGGTTGTCACATGTTATCTCAAGGCTGCAGCCAGAAAAGGAACCCAATAATGAAAGAAATTGTCAAGCTGTATCCTCACTGACACCCCAGAGAAGGAAAGAATAGAGCAGGAAAAGGCAGCTAGCAAGCAAAAGAAAAAAGGGCAACAAAATCAAAACAACCCAGTGCATCCCAAACTAGACCAGGGGGTATACTACGAAGCGAGATTAAGGGCTGAGTGAGGTCTGTTGAATCTAAAGCGGTCTAAAGCCAGCATTTTCAGTATCACGAAAGGTGGCTCTCTTTTTACCTGGCTAGATCACCGTGGTAACAGAGGCTGCACGGCTAACCTGCCCAGACCAGTTTTTGTTGCAGAGTTTGAGTTTAAATTCGGCTCTTACAGCGCTGCCCTTTAAGGAAACTACACATTTTGAAATCCCGCGGACCTGACTATATTGTCTGAGCGATACTTCTCACTGAGTAAACTAGTTAAATCAGTAAACTTATTGATCAGTAAGTAAATGAACAAAACGAGGCCGTGGCATAAGGCTTACATTAGAGTGAATTGTAACATCGCGCTGCAGCTTTTTGCCACATGCATAGTTATATATGCAGAAAATTTAAAATAGCCTAGACCTATGCAGCGCCACTCTATGCTCTCACCTCAAATTATTTTACCTGGCGATCTACACACACTGGCTCTTAATGAAGCGTTCTATAAAATCACAGGTTGCAACATTATTTCACTGTAGGCTTCTTTCTTTTTATCAGTAGTGATTACAGTTGGGACGTGACAGGTGACAGCTGTCACAGTTCGGACTTCGCTGCAGACTCGCAGGTTAAGCTTCTCGCAGTAGATTCATATTTGTCCGGAAAATACAGACTACAGGTTTTGTATCTAGGCTATTTATTTTAATGGTATTTATAAGATGCAAATAAAGGGCTATTAGCCTAAATCAAAATCAAAATTGTATTAATTTTGATGTGGCCCAAAACTACAGTGGTTTTCCACATAGGCTATGCTATTCATTAGGGGACAGTGTCAGACTTAAATCAGATTATTAAGTGTAGGATTATCATTCAACTAGGCTAAATGATGTACTGTTTAAATCAGAGTTCAACCTTTAATTGCTTTATAATGTCACGTTACGCACTGCGAGAACGATCTGTAAAGTAAATTAATCAATTCAGTAGCCCAATTTTCTGACAACATTCCACTCTCTCCTTATTTGCAGTAAGAGTTTTTTTCGGCTCTCTGTTTTCTGCTGTTCTGTGATAATTCAGACTGACAAACTCTTGTGAAGTCAGCGAAGTCAGCTGCTCGCAATCAGTCCGTTAGTGTAAAGTTAGCGGCACAAGATCAGTCCAGTCAGTGCGGAAACAGAGTCAAATGACGGCCAAACGCCCCCTCTCATGGGGACGCGCACAGAGCCTGAAGCTGAAACCCTCGTTCAACATAAGAGGTTGATAACTGCCTTCGTGATACCGGTTAGCTCTGAGCGAGGGTATGTGTTATGTTGAACCAGATCAAGAAAAGAGAGCCGGGCTCTGTTGAGTTTGTTTCGTAGTATACCCCCCAGCTGCCAAGGCTACATAACGTTATGTAGGCCTATTTGTCAACTTGACAATGCAACTAAACATTCAAATTTGGTTCTGCCTCCTTGCCTTCTTTTTAAGATTTTTCCCATTAAGATAACATTGTGACAAACAACCCCATAGTGTGTGACAACCGACCCCTTGATGGGGTTGGTTGTCACAATGTGTCAGAGTGTCTTTGATGGTAAATTACTTCTTCATTACAATAAGTTGGAAAAAAAGAGAGACACACATTTCTAGCCAACACCTTAAGCTTCAATTTAATGTAGGAATGGCTATTGACAGATGTTTTGGTGATGAGCAATTCTCACTAGAGTAAAAAGTGTGCCTACTTACCCCGTTCTCCCCTACACACTGACGGTAAAAAAAAAAAAAAACTCCGTCTTCACTTGGCCGAGATTTCTCAGCAATTTGAGTTTAGGAAGCTTTTTTAAAGTGTCAAAAAAAATATGGGCAAAAGAAAAGATAAGCAAAACAAATTAAGAAGTACATGGGTGCAAAGAGAGGTTTTGGTTGACAATTGAGAAAGTTGGTATCAGACGCTGTGGAATTAGGTCAAATTCAAAAGCCCATTTACCTTGACAACAATAGCCACTGTGGTAAAAATGTAATTTCTTCCATGTGTATCTCTCCTTTATATTTTCCTATGCAATTCAATGTATCATGCAGGCAAACTGACAACCACTCTCTCACACAGCCACAATGCCAAAACAATTACAGCTCACAGAAAACAACAAAATTCAGTATGTGAAGACTCACTCAAGCAGCAGCAAACCATTAACCTTTCAATAGTGCAAGACAGCACATAGTTAGAGGACATGTATGTGTAAGTGTATTGTGCTATGACAACGGAAGGGGTGTGGTGAATGAGGAATGAAGTGTTTCTATGTTTTAAATTGCTTGGCTGTGAAAGAGCAGTTTGGAGTGGATGTGTCCATCCACTATACATGTGTTTGTGTGGCAGCACATAGAGCTGAAGTGGGCATGACATCGGAGGAAAAGGGAGTACATGTGAATATCTAGGCCAGTGGTAATGAGTTTTCAGTGCAACACCAGACACAGTGTGATCTATTTCTACATTGGCCACTGCATGCAATATACTGCACTAATGTATGTAGTGTGTGTGTGTGTGTGTGTGTGTGTGTGTGTGTGTGTGTGTGTGTGTGTGTGTGTGTGTGTGTGTGTGTGTGTGTGTGTGTGTGTGTGTGTGCGAAAAAGAACGGTATTCGTACCGCCATGACAAATCGGCTGTGTAATATTTATATTAACCACAGTAGAAATAAGTATTACCTGAAGGTGGGGGAGTTCAAAAATCTGGATTGGGCAGTGCTTACTACATGGTGGATATCCGTATAAATGCACGATACCTGGAGTAGCCAGCACTAGGGAACTTTTAATTTTGTAATCTTCTCTGGGGGACAGCCTTTCTAGAAAGCTTATTTTAGTCGTACATTTTTCTACAGTCATGCTGGTTAGCCACAGCTAGTTTCAGTAGTAGTACAATGACATGCAGGCAACACACGTAGAAGCGCACACACATGATCACACCCACAACACACCCACAAGCTAACCGACCAATATGCAACCAATCAATCTTATCTGCTCTGCACATGTGTGAACACACACACACACATACACACACACACACACACACACACACACACACATGCACACACTTAACAATGCTTATGGGCATGAAGTTAATTAGCAGTAACCCAGTTCAATAATATCCACCACATGTAGGTCACTATAATGTAGGACCCGGGTGGTGGAAGTGATGGTGGTGGTGTGTGTGTGTGTGTGTGTGTGTGTGTGTGTGTGTGTGTGTGTGTGTGTGTGTGTGTGTGTGTGTGTGTGTGTGTGTGTGTGTGTGTGTGTGTGTGTGTGTGTGTGTGTGTGTGTGTGTGTGTGTGTGTGTGTGTATGATGATTATAATAGGGCTGCAGTAAACCCGCTGGATGGCAAACAGCAGCAGGTTTACTAGGCAATACAATCTTACAAGCAATATGAAAAATACATGAAGGAGTCCATGTTGATAGACATGTATTTGCTGGTTGCAACAGTAGGTCAAAGTCTTCATCTGAGGCCTAACCAAAGAGCAGATGCACACATGATGGTGATATATCTTTGATATGCAGGGCTTTGAGGAGGACATAACATAACATACTCCTCAGAACAGGTGTGTTGAAAGCACAAACAAGATCCAGCAGTCGGATATGACAACACCCACACATCACAGACACTTACAATTCTGAGTCAACTTCAGCATGGCCAATGAGGTTTTGCCAGATGGCTAGTACACACTGTTTACTGGATCAAAAGAACACAATTACTTTATTTGAAGCTACGGACCAGCTGGGGGTTGATTTCTGCTGGCAGCAAGATGTGAAAATAAGTAGAAATATACACAACGAGAGGGACAAGGGGAACTGGCTGTAAATCGTGTCTAAATAATGAATAAGCCCCAGGATGGCCCTGGTTGGCCCTGTGGTTAAAACATGAGCTAGTACAGCATGTACTGGAGTGTTCACTTCATGACAGTTTCACATGGTCCAGCAAACTTCTTTTTTTTGTTCTTGTTGCCGGAGTATGGACATAATAAATTGAATTTACTTAACACGCAATCTCTGGGCGGTTGCAGGGGTGGATGGTTAACTTTATTTGTTCCTGCTGTATCCAGGGCTGACATTCACTGGTGACCGCAATCAATGTAGAAGTGATATTAATAAAAAATAAATAAATAAAAGGTTGAACTTCCCACTCTGTGTTACTGTGGCGAGCGCTGGTTGAACGCCTCAGCAAAAAGATGAAAGGGAAAAATTGCACCCAATAGGTGTGTTTGGAAATATGAGCTCGTATAATGAGATGGTCTAAAATTATCTCCCAGGGCAGGATAAAGATGAGGAACTGCTTCTCTCCCTTATTGGAATCAATTACACAAGAGGGGATTTTGGCTCCCCCCAAACAGCTTTGTATTGTAACGTTCGCTTAATTTATTTTTATCCATTGATATAAAATAAATTGAACTGAAAGAAACAGTAACACACAATGTTGGCCAATGGTTTAACCGAGGGCTGATAAGGTCTTGCAGGTGTCATGTGGAGTTGTATGCATCACAGTGATGAAGAAGCTGCACTCACACAAATACAACAACAACACAGACACACACTCCGCAGTGTGAGCTAAATAGTTTGACATCCATAAACTCAGTGATAATTCTAGAACAACTGAGCGTAATGCTTGCAACACTGCATGGTACATCACACACCATCGCCTCACACATACTCTACGTATTTCCTTTTCACTGCAGGAGTTGCAACTTCCAAAGCAAAGTGCTTCATATTAATTTGGAAACTAAAGGTCAATCACATCACCCAGCATGCAAACAGAAAACAAATAGCCCACTGTTGGACAACTAATTCCAGGCAGGAACTAGTTGCCTTGCCAATGACTTCCACTTCCTTTTCACCTTCTTACTCCAGTCTCCAATGCACACCACAGGGGGACACATACAAGAGCACAAACAAAATGCCCAGTGCCACTCACAAACACAGCTTGCAGCACAGATATAGCCAACCTTTCTCCATTCTGTTTGGAGAAACATTATAATGGCAAAATCTATAAGCAGACACTCCGAGGCAAATCCAGAAACACACACAGACAAAGACCATTGACATCTCATCTTCACAGTGAAAGGGCCCAGGAAGCTGCCTCCTTTAATTTGGCTTTAATCAAACTGGAGGCTAACACTCAAAACATGCATGTGTTTGTGCAGCAAAATATTTGTTGTGAGCTAAGGGGTTTACAGTCTTGATGGGAAGGTACCTTTTTAAATTGGTGTCAATCAGAACATTTTCTTTATGATCTAAGTCCCTTTTCGACAATATTGCTGGGGGGAAAAAGGTGGGCCATACTTAGCTTTGATCGTTTTCTATTGATGATGCTCCAGCCTAAATGCCTACAGGGCCTGTATGTGGTAATTTTGAGGGATATCCTGTTTTTCAGAACACAAATCAGACAAATGCGCAGTATACGTGTGACCCACGCATGCTCAAAAGACTTGCATGTGCACACACACACGCACGCACGCACGCACACACACACACACGCACACACACACACACACACACACACACACACACACACACACACACACACACACACACACACACACACACACACACACACACAGGTAAGTGCATGATGTACCCAAATAAAAAATCCACTAATATGCTTAATGCACCTGCATACACACACCTTCACAACTAATGCTAAAATCCTCGCTGAGCCAATCTCTCCATCCAATCAATGAGGGTCACAGCCTGAACCCACGCATACTACCGAGAAATATGACTGAACAAACACAGTACATATGATGTGTTGTGTGTGTAGGGAGATTAATCAGATTAGGCAGACTGTCATGCGCATCGGGCACTAAGCTTGGCCTGCAGGCACACACTGATCCCGCAGTAGAAAATGCATAAATAGGTTTTGTCTGTAACCTGCCAGCTCTGTAATCAAAGGGGAGAAGAGAAATCTTACGCATGAGTGTTCCCTCTTACTGAGTTCTATTTCGGAGGACTAAAACAAGGGGGATGATGCAAAGAACCTCTTGCATAATAGCTTTGTCTTTTTTACGTAAGAGAGATTGTTGACAAGGACTTAACTGGGACATAGGACGGGATGATATTTTTTATTTTTAATATTAAATATGGCAATGCGAGTAATGAGATGTACCAAGCTCTGTTGATAGATATGACAAATAACCAGAAACTGTAGCTGTACTGCCCTAATGGGAAGAACAATGTTCATATAGTAAACATCGTCTTGGTAGTTGTTTGATGACCAAATATTTCAAAGTGAATCCATGCCACGAGGAATTATGCATTTTATTTGAAGGGAATTGCTATACCTGTTGTCCACTGGGTGTACACTCCATGAATATCCAGGTTGAAAGAAAAAAACACAAGTCTTAGCAGACACACATCATGCTTCCAGTTGTGTGTGTGGTGCATGCGGAATAAGCGTACACGTTGGGTGATCATTGGAATGAAGTGCAAAACAGGATTCCCTCTTGTCAGCAATGTGACAGGGCTGAGCCTATATAGTATGGAGATGAGGGCTCTTAATTGGCAGACTCCCATGCCGCTCGACAGTTGGGGCATCTGGGGGCTGCAACTCCCGCGTGTCTCAGAGAGGGCTTTGCCTTATGATTGATTATAATTATGGACCTTCTCTGCAAACACTGGCTTTCCTTGGGTGGGCGAGCTAAGGCGCCTGGCAGAGGCTTAGAATGAGGGGCTAAAGCACAGTAAAATGCTGTGCATACAGATATAATTGCTCGCAAACACACACAACCAGGCACACACACAGAGACACACGCACGCACAAACACACACACACACACGGAAACAACAGTAAGCATAGTTATTTGCAAACACACACGCACACACATATGTCATCTTTCAGCCCGGTCCTTGAATGGTGGATTTGGAAATTTGACAAAACAAGTAAATTAAGAACTGGATTTATCTAGAGGAAGCAGAGAGGAGACAATTGGAGACAACATAATGCAGACAGGATGACTGTGGGGAGGGAGGGAAGGAGGCGACGGGTGACGTGCCTGTTAAAAGCTCTCCAAAACATTACTAAAATGGAGGAGAACATTTATATTTTTAAACATGTCAATTTATTTAACTGTTAATTATAAAGATTTGGAATAAGGAGGAGTAAACATACTCTGCGTTCCAAATCGCATACTCTTTGTTTTTACGTTTAACTTTCCTACATACTACACCTTCCACCTTGAACTTGCCTCTTGACTGTATACACGTCACATCACTGGTTGTATTCAGTTGGAGGCTGCTTCTATGTGACAGCACTTTTAGGTGTGCACTGGATTGTGGGCCAGAATTGCACAAAAACCAGGCTGATTCCCACACTAAATATCCTGACCGGATGTAGTAGGCATTGGGTCATCATACATATGTTTCTAAATAGCAGGGAATTATGGGGTATTGACATACACAAGGATAGAGCCAGAGACAGAAGCAGTGGAGGTGTGTGTGGGGTGAGGTCTGACATAGCTTTACACAGAAGTGTGAAAGTATGCACACATGGCAGCTTGCTTGTCAATGCACAGCCCTGGAGCACACTGATAGTTCTACCCACTCAGTGATCAATCTCTTCCTTCCCCTCCCTCTTTCTCTCCTCACTCTGCCTCTCATCACTCTCTGTCTTTGCCAGATCATATGAGGTGGATTTCCCTTTCAAGTGCCAGCTGTGTGTGTGTGTGTGTGTGTGTGTGTGTGTGTGTGTATGTGTGTGTGTGTGTCACACAGACAAACCTGGCACTGTGTCTGTTTGTGTTCCATAATGAGATGGAACAAAGGTTAAGTGCATTGATTATGTTTTCAAAAAGACAACAAAAGGAGAAACATGCATTCCCGCAGGTGAGCGAGGGGGGGGGGGGCTCGATTTCTCTATCGGCATCCCAAACCAAGACACCTGGCACATTTTGGCAACAAGGCCATTCTGCTGAATTAAACAAGGCACTGGGGCACTTTGCTAGCTTTTCCCTTTAAGCTAATTGGATTTTTTTATTATTGTGTCTTACTGACAGTAACACACGTGCTTAAGCCCATACTTGTACATCACAGTGATGTTGAACCCTTACTGCATACATGTATAGTAAATGGAAATGACAACGGCCACACTTCAAAAAGAAAGAAAATAAGAAAAAAAAGCTATAGAATTGGAAGAGTACATTGAAGTCGGCTGTCACACGTGTTTTGTTACCAGTAAAATAAACAGACACAAGTGAACAAACACAGCTCGGAAGACGCAGTGAAACCCAGTTGCGCCGAACACACACACACACACACACACACACACACACACACACACACACACACACACACACACACACACACACACACACACACACACACACACACACACACACACACACACACACACACACACACACACACCTCTTATGCCTCGTTTCCACCGAGTAGAGCGGGTCGGGTCGGAGCGGCTCAGAGCGGGACAGCTCACTTTTAGGAATCTCGGTGTTGTTTCCACCGCCGACCCGACCCTTACTGGTAGGGCGGGGTTTAGGCTGGACTGCGATAGCCGCCGCCAGAATGTGAGTCAAACTATCGGGCTGTGGAACAACTGTGGTCAAGCCAGCGGTCTCTTGTTTTTGATTGGTCAAACCAGCCGCTTCTTTATTTATTCCCCCCGTGTTGTGAGCACAGAGACGGCTTGGTGCAACTGATAAACAGCGAGCGAACAGCGCTGGCTGCGGCAGCTACGTGACATCGTAGTAGTGGGACACAGTGTAGCCAACTGATTCATTTAATGACGAGGAAAAACACCACACAATAAACAGTGCCGTGCTCACATTTTCGCCAAAACTCTCTTCACTCTAGCCGAGGTGACTACAAACGACGGAAATGATTCAAACCAGCCGCTTCTTTATTTATTCCCCCCGTGTTGTTGTGAGCGTATAATTACTATACTATCTACGGCGTAAACACACAGAGACGGCTCGGCGCAACTCATATGGCGCTTTTCCACCGCATGGTATCAGCTCAACTCGACTCGACTCGCATTTTTGGCATTTCCACCGCAATTTCATGGTACCTGGTAGCGGCTGATTTTTTGGTATCGCCTCGCTCTAGGTTCCAAGCGAGCTGAGCCGATGCTAAAAGGTGACGTCGGCAGACGGCCGGCCACTGATTGGCCAGAGACTATTGTCTGGCCAATCAGTGGCCAGAGAGTACCGGCTTCATTCTGTTGTTTATTCTCCCCAACTTACCGGGACTTTTGAGTGTATTTATGCCGCGTGCAGCCTTCTCTGGCTCTCTTTCATTTGATTTGCATCACAGATCCGAATTTATTTTCCATATATTCGCTAAGCTCACCCAGTGTTGGTTGTTGGGGAAGTTACTTACATACGAGAGGAGACATGTAGGGCAGCTAGCAGCTAGGCTAAATAGTAGCCAGCTGGGACAGACATGATAGCGAGCGATTACATTACAAGCCTCGGACTGAACTGATTACCTCAATAAAATATTCAGGCTGAGACACGGCTTGCATTTGAAAACACGTATCCTGAAACAAGCACTAAACAGTCAACTTTATCATGCCCGTGTTTACGTGCATAGGGATGTACGTGACGCATCCCTAAAGCTGACTGTGTGGCAGAGTCACACATCGGGACAACAACCATCCCTTTTAATGGCCCTTAGCAATATTCTTCTACTTCTTTTAGCAAACAGATACAAGGGGGGTATTTCTTAAACATTTTTCATCCGTGTTGTTGGCGGTTGGTTCAGTTAATAGTGCAACAACATAATAACGTAATTTCTGCTTTGCTACTTTGCTCCGGAGTAGGCTTTCAGCCCCTTACGACGACCCCGCCCACGTTCAGCAGGTACTATTTGCGGTGGAAAACGACCCGTGCTGCTACCAAACCAAGTTGAGTCGAGTCGAGTTGAGTCGAGTCGAGCTACATGTGCGGTGGAAAAGTGCGAGACAGTGAGCGAACAGCGCTGGCTGCGGCCGCTACGTGACTATGGGACACAGTGTAACCAACTGATTCATTTATTGACGAGGAAAAACACCACACAATAAACAGAGCTGTGCTCACATTTTCGCCAAAACACAAGTCTATCTTCACTGATGCCGAGATGACTACACATGACGAAAATGATTCTTTCGACCAATCAAATGACGGCAGTGTGTAGCTCCGCCTTTTAGGCACCCTTTCAGGCGGCCAATACACCTACGGAGGAGTACTGAGATTTGGAGCGGCTCAGAGCGGTTAGGTGCGCTTAAACTGTACCCTACCCAACTTTTGGCAAATGAAAAGCCAAACTACCCGGACCGAACCGCTCCGATCCGACCCGCTCTACTCGGTGGAAACGAGGCACAAGTCAGAGGCACCTTTTTAGAAGCAAGCAGGCGTGCACTCAGAAGAAGACATGTCCCTCAGGTTCTGTCTCTTTTTGTCTGGGCTGTGATAGAATGTCTTGTTTTTCATTGTATCCTGTGATCTCTCTCTCTCTCTCTCCTCTCTCTCTCTCCCCTTGTTTCTCCTCACAAGCAAACGGTACATTTATGACTCCCTCACTGCGCTCCATATGCCGGATTAACCAACTCTGGATCAGAGCTAAAAGTACCAGGCGGCACAATGGAGCTGTAGATCACCCACCATATCCAAGTGTTTCTCAGACTGTGGGAATCAATAGACTTCCTCCCCTAAGATAGAAGAGTTTGCTCAAAGTGCTAGCACACTTAAACTGATGAAGCTCTCTGCGGGTATATTTTAGTCTTACTGTCGATAAAGTATTGTGGAGGCAGAGCGTGGAGCTTTCGACTTGATCAGTTGTGACATTTTGAGGCGAGAAATCCTAAGGGTTGAAAGGCCCTTTTGTTCAAATTCAAATGATTTCCCATTCTATTTCACATCAGCAATGACTCCATTTAGTGTCTTTACAGTGGTGGCTGTTTTGAATTAGTGTCGCCACAGTGTCATATACTTGAAAAAGTGCAAAATTAAATTGATCACCAAATGTAGTGGTTATTGATAAGATATTTTTGTCTGGACGCAATGCACTTAAAGACCAGAGGCTCTATGGATCTGACCACATAAGGCTTTTTTTCATACCAAAGTATATCTCCTTAATTGATAGGTATGTACACTGGTTTGCAGAATAATGCGGACTTGTATCTCTACAGCAGCTCTGGATTTGAAACTGCAAAAAAAATACATTGACTCCGGGGATGAAGGTATAGCCAGGCAGGCAGAGAGCAACTGAATTAATGTTGATGTAAATGCACGGCTGAAAATATCCAATACATACATGCAAAAAGTATGCAAAATAAATAGAAACCTTGGCTTCAATAATCAAAACAGATTGCCACCTTTTACCGCATGCTACTTTTTTAGGTTCTCAAACGTGTTCCGAAAATGATGAACGTGTAGATAAAGTGTTAATAACTGCGTCACTTCCATGGTTTATTAACAACATGTTTTGACACCCCTGAACTGGGATTTGTTGCATGGCTTTTCTTTCCAAATTGTGCCAGAGATAGATTTTATAGTAAACCCTTGATGAAATGAACTGGAATTCATTTTTCACAAGCACACACACACACACAATTAAATACTACAATACTAAGCCAATCAAAAAATGACAACGTCCCACTGCTAATGATAATGGGAAAAGCTCATTACCATTAACATAAAATGTGAATATTCTCTAATAATCTCTTTATAAGCACCACCACAATGGCCAGCATTATAATGAGTGTGCTTCCCCTTTGCCATACACATTATAAAAAGTCCTGGATAGTACAACAGTTTTAATGGAAGGGGAATGTGATGTAGGTCCAACCATGTCTAAGGGTCTAAGGGTATATGGCTTCATGGGTTGTTCAGTTATTCTCAGACATTTTTATTTTTTTATTCAGTTCATCTCTCTACACAGTTATTTCTGGTAGCTTATAATAAATGCATGAGAAAATGTATCTCTGGAGAAAGATGTAGGAACTCCAGTAACTTCTGCATCTTCAACTTTTCATCAGTCAGTCTTCGTAGTTCTGTCTTTGTAATACTGCCGTGTGACATCATTCTGGGAAACTCTGCTTCCTCGTGTGTAGCCCCCTTTTAAAAAGCTGTCTAAGAAATGCTGCAGATATGGTGCAACCAGCCATAACTTCTATTGTAAGTCTATGGGGGGTGAAAAAAAGCGAGAAAGCACTTTAATATCTATCTCAGAGAGCATGAGAGAATAGCTTGTGTCCGCCGCAGCTTTGCCCTCTGAAACACCCCTAAAAACAATTACCTGCCAAAATAAAACACTAGGAATATCAATTTATGGTAAAAGTACACATCAAGAGACCTGTATTAAAGGTGCTACGATGAACTTTTTAATATTTCTGAAAGAGTCTAATTGTTCCTCCGATGATCATAAATGACATGTTACCGCAAACAAGACCATCAGTGCAAAGAATGCAATGTTAATATAGTTATACTCATTGCCTTTGTCATGGGTACGCTCACCCAGGAACTACAGCTGGCGTAGGAAAAACACTACCGCTTTTGTTCAAATGGGGTGCAAGCATGAACACAAACTGAAAGTTCCTCGGAGCACCTTTAATGTATCTCAATTGAAGCGATTGAAGGATGAAGTATTTTATACAGTATCATATGTGAATATGAAATATTATATATTTTAAATATAATTGTACAATCAAAAATATAATATAGTATAAGCTGCTATTATGTTTTTGTAGAACTAGACAAAAGTTATCTGAGTGATGGATCCACTTTTTTGTGTTTTTTCTACAAACCCGTTGTCGTCAACAATAATTTCCTAATCACTTATAAAAATATAAATTACCGTTTTAAAGTCAAATCAATTTGAAACTGTCAGATGCTCGTAGCCGCTGGTGATTCTTCAAAGAGATTTAAGAGACGATTTTAAGGATCAACAATATTCAAATAAAAAGGGTTAGCGAGGCGATGCTTTAAAGCATATCAAAGTGTTGGTCTGCTCAATTAGGAGACGGTTGCCAAAAAAGCTCTGAACTGATGAAAATAAATCCCACTTCAGAAAGTAATGTGAAAATGTAGGATAAAAAGAAAAAATCAATACTCTAAAAGTGAGTCAGACAGAGTTCACTGAGGCATATATGCATCTCTCTCTCACACACGCACGCACACGCACGCACGCACACACACACACACACACACACACACACACACACACACACACACACACACACACACACACACACACACACACACACACAGGAAGCCAGTTCTTATGTTTTGCCGATTTTTGAAGAATATACGCTTGTTGTTATGTCAACACTGATTAAAGAGGACCTATGATGCTTTTTGACTTTTATGACCTATAAACGTTGTTATGATGATTTATAGTCATGCTTAACCATACTAAATTATCAAATAATGACTTACATGCATTTCGACGTATTCCCTGCTGACCGTCTGGGGTGTCTGTGCAGAGCACTAGACACTATTCTAGCCAGTCGAGAAGTCACGTGTTCAAAGCGGTTTGACGCTTTGTAATATCTTGACGTTGCATGTAACTTGGTGGCGTCACCACGCGGATGTTTCCATGTATAGCAATGCTGTCACTTCCCTGTTCGCGTCTGCCTTGCGCCCTTATAGGTCCATGCTCGCGCTCCCCGCCACTGAAAGTGTTCCGGAAGGAAGGTAACCAATCACAACGGAGTGGGGTTTGCAGGAGGGGGGGGGAGGGGAGCGGAGATGGCCGAAGCACAGGCGGAGGGAGCGGAGATGGCCGAAGCACACACACTCAAGTGTTGACAGGACGTGCTGGATCGCCAAAATAAGAGAAAGAGCTTCCCGAAAATCTACATAGTTTTTTGTGATGTGATTCGTGTCAGGTTGCTCTATAGCAGTGTAAAACAAGAAATTAAGACCAGAAAAGTAGTATAATAGGTCCTCTTTAAGGTAAACCACAGAAAAATCCGAATGGAGCTACATGGTCGCCCTATGCATCCTCTCTGAGAATATAACGTAGCATTATAGGAAAGATGGATGTGGTCCATGGTGCAGATTATGGAGTGTGTCCGCCAACCTGCTTGGTGTATTTTCCCGCCACGGCTGATTGGATAACCATGGAGGTTTTTTAATCCTTTTAACCTTAGCACAGCAGGCTTCTCACATGGTCGTTAGTGAGAAACACACACATATGCATGAGGGAATTTACACAAACACACACACACACACACACACACACACACACACACTGCAGGTGCATGCATATACAGTAGAGAGACCATAATAATACAAAAGTATAGCTCTAAAACAAAAACCCTCTAGCTTCCCTCCAAAACGGCCAAACATATCACACAACTCACATCAGCATGCTCTCCTGAATATGATTTATTTTGTACAGCCTATTTTATGCAGTGACATAAGAAACATGAGAATGCTCAAGAAATACAAAAAAAGCACACATTATTTCTGTGCAATGGCTTAACAGACTCTGAAGCAATGCCACGGTTAACTACACTGAGCACTTTCCCTTCCTTTGTCTGTGTTCTGTTTGAAGACACAAAGGAAGGCTGTTAATGCCATCTCTTCAAGGGACTACGTGTTACTTGGCCACCTGTTCCTACTCTTTGCTACACAATGCTTTGTTGGGGCCTGCCACATTGTGTGTTATGTCCTCCAGCTTTGTTAGGCAAAGCAATAGGATGCAAATGTCTACAAAGTCGTGCAATTTAGGGGCTAGAGTAATTGAGCAAATTGAAAAAAACTAAATAATACTGATGTAGTTAACTGAACTTTGTCAGGCATCAGAATGCTTATTTTGAAAAAAAAAACAACAACCACAAAATAAAACAGAGGGCACATGACAATGGGTGTCTGAATGCTACACATAAGTGTCTCTAGGGCCACCCTTACGCAATGTCAAGTTGCTGATATTCATAATGGCATGAGAACACATGGACTTACCACGGCGAAATTATGAAAATCAATGAGGTGATATGCATGGCCACACCCACTGAGTAAATAATATCAGTCACATAGGTACTCTCTGCCCTTTAACAAGAACATTGGAGTGTCGTGATAGAAGTGAGTTTATCCTCCCCAGAGGGGTATACTACAAAGCAAACTCAACAGAGCCCGGCTCTCTTTTTTTGATCTGGTTCAACATAACACATACCCTCGCTCAGAGCTAACCGGTATCACAAAGGAAGTTATCAACCTCTTATGTTGAACGAGGGTTTCAGCTTCAGGCTCTGCGCGCGTCCCCATGAAAAGGGGCGTTTGACCCGTCATTTGACTCTGCTTCCGCACAGATTGGACTGATCTTGTGCCGCTAACTTTACACAAACGGACTGATTGTGAGCAGCTGAGTAAAACAAAAGTGTGTCGCCAACTTCATTCAAGAGGAAGAGTTTGTCAATCTGAATTATTACAGCAGAAAACAGAGAGCCGAAAAAAACTCTTACTGCAAATAGGCTAAGGAGAGTGGAATGCTGCCAGCATGGAAATTATTTATTTATCTTGCCGATCGTTCTCGCAGTGCGTAACGTGACATTATAAAACAATGAAACGTTGAACTCGGATTTAAACACTATACCATTTAGCCTAATATATATATAAGCTACTTTGCTATATGTATAGCACTACGCCTATAGTCCCACACTTAAGAATGTAATTTAAGTCTGACACTGTCCCCAAATGCACAGCCTATGGAAAATCATTTAGTTTTGGGCCACATCATAATGAATACAATTTTGATTTAGACTATTAGCCTTTTATTTGAATCTTACAAATACCAATAGGCCTACATTAAAAAACCTGTAGTCTGGATTTTTCGGACAAATATGAATCTACTGTGAGAAGCTTAACCTGCGAGTCTGCAACAATGTCCGAACTGTGACAGCTGTCACCTGTCACGTCCCAACTGTAATCGCTACTGATAAAAAGAAAGAAGCCCACAGTGAAATAATGTTGCAACCTGTGATTTTATAGAACGCTTTATTAAGAGCCAGTGTGTGTAGATCGCCAGGTAAAATCATTTGAGAGGAGAGCATAGAGTGGCGCTGCACACAGTAGGCTATACTGCCCTACAAAGGTAAAAGACCTTAACTCACCAGAGTGTAGAACTGAGAAAAATTAGTTCAAAGTTATTTTGTTGTCCTGCCAAATCAGTTGTAGGTAGATACTTGAAAATTTGGCATGTTATTGTATGAAAAGGAAGTTATTTATCCCCCAAAAATCTAAAATTTTAACTTGACCTTTGACCCTTATTCGGAAGTTACTGTACTCTGCCTTTGTATTATCTGCTAAACAATAATGGGTCATGCAAAGGCAAAAGACCTTAACTTCTATTCTATTGACAATTTGGATTTGTATCACTCTATATCAACATTTCCTGTTATAACAATGATAGCATTAACTGAGTGTTGTCTTGTTAGGCATAATACTACACAAACTGAATATTAAAAAAATTTAAAAAAAAAAATGTTATGGCTAAAATTATTCATTTTTGGAAAATTAAAAAATAATTATGGTTGTACTTATTTGAGATAAAATAACACTTAAAAGTATCCACCTATATTTCTTACATTTGAAAGGTTGGATGTCAGTAAAATGTATTCTCTTGTATGCCATTTATAATGTTCTGATAAACGTATAGGAATATGGTTGTTTGATGCCATTATGTGCAAGTTTTCTAGAGGCAGTGAAAAAACACTGCGTTTTTGATGGAATAGAAAATGTAGCCTATGTATATTTTTATTAGAGAGAGAGAGAGAGAGAGAGAGAGAGAGAGAGAGAGAGAGAGAGAGAGAGAGAGAGAGAGAGAGAGAGAGAGAGAGAGAGAGAGAGAGAGACCGGATTTCAGGGACTTAATTCTTCCCACAACTATTCTAATAGGCTACTCTTTATAATTATGAAAAAACATTTTGTAATACACACTTTCACAAACACATTGGTGTTTGGTTAGGCCCCACTTCATACCCTGAAAATCCAGAGATAGCACGAGCAAATGTGCGTTCTTGTATGAAGACATACTTTTAGACTAGGCTATAGATGTTTAAAAGTGGTATTCAGCAAGTGCCGTGAGACCAAAATCACTTTATGACAGCTGATCACTTTATGGCACCGCACCGGAAAATATACAAGCCAGCGAATGGACTAATAATACTGATAACTCTTTATGGATTTAGACAATGGATTCTTCTCCTCGGTGGATATTTTTTTGCCATTGATTTTGATTAGATTTCAAGAAAAGGTAAGCTGCGATCTAGGATCTGCTGGATTGGTTTATCGTTCAGGCTGTTTTCTCCGAGCCAGGGAGGTGTGTCTTGAGGCACGCCATCTCGCTCGCGTTGTTTTCAGTCAGTGAGTGGACTGGACTGTCATTGGCAGGCAGCTTATTACTTACTTTATTGAAGTTAATGTGTGTGACAGAAGTAGGGTGACCAGATGTCCCGCTTTGTGCGGGGCAGTCACGCATTTCAATTACTTTTGAGACGTTGTCCCACATTGTTATTGACAGTGAGCCCGCATTTTTAAATGCGTGTTTTATAATTTGGCATTTATCGATAGCTGTGTGGAGACAGCAGTCTTGCTAGTTGCTCCTGGAGGCTGGAGCTCAGTGGGCTCTGTGAAGGTGCTGCCCACCTTCCTGTTACTTCAAAATAAAAGCCAACTCACGTTTGTCCAATGAAATGCTAACGTGATGGCAGTGAAATGCTTTTAATGTGGAAGCGCAGAAGTGCTTCAATTACATGCAATACACAGGCAAATCACCGTAACTCCAGCGATGTAAACAGTAACTCCACTGTGGTGCTTTGTAAAACCATGGACATATAAAGAAGTAAAACAAAGGCAGAGCGCCGTAACTCAGCCGTAACTTCATCCGAACGTTCCATAGCGACGCGAAAACAAAGCCAAAGGACCGTAACTGATGTTACGGTCTTCTGCCTTGGCTTTCCCTCTGCTTTTGGAAGTTACGGCAAAAACAGCATCTTATTTTGATATGAAAACAACAGAATTGACTCAAGATATTTGTTCACATGATAAAACTGATGGCCAGTGTTCCAAAAATGACAAAAACTCATTTTTGAAAAAAATTAAGTTACGGTCTTTTGCCTTTGCACGGCAGTATAGGTGTGGGCTATTTTACATTTTCAATAACTGTATGCATGTGGCAAAAAGCCCCAGCACGATGTTACAGTTCACTCTGTAAGCCTTATGTCACGGCTTTGTTTCGTTCATTAACTTACTGATCAATAAGTTTAGATGTAACAGTTTCCTCAGTGAGAATGTAGCGCTCAGACAATATTGTCAGGTCCGCGGGATTTCTAAATGTGTAGTTTCCTTGAAGGGCAGCGCTCTAAGAGCCGAATTTAAGCTCAAACTCTGAAACAAAAACTGCTCTGAGCAGGTTAGCCGTGCAGCCTCTGTTACCACGGTGATCTAGCCAGGTAAAAAGAGAGCCACCTTTCGTGATACTGAAAATTCTGGCTTTAGACCGCTTTAGATTCAACAGACCTCGCTCAGCCCTTAATCTCGCTTCGTAGTATACCCCCTCAGATGTTACTTACGCCAGAGCCTTTCGTTTGTCAATACAATGCAGTCAATGCAGGTGTCATTCATTTATACTGTTAATAATATGCAAACACATTAATGCAATCATATCTCCATATCGCATCTGTCAAATGTTTGAGAAGACTGGACTGTCTTAAAGTCTGTCAATTTGTGAAAGTGGTTCCAATTGAATAATTCAATCTGTCATACAATTGACTTATCTGAGCCCTCCATTAGTACATAGGCACTGATTTTCCTCCTCACTGTCATGGCATCATTACTTTACATGGTGTTAATGAACAAATGACCCCCTAGTGTGTTTTCAAATGAACACAGGGAGACACAAGTATGAAAATAGATGGATTTATTCTCAGGTTTTTTATTTGATTTTTTTTCTCTTCTGTCCCTAATGAGCTGTCAGAAAGACACTGGCAAATGTGATACCTTGTCCTCAGTTCCTTTTTACACACATAATCTTTTACATGTGAGATAACCACAGTGCTTAAGGCAGGCCTGCCCAGACAAATGACTGGGCCCCTGAAAAGGTCCAGTCATTGGGCCCCCTTTACTCATACTGAACTTGTATCAATGTGCATGATGCACTTATTCCTACATGAACACATACCTGTAGACAGGGCCGGTTCTAGCCAGTTAGATTAAGGTTGGCTACTGGAAATAATAGGGGGTAGAGACACCGACGATGCGAGTGCGCGAGCGGACATTTTCTGCTCTTGCAAGATCTCTGCACCTGCTTTTTGGCACATTTACTGTAATATTTCCTGTAATGTAAGCTTTTAGACACACCAATGCTGTATGGGGGGTTTACCATGATAGCACTGCCACCAGAATCTTTCCTCATCAGTATAACAACTATCTGCCACATTCATTTAAAGGCTACATATGTAATTTTCTAATTTGCTTAGAAAATAATAGATAAAATATACAGAATCATTTCAAAGACACCTCAAAACTTGATGAAATATCACAGTATCTCTGAATTGAAAATACACTTCTGCTAGCAGAAATACTGATATTAAAGCTCCCATATTATACACTTTTCGGTTCTATTATACACCATATTATATGGTCTTAGTGGGCCCTAATACGTTTTTTTTTCAATTGTTTGCTGAAAAAAACTTTCAGATAATTTATTGTACTATGCTGATGTTCAGCTAATCTCACAATGGCCTATTTTTTAAAAAGAGCTGCAGCTCCCCTCGTAAATACAGTCATATGAAAAAGTTTGGGAACCCCTCTCAGCCGGCATTATAATTGACTCTGCTTTCACAAAAAAAAATATAAAAGTGGTATGTCTTTAATTTACCAGGAACAGTTAAGTACTGGGATGTTTTCCAAACAAAGATTTTTTGAAAAGCAGTATTTGGTTGTATGAAATAAAATAAAATGTGAAAAACTGGCTGTGCAAAGATATGGGTACCCTTGTGGTTTTGTTGATTTTAATGCCTGTAACAGCATGTAAAACTGATTACTTTAAACACAAAGTTGGTTGGATTATGTTGTTAAGCCTTGAACCTCAAAGAATTGTCTTTTTAATCATGAGAAAATGTATTTTAGGTGCCTAAATGCAAGTTGCACTTCTCTTTGACTCTCTGCAGAAGTGAGACAGAATGGGATCATCAAAACAGCTCCCAAAAGATCTGAAAAACAAAGATTGTTCATTGTCATGGTTTAGGGGAAGGCTACAAGAAGCTTTCCCAAAGGTTTCAATTGTCAATTTCGACTGTAGGGAACGTTGTCAGGAAATGGAAGGACACAGGCATAGTGGCAGTTAAACCCAGGCATGGCAGACCAAGAAAAAAACAGAAGCGGCATAGGTGGAGGATTGTGAGAATGGTTGCACACAACCCACAGATCACCTCCAAAGACCTGCAAGAACATCTGGCTGCAGATTGTGTATCTGTACATCGTTCAACAATTCAGCGCAATTTGCACCAAAACATCTGCTTTTTATAAAGACCAAATAACTTAATTTTTGTCTCATCAGTCCAAAGCATTTTCTTCCAATATGAAGCTGGCTTGTCTAAATGAGCTTTTGCATACTCCATGCAACTGTATCTGTGTGTCTGCGTGGGCGCAGAAAGGGCTTCCTTGTCATCACCCGGCCATACAGATGTTTTGGTGCAAATTGCACTGAATTGTTGAACCATGTACAGATACACAATCTGCAGCCAGATGTTCTTGCAGGTCTTTGGTGGTGATCTGTGGGTTGTGTTCAACCATTCTCACAATCCGCCGCATATGCCGCTCTTGTACTTTTGTTGGTCTGCTAGACCTGGGTTTAACTGCAACTGTGCCTGTGTCCTTCCATTCCCTGACAACGTTCCTTACAGTAGAAATTGACAATTGAAACCTTTGGGAAAGCTTCTTGTAGCCTTCCCCTAAACCATGACAATGAATAATCTTTGATTTTAAGATCTTTTGGGAGCTGTTTTGATGATCCCATTCTGTCTCACTTCAGCAGAGAGTCAAAGAGAAGTGCAACTTGCATTTAGGCACCTAAAATACATTTTCTCATGATTAAACAATTCTATGAGGTTCAAGGCTTAACAGCATAATCCAACCAACTTTGTGTTTAAAATCATCAGTTTTACATGCTGTTACAGGCATTAAAATCAACAAAACCACAAGGGTACCCATATTTTTGCACAGACAGTTTTTCACATTTTATTTTATTTCATACAACCAAATACTGCTTTTCAAAAAATCTTTGTTTGGAAAACATCCCAGTACTTAGCTGTTCCTGGTAAATTAAAGACATACCACTTTTATATATTTTTTTTGTGAAAGCAGAGTCAATTATAATGCCGGCTGAGAGGGGTTCCCAAACTTTTTCATATGACTGTATACAATCTTTGAGCTCCCCCCGCCCCCTGTCCGGAAGCGAAGCCAGATACGCCTCGCCCTCTGTCTGTTTGTAAACAATGATGACGTATAGCCTGTTAGCACAGTTAGGTTTAGCCTACCCATGAGAAGAACCAAGTCTAGTGCTAGTAACACACTTTGAACAGTTTGACATGACCTATCCTTGTCTACATGAAAGACTATGTTCATACAGATGCACTGACAGCCACACGCTAATGGAAACGCCATGTTCACAATAAAAATGCTGCAAAAGATGGTGGCTACTGCGAAGCTAGCTCGGGAGCTAGCTGCTAACAATACCACTAAAATCAGTGAAAAAATTCAAAGTCAGACTTCTTCAGTATACCTTCCAATCCTTTGTCCTGTTAACAACGAGGCATTTCCAGACTGGTGTGGGGAATATAAATATGTTTTTATGAGCAAAAGCTGAATGCTTGTCCCAAAGCTAATAGCTATACACCAGTCAGGCAAAAATATCAATAAAAACATTTATTTCAGTTTCACTGTTTGAAAAAAAAGCACAAGTAGCTTCATATCCATTGTGTTATTAAAAATGAGGCTGCTGTGGTTAAGATAAATTAGTGGATTATGCAACATTCATCATGTTTTGCCGTACTACATGCATCGTGTCGCTTAGCAACAAGCAAACAACATGGGGGTGAAGGAATATTTTTCGAGAGGATCTCGGAGCCGTGGACCAATAAGAAATAGGGGGTGGACTGCACAGTGGAAGCTTCTGGCATTCCAGTTTTTGACGTCAGAAACGGGGAGAATTCTGACTGGAGTATATTGGGTGGAGAGGTGGAGGGTTTCAGAAAAGGGGAGAGTGAAGTCTGTAGGCACACCGTAGACCCATAAGTATGTTCAAAAACATCGGAAAAGTGCATTTGCACAATATGGGAGCTTTAAGGAATTTTCCGGGGGTCTAAAGCCATTGAAAGTTTCCTTTTTTTCCTTTCTTTTCTGGTACCCTGATTTATGTCCAGGTCCTGGCATCACTGAGCTTGCTAGGTTAGCTTGCTCATCATCAATGCATGCAACGGTTGTGAGGGGGAAAAAACGAACCATGATACTTTTAGTTTTTCAATATAAAATGTGATATATTTTACCCAAGTAACAATGAATAAGATGGTTTTTTTTTATATAGAAAGTTATCTTGCGAATATAGCGTTCATAATAAAGGTTGGCTAAGTTAGTTAATCTGCAGAAAAAAAAAAGAGTTTTTATTACATTTTTTCTCTCTGGGCCCCCCCTGGTGGCTGGGCCCTAGAGAGCTTTCCCACTTTCTACCCCTTATGGGCGGCCCTGGCTTAAGGTAATGTGTTAGTGCCGCACATCAAGTAGTAAAGAATCAGTCAAACCTCTGATGTACACAGGTCAGACCAAGCTTTCTACACGCCCAAAGGCTGCAGATAAAAAAGAAAGAAAGCTTTGGTTGTGGGTTCAATGGTACATTTGAAAAAAATATGTAATAATAGAGGAAGGCTTTTTAATGGGGGGCGTAGCAGCAATCAATACCTGAACTATACTCACTGGGGTGCCTGATTTAATTGGAGGCAATGGTATGCTGTGCAGAGGCACGAGTGAGATTCCAGTAATTGAAAGCAACGTTCCATTAGGGAAGAGGACCAAATTGAATTGAATGGGAATAATTAATGGCAAATGAGACGAGCAACGCTGATCTCCTTTTCTTTTCTTTTTTACTGCTTGTGAATGCATATGCTGATAAGTCAAAAATAATCACATCATACTGTATGGTTTGTTAAAGTATTTTAGTCAAATGTCTTTTCTTTTCTTTTTTACAACTGACACATTTGTGCTATACAAATCAGAGGGGAATGTTGAGCAAGTAGGCCATGGAGTCATCCCTATTGCCCAAATGCCAAGAGAGAAACTCTAATTAATCTCCTGTAACTTTACCACAGTGGCCTTTTCATATCCTTTCTCCTTTGAAATGGAAAGTAAAACTTTGTGGAATTACCCAGATGAAAACATGTCGCAATTCAGGGCTTACAACTTCTTAATGCAATGCATATGGTTATACAGCTGACAACTTACTAACAAGATGATACTAAATATTGGCTACTTTTATTATTCTTCTTTTATTATTCTTTTAATAATACTTTTATTATTCATTATATTATACACAGTAGGCCTATATACAATTTTGAGTTCTTGCAATACATTTACGTTGACATACAATTAATCTGTGTGCTTTCCCTCGCTCACTAATTGACTTTCAAAGTAATTTGCACAAATGGAAAACATAATTAACCCTATACAAACTCATATTAACCTATAATGTCACAATATGATTAATTTTCTTTTAAAAATATTAAGATAACATGAACTATAAATGTCAAGTTATTAAAGTAGCTTCATGCTTCCCACAAAGTAATGTATAGATGAATGGTAATTGAAATACATTCAACACACGTATGTATTTCAATTGATTTCATTTACCAGCCGCACGCACCATGTTATGGAATTATAATATTCCAAGACCATCCACAGCTACTTTTTATTTTTACTTAATTGCAATAGGCTATATTACATCAAACCATTTGATCATATCAAACAACATACACTTCACTATCAACACATTAGAGCGACCTTGAGTAGCAATGGGACATTCACAGTTTTGAGTAATCGTCATAGGATAATTAATAATTCCATCAATAACTCTGCATATGTTTTGCATGATACTGGGACAAAAGTAACATATTCAATAAACTCCCATCCATCCACCCACCCCTGATACCTGTACACTGGACTCCACTTGACTAGTATCATGGTTATAGTTTTAGCTATCAATCATTTCCAGCCAAGCTATGTTGCTCACTTTATAGCCCACACCCTGTGTAATTTGTTTCATATTATTGCTTATGGCAAAGCAAATCATGTTGTTTTGAGTTCTGTGGGGGAGAGAGAGAGAATTTTCCATTTGGGTAATTTACTGTGCTACTGGTGTCCATTACTGGCCCCTGACTCCTTTACTGAAACTACTCCAGGTACGAGAGCACTGTAAATGTAATGTGTGTTTCATAACACTGTTGTGGTTAACAGCTTGAAACGGAACAAACAGTGGACCCCACATCTGAGTTTGAGAGCTGACCACGCAGAGCAGTTCATATACACAGAGAAATGATTACTGCCAACAATACACCGTATATGTTCTTGATGAGACAGGCTTGTTCTACTGTAGCTTTGCTGTTTATTAAGGGTCTTGTTTTTGCATATTTTTTATCGTCTCTATTTATTTAAATTTGTGCCATTAAACACCCGCATGGATTGGTTGTTGTGTACTGTAAAACCAATACATATCAATTGCAATATCCACTTAATGTAATTATACACTCCATAAAATTCAACTCAAGCTCAGTGTTTTGAGTCCCCGACTACATTTTGAGCTCCAACAAAAGACAATTCAAAAAAATATATAATATAACAGCCTCACATCTGTGCCACAAACGTACAATTAAGCGAGTGTCATTTTCCCTCTTGCAGCCTGAGAGGCACACAACACTTCATTTAGGAGGAATACACTTGAAAAAGCCAGACAGCTGGATTCACATAGACATACTTCATGTTGAGTATATTTTTTTTACATTGCAAACATTTCAAAATGCAATTGGAAGTTTGAAAGCAGCCGCTGATGGCTGCAATTGGTCATAACCTTTTTTTGTTGTTGTACTGCTTTGTAAGCAAACCAGGCAAAAGTTGCTGACTGCATTCTGTTTTATGTGTCCCTCTCTCAAGCCCAGTTATTAAAGTGTGCAGATAAACAGTTGTTATATTTGGTTATGCTGCAGCTTTTCAAAAAAAAAACTAACCCAGCCCTTCAACCAGTCATGTTTGAAATCTGAATGTATAATTTAGATAAACCTCATACTTTACTGATGACACGTGCACTTCTCTGAAACCACATTAACAACCACAGTGAGAGGCCATTTTGTGTGTCAGTGGGTCACTAAGCAGATTCTGGAGGAGATGGGGAGGTAAACAATGAGTGTGATGCTCAGTCAGGACTATACTTACTGCGCAGGCCTCTACAGTAATCTGCTCTAAAGCTGTGTGGATTTACAGCTGCATGGAGTCATTACAGCCCCAACACCCACATGTTTCAGCTTTAATTTGATTTCATCCTGACTGACTGATAGAGATTTTAAAAAATGATTTCGCTATTGCACCCGCAGCCCCGGCTGAACTGTGCTGAAACACCGGTTCTTTCACTCCAACTCATTCGTCCCATTTCGTGACCCAGGGGGTGCTTGTGACATTTTTGTAATGGCTTACTCAAATGCCTGCTCTGTTCTCTCAAGTTTAACATGAGAGCTAAATTACTGCAAAACTGGTTGGTTGATGGCAGTCGAGATGGACACTGATTTTGTAATTAATCTCGGAGGCCTTTAAGTATAAGGCCGCTGCACCCGCTGACAGATGGCTGCTCTGATATAATAACGAAGCCTGGGTGGACAGAAGATATAATCACACAGTACAATGGTGAAAAGACATATTAGTTGTCGCTATACGTACCATGCATCACAGCACATTTGGGTACAGCCAGTCATTATTTGAAACCCTTTGAATATTACATTACGTTGCACCTACTGCAGCTCTGTAACACTTCTGGAGGTGTTCTGAGAGCGATAAGAATACTCTTCTTCTTCTTCTACTCCCCTTCCTGCTGCCACTGCCTATGTAGCCAGAGGCTGTGAGACATTGCTGAGTGGTTTAAATATGCACTCAGAGACAATCTGGCCATATCTCACAAAAGCCTAGGTACAGAGGGAAATGGAGTGCGGAGGCTTTTAGGGAAGAAGCTGTGCTTTAATATTCAGTTGTATCAAAACAATTGCAGGTCCTTGGTTGAGTTATTCACCAAAAATAAGATGTTGGAAACACATAAAAAAGCTCAGAGTGTGCTGGTATGTTTTGAGAGGCGGAACCTGCAAACATCAAACTACAGGCTGAAAGCATAACTACACAACAAATAAAATATAAAAATATAAACGCGACCATTTTTCATGAGATGGACTTAAAGATCTAAAATTCATTCCAGATACACAATATTACCATTTCTCTCAAACATTGTTCACAAATCTGTCTAAATGTGTGATAGTGAGCACTTCTGCTTTGCTGAGATAATCCATCCCACCTCACAGGTGTGCCACATCAAGATTCTGATCTGGCATCATGATTAGTGCACAGGTGTACCTTAGACTGTCCACAATAAAAGGCCACTCTGAAATGTGCATTTGTTGCTTTATTGGGGGTCTGGGGACTCAGAACCAGTCAGTATCTGGTGTGACCACCATTTGCCTCATGCAGTGCAACACATCTTCTTCGCATAGAGTTTATCAGATTGTCAATTGTGGCCTGTGGAATGTTGGTCCACTCCTCTTCAATGGCTGTGCGAAGTTGCTGGATATTAGTGGGAAGTGGTGCACGCTGTCGTATACGCCGGTCAAGCACATCCCAAACATGCTCAATGGGTGACATGTCCGGTGAGTATGCTGGCCATGCAAGAACTGGGACATTTTCAGCTTCCAAGAATTGTTTACAGATCCTTGCAACATGGGGAAGTGCATTATCTTGCTGAAATGTGAGGTGATGTTCATGGATGTATGGCACAACAATGGGCCTCAGGATCTCATCACGGTATCTCTGTGCATTCAAAATGCCATCAACACAATGCACCTGTGTTCTTTGTCCATAACAGATGCCTGCCCATACCATAACCCCACCACCACCATGGGCCACTCGATCCACAACATTGACATCAGCAAAGCGCTCACCCACACGACGCCACACACGCTGTCTGCCATCTGCCCTGAACAATGTAAACCGAGATTCATCCGTGAAGAGAACACCTCTCCAACGTGCCAGACGCCATCGAATGTGAGCATTTGCCCACTCAAGTCTGTTACGGCGACGAGCTGGAGTCAGGTCAAGACCCCGATGAGGACGGCGAGTATGCAGTTGAGCTTCCCTGAGACGGTTTCTGACAGTTTGTGCAGAAATTGTTTGGTTATGCAAACCAATTGTTTCAGCAGCTGTTTCAGTGGCTGGTCTCAGACAATCTTGGAGGTGAACCTGCTGGATGTGGAGGTCCTGGGCTGGTGTGGTTACACGTGGTCTGCGGTTGTGAGGCCGGTTTGATGTACTGCCATATTCTCTGAAACGCCTTTGGAGACGGCTTATTGTGGAGAAATGAACATTCAATGCACAGGCAACAGATCTGGTTGACATTCCTGCTGTCAGCATGCCAATTGCACGCTCCCTCAATGCTTGTGGCATCTGTGGCATTTTGCTGTGAGACAAAACTGCACATTTCAGGGTGGCCTTTTATTGTGGACAGTCTAAGGCACACCTGTGCACTAATCATGATGTCAGATCAGCATCTTGGTGTGGCACACCTGTGAGTTGGGATGGATTATCTCAGCAAAGCAGAAGTGCTCACTATCACACATTTAGACTAGATTAGATTAGATTAGATTTGTGAACAATGTTTGAGAGAAATGGTGATATTGTGTATCTGGAATGAATTTTAGTTCTTTAAGTCCATCTCATGAAAAATGGGAGCAAAAACAAAAGTGTTGCGTTTATATTTTTGTTGAGTGTAGTTGGGAGCCTTTGAAAGAGGATTGCAGACTGCCCACTGAACTGAACTGGACTGGACTGTGAGTTACAGATGCACACACATTATAACCCTGTTCATTTTCCTTGTCAAAGGATTGCGCACTGCCTCTGTGGGGCCATTATTCAGATGCTACAAGACCAAGATGAAAGCCTCTGGAACTCATGATGACTCCGAAGCCGTTCCAAAAGACTTGACGAAACTTTGCAGAACTGGCAACATATCAAGCAGAAAAGCCCTGTCTGTCTCCCCCCCAGTGGCCCGGAGCTTTCGCCCTCACCTCTGCTCCGTCCCAAACCGAAATGAGAACATAATGACCCAACTGGCAGCCACTCAGCTCCCTCACTGCAGCATCATGAGCAAAAATGAAATTGATTTGAAAATCCTGCGTTGGCCCCGGCCGGAACAGAAGGGATTATTGTGCTGATTGTACTAATACTGTATCGCTGACCTCCCCTTCCCTCCCCTCCCACTCTTTTACCCATAATACACTTCTCTCTCCTCCCTCTGTTTGTGTCTCTCTTTCTCACCGAGTGCTTTTTGCCCATCAATTCTTGTCTTTTACTGTTTTCCTTTATCATCGCCCATAAAGTAAGCCCCTCTTTTTGTCTTTCTCTCGTCTGATTTCATGTTCACTCTGTGAATCGGGATAAGACAGCACAATTCAATGCTGGCAGAGAGAGAAAACGAGATAGAGAGAGAGGGTGAGAGCATGATAAAAAGATAGAGGGATTGAGAGATGCCCAGGGAGGCTCTGAAAAAAAGGCAGCACTCAGATCTGATGAGCTGTGGAGAGAGAGAAATATAGAGCCCCCCTGAGGGCTGGACATCCCAAATGATGTTGCACTGTTGCCCTCTGCTCGGAAATCCAGAAATTGATCTGTTTTTCCGCCCTCCAATTGCAATACAGGCTGGACTGTTACTGGCCACAGTATCACCTTACCAAAGATGTGTACCGTCTGTGAAAATGGATATCCGCTCTGTGCCTTCATCATAACTTAATGTGACGGCAAGAAATGTTTGATTGCGGGTCAATTTCACTGAATGGTGGTGGAAATAAACACGATAGACAAACATGAATGCAGGCATGTTGTCGCATATGATTAACAGTGATTTAAGTATCCTATTACAGTGCTATCTATTTGTTGTCGGAACAGGTTAGCTATCCAGGAGCCTCACAAACACAGATTAACAATAGAACAATTAAGTCTATCTTTTTTTTTATATATAATAACTTCATGCTTATCATGAGTGCATCGGAAATACCATGTTTTAGTCCTTGATTTCTCCTATGTTTTATGTGTCTATATGCCCTCCCTTTACCTCGCAAGTAGTTGCAAGTAGTTACATAATGCTCACAAGGAAGAGAGGGAGTGACAGTAACCAGTGTGCTGCTTTAGCCTGTGCAAGCTAATGGTCAGTAATGGATTAAATAAAGCAAACAACGTATCTGCCTATCAAGATACAGTATTTTCTGAAAATAACAGTTTGGACAGTTGTCAAGTGAAATATATATTGACTTTAGCAGCCATGCGTATTGCATAAATATATGACATTGGAAAAAAGACAACTTAATCAACTTACCAACAAAGCATATACTTTATTATGTTGAGATGCTATAGTGTTACATGCTGGTACTTGACTTAAAGTTGTGTGTGCTTTGTGCTTTAAGGCAGCCGTATAATATTGCGTTGCTATATTTTCATTGTCTGATTTGGACATTACTATTTGTGAGAAAGCCTTTCCAAAGCAAACACATGTCAGTTTATTGACGAAGAAATAGCACACAATATTTTATTGGTCTTAAATGTGTTGTTGCAGGCGAGGCAAAGTTGGGAGCAATAACAACACCATTGAATGTATCAAGCCTTTCATCATTTTTGAATACATGAAAAATAAGACCATCACAGTTAGAATAACCTAAAATATATTTTTGCATATAAAAAAGTAGCATCACGACTATGTTGAGTTGACTTCTAAAATACAGGCGGTTTTGAATTTTGATATTCCCTACAAACAAAATCACTTTTTGTACTGCAACCTCCAGACACGGTGCGTGACTAACTGATTTCAATACATGCAGGATTGGAAGCAGGTGTGCTGCAGAACTAAGCAATCAGTGTTTCAAACACTAGGACATGCTGGCAATGATGTCCGCTCATTTTAAACATCTGGAGAGTCTTTGTTTACAGCACTGGAAGTTGCATCAGCCATCACAGTTCAAAAGTTAAGGTTTTAAAAGTGCAAATGAAAACAGCTGTGTTCACTATCAGTCTTTGTAAGTTGAACTAGAAAGTAAATGAGTCCAACATCTTGTCTCATGTAGTGTCTGCGCCTTGAGCCCAGTTCACATACGCAAAATCTGGCTGACTCAAATGAAAGGCTTGGAGTTGTGGGGGTAAGTTTTTTTTTTTTTTTTTTTGTGGAAGATCCCTTTGAGGCAAAGGCAGCACAAGTGCAGAATCATCGTGGCTGAAAGTATCGAGTCAGCCAGAGCGTATTGTCAAAGCGCAGATAATTGAGCCAGAGGAGAGCAATCACAGACACTGTCATTAATGCTTTAATAAGCAATTGTCAATTATCTGGGCTTGGTGTGACATGGCAACCTTCCCCTTAAGGCCACTGCATGGCCAGGGAGGGAAAGCAATTAAAAAGCAAACTGTTGTGAAACAGAACAAGGCTTGAAGAAAAACGTTGAGAAACGTTTCTTTTTGCTTCTCCTCTGATTCATATCGAGACTGGCTGGCTGGGGGTGAGAAGTGTTTGATTTCAGTTGTTGGCATCGCCATTATTTAAAAAATAATTGCAAAGCAGGCTATTATCTCACCCTAGGATGGGGACTCTGAAATATGGGATGTCTTCCAGTGACCTTAATGGTGCAGGTCTGAAAACCCAACAGCTTGGACACAGGCGTATAGGCCGAATGTGCTGGGACATGTGTTCATGCTTTCCAAGGGGGCAAATGTTGTTTTGAGCGGACACAATGTCCCCCTTTTAGAGGAAGAAGACAGCTTGGGAACAAATGTAAGACCCAGATAGCCGCTCATTTTTTAACTCAACACAGAGCAAATAGCTCATTAAAATAGTGGAGAATTTGGGTTGCAGCACATTAAAAAAGTTTGGTTTAGGATGCCAAAAAAACTAGGCTATATCACAAAACCCTATGATTGATTTGACTGGAGTTTACTCCCACAGCCAGCTGTAAATCAGATGAGCTCTCATTTACTTTGCAATACAAACGCTGGTGTGAACATGTTTATGTCAGCCAATCCAACAGAGTGTGTATAATCTCTTTCAGATTACCCCTTGATTGTCTCCTTAGGCTGACAGGGCGTGGAGGTCAAGAGTAGCTAAACCTTTGCATCTGAAGCTGACTTAAAGCAGAACAGGCTACCACTGTATTTCAGTCGTCTGGACACAAGTTCAGCTTTTGGGTATCAATTTTGATTCACTGTATACACGGTGTGTGTGTGTGTGGGGGGGGGGGGGTGGGGGGATATCTGTCAATATGTAGTTAATGTGCATGATGGAGTCTGATGGAAAATGAGATTTTGCGAACAAAGCTTTGCTGTGGAAAAGCAACACACAATAAAAAAGCATTGGCCTACTTTGGAATGCCTGTTAATATTTCAACGGTTTCTTATTAATTCAGCCTGATGCAAATCAAGAGTATTTAATATCTGATCTGTACTGCATTTTGCTCTTTTAAATGTGTGTTCTTAAATGAGCTAAGATTATGCATATTCTCATGACATACATGCACCCATAGCTATCATAAAGCCTCGATATATATGTATACCTCTGACACAGGCTTTCATAGTGGGTTGGAACAGCAATGCAAATCTGAAAGTTATATGCTTGAACAGAGGAGACTTAGTTCGCTTATTTATGCAGCATGTAACAGTTGCGGGCCCCTGTGTGTTCTGTCACAGTAGTTGTTTTTTTTTGGCCTCACACTGTTTCTCCACTCCGACATCTCTCCTCTTGTGCAGTGAATGTCACCAATGCAGCCCACCGGCTCCACTAAAAGGAGTATGGGCACTTATTACGCCCCAGGTCACCAATGTCAACCCCTGCCGTCACAAAAGAACCCAGCTTATAGAATCAGATACACTTTTTAGCTCGGCAAATTACTAGCCCACGGCCTCTCCCACCCCTGCTCAAAGTTCGCATTTTTTTTGCCCTATAGTGTAAACCCCATACACATAGGCTACACACACACACACACACACACACACACACAAACAAACCCCAACCCTCGTCCCAATTTGTCAGGTGGAAACTGGTTGTGAAAAATGGGTTGTTCTTTCTCTATGGGGCCATGGGGGTCTGGGTGTTGCAGTTTATCGTTGCATGACTGACAAACAATAAATAAGACTGATCCCTAAAGCCAGCAAAACACATCATGACCATAAAATTAATTTTTGACAACTCACCGAGGTATTAGCACGGCTAATTGTGCAAAGATTTGTTTATCTGGGATAAGGGTAAAGCATCAGACTTAGGAGGATGCGAGCGGTTTACTTGGAAAGGAGGATCTAATTTGGCTCCGGTGATCAAACGGATGAAAACAGCGAACAGAGATAGACACAGTCAATTGGATTTGGAAAGTGAAACAAATAGCTGTGACCCCCTCGTGTGTTCAACAGCAACCAAGTCGATTGACTAATTTGATCAGCAGATACCTGGATGGATGGCACCTGGTTGCAAGGGGGTAATCCATTAAAGGGTTTTATTCATTGTGTTTGTGTGTTTGTGTGTGTGTGTGTGTGTGTGTGTGTGTGTGTGTGTGTGTGTGTGTGTATGCATGCATTAGGGCATTTCAGCGCACATGTTTGTGCATACGTGTATATGTCTGTAGATCAGCGCACATGTGAGGAAAAACATTGTTGCGTGTGTGTGTGTGTGTGTGTGTGTGTGTGTGTGCATGCGCGTTGGTGTGTATACTGGCTTACTGACAAGCTGTGTTAAAGGTCTATCCCACACTTGCCTATACATTCCCACAGTCATTAGGCAAGACTGGGTGCTGGTGCTGTAATACAGCCAATACTGTAAGTAAGGGAGACGACAGAGGAAGACAGAGGGGACGGAGGAACAGAATCAATATGATTGAGTGTTCTGTGTGCAGCCTATTATTCCTCTGGACTTCCCTATACAGAGCAAACGTTATTGAGAGGGAGGGAAAGAGGGAAGAGAGAGAGAGAGAGAGAGAGAGAGAGAGAGAGAGAGAGAGAGAGAGAGAGAGGAGGGGAAGGGGGAGGCAAAGCACCTTGTTTACCAAAAACCAGTCAAATCTAAACCCCCCCTCCCTCTCCTGTATTTTAAACTGCCACAAACACATGGCTCGGATCACGTGGTCTGGTCAGTGACATCTGCCCAGTAGTATCACAATAGCACTGAGCTGACAGCTTGCATTGTCTAGGGGTTTTTAACTAAGTGGGAGGATGTGATTTTTTTTTTTTTTTTAACTGACACACAAACTGACCCACCCCTGCATAACAGACTAAACTGGATTTGGAGGGTGGGGGCTTAAGAATTCAATGGGGCTGCAAACAGTGTTGGAATGGAGTTCGAATTAAATTAAAGCATTTTTTTTGACACCAAGACCTCTACTTGTCTCCCGCAGGCTTCAATCAATCTTATCTAAACAGCCCGCAGTTATTCGTAAAAAAAAAGAAAAAAAAAAGAAAAATCTAGACCAGATTCGCACAGTTTGGTCTCCTCTTGTCATCCTCTTATCTGTGTCCCCCGTGTTTGCCGTTAATCCGCGGCTCGCTCCGCCTCTATGGGATCCGTGAGTGACGCACTTTGCGCTATCAAGATTCAAGATGTTTTTGAATTAAGTAAAATAACAGGAGCTTCAGTACAGTGACCTACACAGCAGTATCGGTGCTCTGTGTGCATCATGTCAAGTGAAGGCGTTAAGCCTTTTGCTCCGGAGAGGGATTTCATCAAAAATGCGCGTAATTGAATATAGGAAGAGACTCATCGATGGAATCATCGATCACTAGTAAGTAATTAGAGACCCAACATAGGGATATATGTCGGCTATTGTAGAAACACGATATGCATTCATAACAGGACTGGTTGGTGGGATAAAAGTTGGAACCCTGAGCCAACAAACTCTCATCCAAACGCTTCCAACCTCTCTTTACGTATTTGTAATATTGTGTAAAATGTGTTTACCGCAGGGGAATTGGGATCAATAATCTCATTCAACAAAGGAACCATTCCATGAAATGATCACTTGTGTTGCCGCGATCAGCATCATGCAGCTGGCGGTCGGGTGCTGCTGAACATCGGGAGGATAGAGCCGGGAGGAGCAGGAGGAGGAGAGGAAAGTTAGAAGCGGACTCTCTTACCTTATTATCGCCGTGTCGCCCTGGCGGATGGTGATGTTGTCGGTGGCCCGCTGCATGTCCACGCTCCGGACGGGGAATCCTGTGGGGATAAGACATAGCAGTCTGAAAAACGATGCCTGCAATTGCCTCCAACACGATTTGCGTCCGACTTGCATTTTTGAAAGCACAGATGCGCGCCTTAACACGGAGCAATAGATCCAAGGGTGAAAGGAAAAACAAAACCCCGAGTTTAGTTGTCCACCCTTCTCTGAAAAAACGCGGGATGACTTTAAGGTCCAAAGCAGTCCGAATGATACGATTATACTTTTAGCAGCCTGTTATCCTCGCTCTATAGTCCACTGGTGCGTAATGCTCCCCGCGTAAAGGGAAGGCACAGCCAGCAACGGCGATATGGAGAGAGGCAGGCTTCTGTTCAGAGTCTGGGAAAATCACCCCCCCCCCCCCCCCCCCCTCTCTCTCTCTCTCTCTCTCTCTCTCTCTCTCTCTCTGTCTCTGTCTCTGTCTCTCTCTCCCTCCCTCAGATTATCCAGCCGTCTGGATGTGATGCTCCCCTCATTGGTTGTCAGGACAACAGCACCACCTGAGGTCCCTTTCAGTGAGACACAGCCCGAGTGAGGACCGGGGAATAAGGGCCGAATGAGCAGAAGAGGAGAGGAATGTTGCGACTACATGTGTCTTTGGGGCGAAACATTAATGCTGGCCACCTATTCTAACCATTATATGATAGCCACCTATATCTATACCTATATATATATATATATATATATACACACACACACACACACACACACACACACACACACACAGCTATTTGTTTTCTTAAAAAAGTTTGCATGAGCCGGAAGCTGTACTCATCACAAAAAAAGTCTTGAAAATGATCACTTTATGTAATGAATGTAACATATATGAAAGTCTCACTTTCTTATGATTCAATTACAGAAAGAAACAAACTTTTTCCCTGCCATTACATTTCGTTTTAGTTCCACCTGTAATGTTATAATGTGTCTTTTTTTACAAACTTACTGCTCAGGTATACAGTATTATAATTTGCAATGCACCATGAACCCTTTCTTGGATAAGACTTTTTGTAGTTAAGTACAGTTAAGAAATAATAAATAAAATAAATTACACACATTCAGTTTGATGTTAGGTAGCCAGTAATGAAACATGCATGGTTTTGCTCTGACCATGTTAAATTGGTTCTTTTTGTAGCAAATTGTGAATTAAGTCAAACTAGAGAAAGGGAGCCAAAGAGAGAGAGAGAGAGAGAGAGAGAGAGAGAGAGAGAGAGAGAGAGAGAGAGAGAGAGAGAGAGAGAGAGAGAGAGGTTGAACAGGTTGGATATTCAAAGTGAATCTAAGAGCACAAAACACAGTTGGCCATGAACAGGTTGGAGCATAGCAATGAATAGCTTTAGCAGACACAATCACCTCTTGTCTAGACTGCCATGGTTGCCATGAGGCTGTAGCTTAGTAGGTAATTGCATCCACTTTCAAATATGAGCAAGAACACAAGTTTTGTAAGTGTGTGCCTTTCTTTTTCGACATAAATGGTGAAACCAGAGAGAGCATTTTTATTTTAATCACTTGCCAATCAAGCGCTGGCTTAATAGGCCATGATCTAATGCTCACTCCACGATGTGTTTAATGATCTGCACAGTGACATTTTAGGCATTGCATTTAGCAATTTAATGAATCAGTAAATACATGAATCAGATGTGAATTGTTGTCTTTCGCTGCACGTGGTGCATTTCTGTTTTGTCTCTTGGGGGTGTTTGCTTGATCACTTTGAATCAGACACATTCCAAACTATTTCACTTTGCTCCCTCCCACTCTGCACATGGATACAAGTAACATAATGTGACCTGAATGCAGAATGAACGTGTGTGTTTAATGAACACAATTGCACAAACTTGCACGATCACTCCTCGTGCCCTTATCTCTTGATATAATGCAATTGTTCGGGTGCAATATGCAAGGATGAGTAATCCCGTGCTGAGCCCCGGCAGCCTGATTGAACCAGAGTGGGGCGGTGCGGTTAAGCCTTATTTCCAGCATCAGCAGATTTTAATCACCAGATCAGACGTGAAAAAGCCCCTCCCCCCCTCCCCCCAGCATCTGTAGCCTACATGTAGGCTTTGCGGCTAGATTAGAGCAAAATGGATGAGCAGATGTATGCATGCATGGCTGGGAAAGGAATTAGAGTGTGGTAATTGATACATGGGAGGGTGTGTATGGAGGTGTTAATGGAAGTGCATTAGGTAAGGAGTGCTAAAATGTTTGCAGCAAAGGGAGGCTTGAAAAATCTGTTCCCTCCATTGCCCCTTAACGATCAGTGTCTGTTGCCTTTTCCTCAAAGCTCCCGGATGTTTTGAGCTATCTTGGAGATTGTTTATGAAAGCGCACACGCATTAAGACCACTTAAAAAAGGGACTACTGGGCTCTGAAGGGGAGACAAGAGGTGCTCCTTCACATACAGATGTATACAGGAATGGCTCACATTGGGCTCTTAGTTTTTTTCCTATGTTCAAAATGTCCTAAAAGTCTGTCGGTGAAGTGGTCTGAGAGACAGTGTGTACGTGTGATAAGTAGAAATCCCACTTGTATGGAAGATAGATTGAGTAGACAAGGACACGTTATATAGTAGAGTTAACCAGATCCTAACAAAAGGCCAGTTATCTGTCGCTCTACCCCACACTAGCCAACACACACACACACACACACACACAAACACAAACACACACAAACACACACACACACACACACACACACACACACACACACACACACACACACACACACACACACACACACACACACACACACACACACACACACACACACACACCCACACACACACACACACACACACACACACACACACACACAGCAACTGAGTGCTGGAAGACAGAGAGGTCATTAGCATGCCAGTGGGATACTCTCGGTTGGGTGGTGTTGTGGTTAGACTGCAGGCCCGGTAAAATGTTATACTGCAGTGAACACAAGAGAAACTGTACAGAATATATTTTAAGTAAATACAACTCCACTTGTACCGGGACATGTAGCCCACACAGGGAATGGTTACAGGTCATATGTAAGCATTAAACAATTTTTTTTTTAAAGTAGAAAATGCCACACACTAAGCACATAGGTGACGTTCCTTTATCACTGAATCTGGTTGACTGGAGATATATACAACACATGCCTTGTTAGCAACACACTTCTTTTTTCTCTAAATAATTCAACAACAATGGCTAGTGAATTGAAAATATGTGTTGTGAGTCCTGCATATATAGTCCAATGCACATGACAACTTTCTTTTGCATCTGCTGCAAAACATTGCAGCCCCGTGTAGCACAGAGCCAGAGCTAATTCTTAGGGGCAATAATAGTGTGAAATGCAATGAGGAGAAATACACAATAATTGGACATTCCTATGATAAGTTACCGCAGTGTGGGACAGATAAATTAGAAAATACAAGAACACTATGGTGGGTTTGGGGGGGGGTCGAGCCGTGATCTGCTATTCCTCTGAAGAATGTGATAGCAAGAGGCCAATTTTTATTGAAACACACTAGAGACTAATGTAATGTAACTAGAATTCATGTCTCTGCTTCTTCATGCTTGCCCCACCACTGCATCGTAAATGACGGTGCTTTGCCGCTGGGAGGCTGTATTCAACGTGCAAATGCTCCTACCCATTTGTTAGCAATAGCCTTTTTGTCATTTCTTTTGGCAGGAGGTCTGCGTGGAAGGGCAGGCAACTATAGAGCGATTTTATTAATACACATTATGAGGTGCCCCGGCTGTCTCCCCATCTCGTTAGTCACAATCACTCTGGCGAGAGTGCGTGTACGCGGGGCCACGCTGTTTAAAGAGGAAGGACTCGGGGAATGACACGAAATAAATGTAAGACTGATGTAAGGACATAAAAAAAATCCACTCTCAAATACTGACTTCCCATGCACTGTTCTCCCATGAAGTGAGTGCATTTAGCATTAGCGAATGTTAGAATAAAGGCACCAATGAATAAAAAGGCTTCATTGTGTGGCATTAAAAAATCAAATGGCAGCTGCTGCTCTGTTGATTCAGAGCCCGTTAGTCTCCTAGGGGTTAGTAGTTTTTTCTGAATAATGCCTTTGATTTGAAATTGCAAAGCATGCGGAACATATTACAGGCTTTAGTTGTGTGAGCCCGCTATTATTGCAATTCAAATATACGTTCCTATTCTACACTAGCATTACTGTTTTTTTTCTTAGGGGGGCATTTTGTACAGTATAATGAAGGGTCTGAACCCACATACCTTCCGGTTTCAGGTTGTGTTGAAATAATGCATGTTGTGTGATGCAATGCCCTCAGGAGAATAGAATACATAATACCTGACGATAACAATACTTGCTGCTTTACAGCCAGAATGTTTTTTTTTTTATATCCTATTGTTCTGTCCACTTATGATCAACACTATACATTATTTTATTCCCCTGTCTCTTACAATCAAGAAACCACCATCATCAGTAAATGCTTACCACAGTCTTTCTTCTACCCTCTGAGAGCCTTGTTTAATGTAGCAGAAATAACCATACGTTGCCTGATTGAAAATAGCTGCAAATCATTTTCTTTATAACAGCATACAACCACCACCTGGTATTTCATCAGTATTACCTGGATTCATTACCGTGCACAGTGCCATGCAGACAATGGCTTTCTTTGTTAGTATGCCCATGAACAAAAGTTGTATAAAAGTTGGAACTCTGTGAACCTGGAGGATGTTTGTCAAGTTTGTGAACATAACTGATGTTGCCAAAGTGCCACAGTGATGTCATCTTCATGTTTTTGGGGCTTGAAGACTACTATTTAAATGTCTATTTATTTGGGTAATTTGGAATTTGACTTGGGTTTTTTACAAGGCAGGAAGGGACCTATGAAAAATGCTATGAAGTTGCATTATGGCTAGCATAGGAAGCAGTTGCATTATGGGAAGCATATAACCAATGTGTTTGGTAGCTGGAACAAACAAGCACAATATGTAGTTAAACACTGCAGTGCCATTGATACAGGTAAATACATGTATTCCCAGTGATTGGTCCATTGTGCCTACACCTATCAGCATGCATATCACGTCAAGATTCATTCTTGTAAACAACACCTCAAGGTCAGACTGGCTTACAGACTGGCATGTGCAAGTTATTGGGTTGTAAGCGCAAGCCCCGTATACAAATATGCCAACTAAAAGCAAGCAATGCAGGCGTGTTGGGCAAGTGTACAAACAAGATATGGATATGTGTGTACCCTTCCCATTTAAATTGCTACTTCTGTGTGTTTGGGACTTTGCTATTTGTTAGCAGCAAAGCATTTAGAAGAGACCACACTACCATATAGTGATGTATTGACACTGCTGGCCAAGCTTGTCCCATCTTTGAAGAAACTACCATGACCTGCGCACAGAGGAGGGGCAACATAATCCATAAAAAAACAAATTGCTAAGACTAACGGGAAATGTATCAAATATGACATTTCATAATGCACTGTTGAATATCACACTGAGTACAAATGGCAGTGAATTCAAAGTCTGATCACTTAATAACGTCCACAGCTGGGAGTCACAGTGGGAGGAAGCAAGGTGGAGGAGAATAACAAAAAGAAAAGTTAAGTTAAGACACAGTCTAATCAGGCAAGCACGCACACACACTCACAATTAGTCACATGTAACAAATTACCTATTCCTGGTAGTGGTTGCTAATTTTTACCATTAAAAACATCTCAACTATGGCTGGTGGTGAGCTAACACAGGCAGAAAGCCAACTGTTTCACTTAATTTAGCCCACACACTCCGCATTTTGCCAGTTTGAACACAGAGAGCATTTGATATGAAGTATTGTGCCAGTGTAAAAGGTCAATGGCAATCCTCATCACAGCTAAAAGGTAAGTGCAGCACAAACGTTCAGATCCTCAGTCTGGCAGTCAGCTGCCTAGGAACAGCAGCCTCTCTGTGCCTCGCGCTGGTGCATGAGCAATTCCTTATTGATGGCTTCTGGCATAATACACTATATGCTTCCACTCTGATAACATACACAATGTAAATGTAATACAAATTTAGGTAATCAATGAAATCCTATGTATTTAGAGGTAATTTGGGCTTTAGCTGGTCATTAGCTGACAGCTGAGATGTAGTATACCATGGATGCTCAAAGGAGTGAACAACTTTGTGGCAGGTGAAATCCTCTTGTTTAGTTCCTCCACCTTCCATTAAAGTGGATAATTAATGAATTAGTTTCATTTCATGTATTTACTTACGGCTCTCGAACCATAGTACATGGTATGGAGCACAGCATTCAAATAATAACAAAACAAAACGATAGTGCACGGCATGGGCGACAACAAAAACACAATGGTAGGACATTATTTTCAGAAAGGCTCTTGTTTTACCAATAACTTTTGCCTTATCTGACCTCAAAAGCAAAATCAGTTTAAACATACTGTAGATGGATAATTAACATAATATTTCGGCAGCTACTTTTTTCTATAATGCATGGCTGGGAAAATAGCCACTAGGGTACAAATAAGCCATTGATCGACCAACACTTTGCAAAGGTTTTTCCTATCATACCATTTTATTTTTGTTACCAGCCATGTTGAATGAGTAGGTGTGGTGTTTCTGTATTTTCTAAATGTTTGGAGCAAACTTTCTTGTAGGTGATTTCCTTTCAAGATGTATTCTCTGTCCTTGGGTGCTACATCAATTCTGCTCTATGAAAACGCAAGCGCAAAGGAAAGTCTCAACAAGACGAGGATCTATAATGGGATTCTGAATCCACATCCACCTCCATTGTGCACTATCTAACCTCTGCATGAAAATAAATGGCACTCGGCCCTGTCGTGAGCTATAGAAGATCAATGAGCCCAGCTCAGTACGATCCTCCTCCTTTATATATATATATATATATATATATATGTACATATATGTTTTGATATATTTTCTTTTCTTCAGTTTTCTAAGCCAAATATTTTATGTGTCAAAGCAGAGTAGGCTACATTAGTAAAACATGCCCACACGCACGCACACACGCACACACGCATGCACACCCACACAGAGACACAAACACAGACACACAGAGACACACACACACACACACACACACACACACACCCACACACACTTACAGCAAGCTCTGAGGACAAAAAACTGAGACAAGGGAAGAAAAGTGAACAAGTTTTTCTTCCCTATAAAAAAGGAGTACATGCATAACTTGCTCAGGCATTCCTATAAAAACCTAAGTCTTGGCAGCAACATGCATGATACGCAGGAAAAAGGATACCCAGAGACATTCTCAGCAGTATAGTATATCGCCACCGACACACTAAAGTGCACCCACACATGTAACATAACACACTCTGGCCTGAAGCCTTGCTCTCATCCATCTTTCTCTCCGTCAGCAGAAACACAAAAAGAAGGCAAAACCTTGGCACAACGCTGGGTACATTGTGGACAATGTGCTAACAGTGATGGTTCTAAGTCTTTATGGAATATGACATTGTGTGCTCTCTGGGTATTTTTTCATTGCCTTCTTCTATCCATTTCATTCGACTAGTTATTATTTTTATTTGCTAAAAGCACCAACTTCTGTGGCATGCCAGCTGGTAAGCAGTGGCGTGCACAGGTAGACCTGAAGTGGTGCTGAAGCACCTGCCCTTTTCCCCTGACCCAATCAAGTGCCCTTTTGAAAAAAAAAAAAAATTAAAGTTTGTTTTTTTATTTATTTTACAGTGTATGTTGCCCATGCCGACATTGTCATCTATAAATGCTCAACGATTAAAAACGTTTGACAATAATGCCCCAATAAATATGCCCCCTCCTCCTCCTCCGCACACACTTCCTTTGTCAACGTGAACGCGCAGAGTGGACACAAACGGAGGTGCGTTGCCGCAGCAGTTCACAGCTGCTGCACACACACACCTACTCCCCGGCCTGCCCTGCCCTGCCCCACCAGCGAGGTAACACATACATGAATGGAGTCAAGAGTGTATTGTTTGCCCCCTAAGCCTCAGTTTCCAAGCTATAACTTGCATTTATTTGTCTCTGTTATAAAGTAGCCTCTATCATGCAGCGCCACACAGCTGAGCATAAATTAGCCGACTGTCCTGCTAGCTAGCCCAAGCTAGCCCAAAAAAAAAATAGATGTGACGTGATGAACACAACTAATGTTGCCAGAGTTTGTCATTGGTACAGCATGTGAATCAGCTAAATGACAAACAAGCAATTCCCAATTGCCTGCAGAAAAAGTAGCCTTGTGTCTTGTTGTAATGTAACCAAGCAGTTCTATTCATATGGTTGGTTGGTCTCTTTTTATTTACAAATTGCAGTATAATGCCTAGAAAGGAGAGGTTAAAAATGAAAAAGAAAGGGAGCTGCAGCAGGCAGCCCAGGGGAGCAGCGCTCTGCTCTCCTGGATGAAAGCATCCACCAGCAGCAAGGAGGAAGACGAAGATGAGAGGTCAGAGTCAAGACCAGAGTCATGTTAACTGTTCAGGGCCTTTTAAAGCTCAGATTTTAATGTTGAACTGTTCCTCAAATGTTATTGAAATATCTTAAAAGCTGTCCACACATTTTATTTTAACTACGCAAAGTGGGTTGGTGGTACTAAATCAGTCATGAAGCTATATAAGCTAATTATATTATTGTGTCCCAACCATAAGTTATTTCTGTTACAAGAATTGCAGTCATCTTGTATTTACCTTAATAGGATATTATTAGTACGGAGATCAGGGGCCTAACAAAGACTTCAAAGAGAGAATTCGGGATAAGGGATTATTTAAACAAAATCCGAAGCTGACTGTTTTTTTCATATATGTCAATTTTTTCTTCCTGCTTTTTGGTAATTCTGTGTCTCCAAATTATTCTAGAAAATAGTACTGAATAGCCCACATTGACACAGGTGATTTAGCCTTAGCTTTCTTCTCAAAGTGCACCAGATTGATGAATTTTACTTTAAAAGGTTTAAATGGTTCTTAAAGAGGACCTATTATGCTACTTTTCTGGTCTTAATTTCTTGTTTTACACTGCTATAGAGCAACCTGACACGAATCACATCACAAAAAACTATGTAGATTTTCGGGAAGCTCTTTCTCTTATTTTGGCGATCCAGCACATCCTGTCAACACTTGAGTGAGTGTGCTTCGGCTCCCTCCGCCTGTGCTTCGGCCATCTCCGCTACCCTCCCCCCCCTCCTGCAAACCCCACTCCGTTGTGATTGGTTACCTTCCTTCCGGAACACTTTCAGTGGCGGGAAGCGCGAGCATGGACCTATAAGGGCGCGAGGCAGACGCGAACAGGGAAGTGACAGCATTACCATACATGGAAACATCCGCGTGGTGACGTCTCAAATTTTTATGCAACGTCACAAATTATGAAAGGCTAGACCGCTTTGAACACGTAACTTCTCCACTGTGTTTAGTGGTCTGCGCAGACACCCCAGACGGTCAGCAGGGAATACGTCGAAATGCATGTAAGTCATTATTTGATAATTTAGTATGGTTAAGCATGACTATGAATCATCATAACAACGTTTATGGGTCATAAAAGTCAAAAAGCATCATAGGTCCTCTTTAAGTCTCCCAAATTCCTTTGAGAAACACTCTATGTGTGGCCGGGTATTAAAAGTCATTAGGCCAGGGGGGGATTTTGTACAAGTAACCTTAAAATGATTTGGTAATTCATCGATATAATATATTGTGTCTTTTCTTTTTGCACTGGGCACCTGTCCCCGAAAATGTCTGTGCACGCCACTGCTGGTAAGTGAATGACCAATCTCTGGCTGAAAACATTTATCCACCACGGCAGGTGCACACTGCATTCCTAACAAGATGTTGGCAGGAGATGGAAGTGACAAATGATCGCCTATGGGTCATTTTACCCACATCTTTTGGTTAGATTAACATCAGAGTAATGTGTTGAGCTTTTCCAAAGAAGCTTGTTTGGACTGGCAATACGCCTACCTTCGGAGGCTGCCAACGGCTACTGGCACAAGACACACACACACACACTCACACAAAAGCACTCCGAAAGAGACCTTTCACAGCTCCTTTGCATAAATGTGTAACCTTGACAAAGTTAAAGCTGGCTGGTGAGTGGTGCTGTGTGTTGTGTTGTGAGCAGCTGTCTAATTAAACAGCAGTTTGTGATGTTGTGTTTCCTTGGGCAGACTTGGGAGCTGTTTGGTATGTGAACTAAACACGGGCTGGCAATTGAAGAGTGATCTTGTTAGCCAACATGTAAGATGGTGTGTCTTGTGTGTTCATGTGATTCTACTACTTCTATACCTGTGCTGTGCAATTTGATTATGCTTAGCTGTTGTCTCTTCAGCATGTACAGTATGTTCTGTCAGGTAAACAGAAGTCATTGTTTTGTGTCCAGAGTGTGTGGTCTTTGGGTTATCTCACAAATAGCAGTGTGTTTTTCTATTTGAAAGTCCTCTTCAAGCATGGACTGGGGAATGACCCTTTATAGTGTGCATTGGCGCTGAGCAAAAGCATAACATGTTTCTGTGAACCGCCTAAAGCCAGCCCACCTGGATCTGGACCAACCTGTGGGACTGGCCAAATGCCCTCCATCCATATCCTTCCCCCATGACACATCAATGCCATCACATTTGGAGTCAGGGATTTCAGTGAACACTTGTTGATATTTGCACTTACCACCAACGCAAATACACTCATTTCCTCCCTGTCCTTGCTTTGGCAACATCAGTCGTCACTAACTACCTGTCCAATAGGATTGTTACTTACATCCCTAAAAGCTTCCTGTAGTGTAGCTGATTGGTTGGAGAAGTGTTTATGGTTTCAGACTTGATATACCTGTTTACAGATCCTAGGCTGTGTGTTAGAAACTTTACATGGTCACAATTCACCGTAACTTGTTCACATGTGTGTTGGGCACTAACATTCACTGAAATGACTGGTTCTCTTTAGGGGAGAGGGCCTAGGGTAACTATAACGGGGCACCATGTATTGTTAAAAGTGGATGTTATGACAGCATTCTTGTTGTAGTGAGTTTTGTGTTCGTGATTTAACAGTCACAAAGGTGTGCAGCCAAACAAAATGGAAGCTTCTGGCCTGGTTATTACGGCTACACTTGGTCAAAAGCTGTTATGGTCCCAAGACACATGTCAAATTTCAAGCTGCTTCACAAACAGCAAGGAGCAAAAGATTTGGATCTGCAGAGGTAAAACTATAAATGTTTCCTCACAGGGATTTTTCTTTCTCGCAGGAATTTGATTTTTCGGTGCTGTGTTTTAATCACAAGAGTGTTGAGCATTAGTGAGTCTTTTCTTTAGAGTAGTAGCCTACTGTTTGTTTTTAGCTAGTGGATAGCCTTTAGCTCCTTGTTAAGAGCTGACACAGTGGAGCTGATTATTATATCATGTCCAACCCGGTATCACGCCGAGGCGTGAGATCCACACGCATGGACCGGCGGCTCTATTACACGCCTTGCCTGACCAGGGCGTGTGAGTTACACGCGCACCTCCCGTAGTCAAGATGGCCGCCGTGGTCGCGCACCTCCCGTAGTCAAGATGGCCGCCGCGGTGTTCCATTAATGTTCTATCTATATTCTAACCTCTCCCTGTCCCCTTGCCCTAACCCTAACCACCCAGGGGGCTGCAGCTAGATAGTATTGAAATGCTGGGAGAACATGTTGTGGTATTCCTGGGAGAACATGTCGGCCCCTGTTGGTGCTATTCCTCCGTTCATTTAGCCTATTCCTCCGTTCATTTAGACGGGCGGGAGGTGCGTGTAACTCACACGCCCTGGTCAGGCAAGGCGTGTAATAGAGCCGCCGGTCCATCGGGTTGTCATGTCACCTATACATTTGAATTGAAGCCTAATATATCAACTGTTTCAAGTGTAATACATTGTCAATTTTTAAACCATAAAATAGTAACATTTTTACAGTCAGTGTCTAATCTTTGACTATTCTGATTTCAGATGCTTCAATGGTATAGCCTTAATCTGGAGAGAGGCACAAAGGCCATCCGGGGAACAGTTCCCTACAAGAAGACATGGTGTGGGGATCCAGAAGAAGTCAGCTACAGTCAATACACATGTATCAGGTCAGTGCGTTCTCTCTCTCTCATCTCTTTCTCTCACTCCTCCACTTTTGATGGAGTGATGAAGCAACATTTAGTCACAACAGACTTCATCAGCTTTTTCAGCATGGACTCAGAGTTGTTTCTGTAAATTCCCAGTTATAGATATATTTTGACAATTTTTTTGTTGCAGTTTTACAGTCTCAACACTAGAACAAATCAAGATGGAGGAGCAATGGCAGCAAGGTGATGCTCATCTCTACCCGACCCAGAAGACGCCTCACAGATACCAGCAGTCTACAAACACCCAGACTCTTTCTGAAGCTAAGAATGCTCCTATCTCTCACAAGACTCTTTAAGAGGTAAAAGACAAGCCTACCTAAAAGCCCTATTTTAAGAGGTAAACCACAAGGCTTCCATGAGTTTCCCAAATGATCATATAGATGTTTAACAGAGAATGCATTGCATTAAATACATCAAAATTGTATAGCTGTATTTGTTAATACTGCCCTTAATAAAAGTCTGTTTGATTCACAATATGTTAAGTTGTTTACTGATTATTTTGCATCACTTCAATATTAATGTTTGCTATGCATATGTCTTTAGGCCACAGAACAAAAGATATGTAATGTTTGAAGTTTGATATTTTAATTTGCTACATTGAGTTATTGTATTACATTATATCTGTCTAAAGTACATATTTATCAGTTATCTACTTGTAACCATCTAATCAGAATGTTAATTTATTTTCAAACAATCACAGATACTGCATTTCACTTTACTTTCAAAAACAGTAAGAATACTGTATAATTAATAACAGTAACTTGCTGGCGTCTCTGCTGCCAGTATCTTACTGTAAATTTAAAAACTACATAACTATACTGTTCAATTACAGTAAAGGGCTGTAAATTAATTTAACAGTAAGGGTACTGTAGAATTACAGTAACTTGCTGGTGTCTCTGCTGCGAGCATTTTACTGTTATTTTACAGATACATTATTTACAGTGTAGGTTTGAACACACATGGACTCTAACATGCACTTAAGTATACATGTTTGAGCTAGTTAACTCATCCTCACTGGTAAACAATATTCTAAAATCACATACTCACTTGATAGACAGGCTGCTGAGCATTAGTTTAATTTCAAACATTATCTTAAGCCACCTTTTAAGAGTAAATACTTGATCAGGAACATATTACCTTAAAATTTGTAGACGAGTAGACCTAATGCTGAACTTTTTGTTGACGCGTAGCACATGTACTTCGAAGTTTGTCCTATCTGGAATGGCTAATTTCAAACTAATGTTCCTGAAAAAGGCTGTTGCCTGCCCACTGTCCAAAAAACACTGTAATTTACTGTAACTTAAAACGTTATCATACTGTTAAGGGCTTCTGAGCTGTCTTTTAAAATTGGCCCTTCCCACAATGCATTGCTAAGTACAGTAAAGAAACGTAATACATGAATACAGTAAATTAGTGTTAAAATTTGGCCGTAAATTAACAGCAATTGCTTACAGTGCAACTGGGCACTAAGTGATGTATTCAGCCCATACTTGACCTGGCTAAGATTTTTCCCAAACACCACAATTATCCTGGGGTTTATTATGCTGCATGGTGCAACCTTCAGTCCTGTTTGGTTTCCAGCTCGTTCACACTAAGAGAGACCCTCTGACCTTGAGCTGGTTCATTTCATTCAGAGCGGAAATATAAAAATGCAATGACTCAGCAGCAAGTATCCCTGAATGATAATCCTAGACGAGGTAACATTCCTGTTCTACGGATTACCATTTTGTCCACTATCTCTGCTTCTAATAGTTTCATCATTCCTCAGCTTTCACAGTATATTCTGTGATATAAAAATGGACGGCATTTGCATTTACTTACTACAGGTCAATTGGCAATGCAAATTTTCTAGCACTCCATGGTAGAGAAGCCAATTGCACCGTGAGGCACATCTGTATGTTGCCCAAATTTGACCTCAGCCTTCAGCACCAGTACATTATCCATCTCCCTACAGGGGGTGATCAAGCACTGCCTCTACCCCATCCACACACAACATCTCTTAAATCTTCCTGCAAAAGGAAATGCTTTGAGTTGGCCCCCGAGGGTCACCCCCCTCCTCTTGCTATTCACTTCTATTAGAGAGTACGGGCACAGACACAATTGGTTTAGCTGCAGCTGAAATGTTCAAGGTGAAAACCTACTGGGTACGACAACATGAATTCCTTGCACAAGCACAAGGATATACAGTCCAATAGTTTGAGGGCACTTGTCCTTGTGAACACAAAGCGACTGTATGAGTCTAAGGAGGACTGACTAAACCGTCACGTAACCAAGTTTCACTTAAGTTGTTGTTTCTCTGTGTAACTTGTCTGTTTAATTGTGGGATGCATTTCAGGGAGTGATGGATGACTAATTAAGTATTTCAGAGTTGGCACACACACCAAATGACTCTGAGGACTGTCTACAAAAATGAAAAGCAATGCTGTGAAATTGCCTCTTCCAAGCACATATATATTCTCTTTAATTCAAAGTTAAAAACTTGAAGGGATATTTGGATGTTTTGGGAGATGAAAAAGTATGATACCAACTAACAAAAACATTTTACAAAGGACACAACACAAACTTGCAACCCAGAGATAACCCAGAAAGAAGAACTCCACCAATGCTGCACAGCCCTCCAGATGTGTTTTTTTATGATAATAGAAATGTTTTGAGATAAAACCCTCAGTGGTGATTGCCATAATGATTTTTGGAGAGTGCATACAGTAAGTCCTTGGAATATTGTTGCTTTGAACAAGGGAACATTTTCAAATGTGTTGAAGGATCGTTAAAGTTTGAGGTTGAATAATGTAGCAGGAGAGGTGAAAAGGTGTTTTGGTTTGCCTTGATGCCTCAATGTTCAGCTTTTATGAGAAGAACACTTTCAAGCGCTTTGTCTGTGTCTACATGATGTTAAACAAAATCTTACCTACTAATAAAAACCATACAAGTCACACTAACAAAGGCATATCCACTCTGGATGTCTGTGTAGGCTAACGAAGCAAAGCCAAAAGTAATGCTAGATTTCCAGAGCTGGGCGGTCGACATATACATGCATATACAGTGATGATATGACGTCACGTGGCTCTCTGGCCCGTGGGAAAGCAAACTGGTTCTAGTTTGGCAAGTTCAATCCACCGCGGACTGGCACAAGCACCGGTCCTGAACTGGAACCCGGTTCACATTCCAAAGCTTTAGATCACAATTTTTGTCCTTATTTTAATAGTTACAACACAAATATAACAAAAATAACTGAAAATCAATTTCAATTAGGAACAGGAAATGATCTGTTGTGTGGTAATCATTCATACCCTGCAGGGTAACACTTTACAATAAGGGTACATTAATTAATGGCTAGTTAATGCTTAATAAGGTTCAACTAACCATTAGTTAACTGTTAACTAATGTATCTAGTAAGCATTTACTAATGATATTCATGTTAACTAAGGTATTAATTACTACATTATGTAATGTTTATAAATATCCTATGTTAACCTTAGTTAACCGATTAATTAAGCATGAACCAACAGTTGATTAATATAATAATAAGCATTAATTAACTGTTAACAAATGTCATTTTCGTAACATTACTTAAGCATAATTAACCATTTATTAATGCTCTTTGTGACCCTTATTGTAAAGTGGGAACCATTTATCCATTAAGTAACACTTAATAAATGCACACCAGTGCTGAATAGGCATTACTGAAGCATAATTAACCATAATAGGCACTACTTAAGTGTAATTAACCATTTACTAATGGACTTTGTGACCCGTATTGTAAAGTGAGAACCATTTCTCATGAATTAACACCTAACAAAGGCATACTAGTGCTGATTGAGCATCACTTGAGCATAATTAACCATTTCTTAATGTTATTTGTGCCCCTTATTGTAAAGTGGGAACCATTTATCACTTGTTACACTTAATAAATGCAAAATAGTGCTGAATAAGGATTACCTAAGTACAATCCATCAATCAACATTGCTCTTTATGACCCGTGTACATTCTCTATAATAACAATATTAAACATACTACACTATTTCCAACTGGAAATCAATTCATGACAACAATCTGTTATCAACACAATTCAGTCAGAATTTAAAAAAGAAAGTAAATGTTATTTTATTTAGAATCTTTAGTTTTATTTGGAAACACGGCTCTAACATTTGACATGAATACCGTCAAAGAACTCCAAAATAGTTTCTTCAAAAAAATGATATCCAGTTTAATGATTTTCTCTGAAAGTAACAAACAGGAGGAAATGGATTACTAACAGCAATGGTGAAACACACTGACTCAACAGTTAGGTTTAATAGGTAAATATGTATTTTCTACTCTCTTCCTTGAAGTGTATATATCATTGTTGCAACATAAACAAAGATAAAATACACAAAGAACATAACAGTTCCATTTTGTATTATGGACTAAAGATAAAACAAAATAATGATCACTCTCTTGTGACTAAACACTAGTTTAACCTGGCCCTATCACTGTTATTTGAATGAACACATATATATTTAATTTAACCTTTATTTATACTCGAAAGATCAGTTGAGGGGTGACCCTCATTTATAATCTCTCGCTCTTTTTAGATCCAGTTCTTGGGTTTGCTGGCCACTCCAGGCCTGGGTGCTCCTCTCCAAATGAAGCAGTTGGGCTGGAATCCAAGAATCTTGTCTAATCACCAAGTTGATGTACATGGAAAAAATGAAAATAATCAGTTAACAGTTCAGATGCATTTTTGTTTCCTTTATCTAAATCATTATAGCATAGCATTACGGTTCCACATTATGTATTATTATTATAACATAATGCATTGCATTGCTGAAACTGAAATATCTTTGGTACCTTAATCAAATAAAATTCTCACTGAACCTTTAACAAGTTGACACTATTTTTTCCATTCAAAAAACATGTAATCTCTATGACGATTCTACACAACACATGCTCAGCTTTAGCTCAGTTTAGCAAGAAATAGCAACATGCACTTTGCATATGGAATAATGCTAACATTTATTCACATACGGTTTGGTGTCCATGAACACACACTTTATTTAGCCACCACTACAATTACTGCTAAAAGTTACCTGTGAAGCTAGCCAGCACAAGCCTCATGCTAACGCTGCTCATATAGCAGCGTGCTAATGCTAACGTTGCTATGCTAGCGGGAGGCTGTGTCACTTATATATTTCAAAGTATTCTTACATACACACAACTATATCATCTCACTAACACCTTAATTAACTCACCAATAATTTCATTTGGCTAATGGCAGCATAACTGTAACCACCACTGGTATTTTGTGTGAGAATAATGGGTCGGTCAGGTCAAGCTGGCACGTAGCTCAGCTGCTGCCTTTACTGTCCAGGCACACATCCGTCTTTCTATCCTCCCAGTGGCCAGGATCCAGTAAAAAACGAGATCTATAGGTGATTTATATGATCAATAATAGGCTACTGATAATCAACAATGGCTGTAGAGGGAATGCATGTATGTATGCAATGTATTTTCAACTTTGGGAAGGTGAAAATATGTTTGGAGACTTTACTTAAGAAAAATATTTCTTTACAAACCTTATTGACATTAGGATTACCCACGTTTTACAAACAATTGAACTTGCCCAGCGATCAGCCAGCAAGAAAGAGGATGTGTGTCTGGACAGTGAAGCAGCAGGCCAGCAGCTATGTGCTTTAGTCTCACAAAAGACCCGTGGTGGTTACAATTACAGTATGCTGCCATTAGTCCAACAACATTATTGGTGAGTTAACTAAGGTATTCGTGAGATGATAAAGTTGTGTGTGTGTGTGTATGTAAGAAATTAATAATGTGAAATATATTAGTGATGCAGCCTCCCGCTAGCATAGCACCGTTAGCATGAGGCTTGTGCTGGCTAGCTTCACAGGTAACTTTGAGCAGTAATTGTAGTGGTGGCTAAATAAAGTGTGTGTTTATAGACACCAAACCATATGTGAACACATCTAAGCCTTTTCCATATTCAAAGTGCACGTTGCTATTCCAGGCTAAAATGGGTTTAAACTGAGCATGTGTTGTGTAGAATCGTCATAGAGATTACATGTTTTTTGAATGAAAAAATAGTGTCAACTTGTTAAAGGTTCAGTGAGAATTTTATTTGATTAAGGTACCAAAGATATTTCAGTTTCAGCAATGCAATGCATTATGTTATAATAATACATAATGTGGAACCGTAATCCTATGCAATAATGATTTAGATAAAGGAAACAAAAATGCATCTGAACTGTTAACTGATTATTTTCATTTTTTCCATGTACATCAACTTGGTGATTAGACAAGATTCTTGGATTCCAGCCCAACTGCTTCATTTGGAGAGGAGCACCCAGGCCTGGAGTGGCCCGCAAACCCAAGAACTGGATCTAAAAAGAGCGAGAGATTATAGATGAGGGTCACCCCTCAACTGATCTTTCGAGTATAAATAAAGGTTAAATTAAATACATATGTGTTCATTCAAATAACAGTGATAGGGCCAGGTTAAACTAGTGTTTAGTCACAAGAGAGTGATCATTATTTTGTTTTATCTTTAGTCCATAATAAAAAATGGAACTGTTATGTTCTTTGTGTATTTTATCTTTGTTTATGTTGCGACAATGATATATACACTTCAAGGAAGAGAGTAGAAAATACATATTTACCTGTTAAACCTAACTGTTGAGTCAGTGTGTTTCACCATTGCTGTTAGTAATCCATTTCCTCCTGTTTGTTACTTTCAGAGAAAATCATTAAACTGGATATCATTTGTTGAAGAAACTATTTTGGAGTTCTTTGACGGTATTCATGTCAAATGTGAGAGCCGTGTTTCCAAATAAAACTAAAGATTCTAAATAAAATAACATTTACTTTCTTTTTTAAATTCTGACTGAATTGTGTTGATAACAGATTGTTGTCATGAATTGATTTCCAGTTGGAAATATTGTAGTATGTTTAATATTGTTATTATAGAGAATGTACACGGGTCATAAAGAGCAATGTTGATTGATGGATTGTACTTAGGTAATCCTTATTCAGCACTGTTTTGCATTTATTAATTGTAACAAGTGATGAATGGTTCCCACTTTACAATAAGGGTCACAAATAACATTAAGACATGTAATTATGCTTAAGTGATGCTTAATCAGCACTAGTATGCCTTTATTAGGTGTTAATTCATGAGAAATGGTTCTCACTTTACAATATGGGTCACAAAGTCCATTAGTAAATGGTTAATTACACTTAAGTAATGCCTATTATGGTTAATTATGCTTCAGTAATGCCTATTCAGCACTGGTGTGCATTTATTAAGTGTTACTTAATGGATAAATGGTTCCCACTTTACAATAAGGGTCACAAAGAGCATTAATACATGGTTAATTATGCTTAAGTAATGTTACAAAAATGACATTTGTTAACAGTTAGTTAATGCTTATTCTTATATTAATCAACTGTTGGTTCAAGCTTAATTAATGAGTTAACTAAGGTTAATATAGAATAATTATAAACATTACATAATGTAGTAATTAATACCTTAGTTAACATGAATACCATTAGTACATGCTTACTACACACATTAGTTAACAGTTAACTAATGGTCAGTTAAACCTTATTAAGCATTAACTAACCATTAATTAATGTACCCTTATTGTAAAGTGTTACCAACTGCGGTTACTTTAACTTAGAAAATAAAGAAACGGTTGTAAATATAAATAGTTTGGACTATGTGAAAATATGGTGATTCCAGCTTGAAGTTAATGAACCGAGGTGAACTTGGACCAAGTGAAACAAACGTCATTCAACGTTGTTGCCTTGGAATTTTGAGTTTTCCAACCTATTAAGTTTTGTATGATCTAGGTCAGAAGTACGGTTCCAGAGCCAGGACTTTCGGTCGGCACCAAAGTGTTTCTGGAAGACCGTCCGGCACCTCAGGAGGAGGGAAGCGGGGAACCATCCAAGCTGTGTACAGTAAGGATGGGACGCTGTTGACCTCAACTGCGGAGGTAGTCGGTCGGTGGAAAGAGCACTTTGAGGAACTCCTGAATCCGACTAACACGCCCTCTATGTTGGAGGCAGAGCTGGAGGCTGATGGGGGATCATCGTCAATTTCCCTGGTGGAAGTCACTGAGGTAGTCAAACAACTCCACAGTGGCAAAGCCCCAGGGGTTGATGAGATCCGTCCAGAAATGCTGAAAGCAATGGGTGTGGAGGGGCTGTCTTGGATGACACGCCTCTTCAACATTGCGTGGAAGTCGGGTACAGTGCCGAAGGAGTGGCAGACCGGGGTGGTGGTTCCTATTTTTAAAAAGGGGGACCAGAGAGTGTGTTCCAACTACCGGGGTATCACACTTCTCAGCCTTCCCGGCAAAGTCTACTCCAAGGTGCTGGAAAGGAGGGTTCGGCCGATAGTCGAACCTCAGATTGAAGAGGAACAATGCGGATTCCGTCCTGGCCGTGGAACAACGGACCGGCTCTTCACTCTCGCAAGGATCCTAGAGGGAGCTTGGGAGTTTGCTCATCCAGTCTACATTTTTTTGTAGATCTGGAGAAGGCTTATGACCGGGTTCCCCGGGAGATACTGTGGGGGGTGCTGCGGGAGTATGTGGTGAGGGTGTCTCTTCTCAGGGCCATCCAATCTCTGTACGCTCAAATCGAGAGCTGTGGACGGGTTCTCGGTAGTAAGTCAGACTCATTTCCGGTGGGGGTTGGCCTCCGCCAGGGCTGCGCTTTATCACCAATCCTGTTTGTGATATTTATGGACAGGATATCAAGGCGTAGTCGTGGTGGGGAGGGGTTGCAGTTTTGTGGTCTGAAGATCTCATCTCTGCTGTTTGCGGATGATGTGGTTTTGATGGCATCATCGGCCTGTGACCTTCAGCTCTCATTGGATCGGTTTGCAGCCGAGTGTGAAGCGGTTGGGATGAGGATCAGCACCTCTAAATCTGAGGCCATGGTGCTCAGCAGGAAACCGATGGATTGTCTACTACAGGTAGGGAATGAGTCCTTACCTCAAGTGAAGGAGTTCAAGTACCTTGGGGTCTTGTTTGCGAGTGAGGGAACAATGGAGCGTGAGATTGGCCGTAGAATCGGAGCAGCAGGGGCGGTTTTGCACTCGCTTTACCGCACTGTTGTGACGAAAAGAGAGCTGAGTCGTAAGGCAAAGCTTTCGATCTACCGGGCGATCTTTGTTCCTACCCTCACCTATGGTCATGAAGGCTGGGTAATGACCGAAAGAACGAGATCACGGGTACAAGCGGCCGAAATGGGCTTTCTCAGGAGGGTGGCTGGCATCTCCCTTAGAGATAGGGTGAGAAGCTCAGTCATTTGTGAGGAACTCGGGGCAGAGCCGCTACTCCTTTGCGTTGAAAGGAGCCAGTTGAGGTGGTTCGGGCACCAGGGCGCCTCCCTAGGGAGGTGTTCCAGGAGCGTCCAGCTGGGAGGAGGCCTCGGGGAAGACCGAGGACTAGGTGGAGAGATTATATTTCCACGCTGGCCTGGGAATGCCTCGGGATCCCCCAGTAAGAGCTGGTTGAGGTGGCCCGGGAAAGAGAAGTTTGGGGTTCCCTGCTCAAGCTGCTGCCCCCGCGACCTGATTTCGGATAAGCGGTTGAAGATGATGATGAAGATGATGATGATCTAGGTCAGATGAACAGGACCTAACACAAATCTCCTTGACAGCATTACACATTGGGAGAATTACACCATCTGTTTTCTCAGACCTCTCTCTACTTAATGGAATATTTAAGAAAATCCAAGAACTTCACTTTTAACCGCTGTAGTTTCAAAAGGTGGAATCCTTGAGTTTATTTTTTGACAAAGGTGGTAAAAAAAGAGTGCGTACCATATTGGCTCCGGCCTTCGTTGCAGTGGTCGCAGGTTCAAATCCGACCTGTGTACCTTTACTGCAGGTCATCCCCCCTCTCTCTCCGTCTCCCCATTTCAACTCTGTACTGTTAAAAAATGCGAAAATAAAAATATAAAAAAAATAAAAAAGTTGTCCATTGCCCTTTCGCTGCTGCCCTTAAACTATTCCTGGGCCGTAGACAAACCCTCAAACATACCTTGGGACATACATATGAACCCATTCATTCAGTGTACATCTCAGTATATCATACTTTAATTTTAAAGGACTGTATATATTGATCCCAAATGACATGAGATGCAGCTGATATGAGTACTATAGAATAAAGGTTCCTTTAAATGGGAACACCTGAAAAAAAGCACATTAGCACATAGAGAGGCTACTATGGTCATATTTGGTAAATTGCATTTGATTGTTAGTAAGGGGGCTGAGAGGGATCTAACATATGAGTAGTAGTATATTGTTCTTTTCCCAAGCAGTCCGGTGTGCCTACTTATCTCCTACATCCCCACTCAATTTATGTTTTATGCTTTCACTGCGTATCTGGATCCCGGAGATGAATAATGTACACCACCCCCCCCCCCCCTCCCACCAGCATTGTTATGTATGAACAGAGAAATTCCCTGGATGAGATTCACCTTTGAGGACTAGAGAGAGCCTTTGTCCAGCTCCCCCCCATAACCCGTTTAATCTGCATTCTCTCTCTGTTCTCTTCATTAGGAGGCCATGGACAAGAAGGCGCAGTAATTGCAGTCAGTGGTTGCAGATTTCTAGCTGAATCCTCCCTTGTGACACACCCTTATCTCCCTCATCCCTACATTTTTTTTCACCCCACGGCCATATTTCTTTTTTCTCTTCACACCTTCATAATAAGTCCCTTCCGAAACTCATCGTCCTCTTCATCATTACAAACACAGTGTTTTTATCTACACAGTCAGAAAAAGGGGCAATGGAGGGGGACTGTGGGGCAGAGTAAATAATTAAGGAGGAAATAAATGCCACAAGCCACAAAAGTCAATAACAACCCAAACATAGCAACCTGAATGACTCATCGCTCATTAGGTGTTTAAAGCAAGACTGCAGAAGCTTCGTTGTCTCGGGATAATAGCCTTATACCACATCACATGATACGGGGAACAAAAAAATAGAAACGGCTCCCTGAACTTCCCCTGACATAAATTAATATCTATCCCTCTCTTACTCTGTTGTTCTCTCTGGTGAATTACAGGGTAAAGGAGTATACTGCAAAGGAATGACAAGACTTGGGCCTTTGGGCGCCACACCATACAGCACCCAAGGGATCTACAGCACATACATATACCGGAGAACACAGCTTTATAATCCGAGAGGTTGAGACAGACCTTTTAGTCTTACATCCAAGCCTCAGGCAAACATAGGGTGGTCCTCTCACTCAAAACCTTACTTTACCATCCTAGCACTGTTAAAGGTGTGTTGGTCCCTTCGGCTAACAATAACCCTCTGATGAAAATTGCTATTTGAAATACTTGGCTATTTAACTGAAATTGATTTGATTATTTCAGGTGGACCACTGCACTGGCCGATACTCCCTATGTCAGCTTGAAAGACCTGGAAGCTAATAGTCAACTTGAAATGATGTTGCTCGCAAAGGATCCAAGTGGTGATGTTTTTTCGTGGTGTCAACAACATTCAAAGAAATATTACAAACCACTCTTTCAGAGTAATTCACTGATAAGCTTCCCTTCCTTCCATACAATTAGGCTCAATAGATACACATTAAACATCATTCTAACACTTTATTTTGATGGGTCCACTGTTCAGCTTGAAGAGTTCAACAAAGAAAGTGTTACCAACTTAATTGCCTCAGGTTAGTATTGAACCCAAGGTTACACATTATTCAACCCTTAGTTTTTATTCTCTTGTTTTAATTTGAGGTGTTTCAACCTGATCTATTATAAGGAAATACTTAACACATTGAGTTTATGGATTTGTGTGTTAGTATTTATGAGTAGCTAATGCAACCCAAACCTGATTTCATAGTCAAAATCTAAAATGATTGCTGACCAGCCCACCAGGCATATATCCGCTCACTGCTCTTGAACCAGTGTGCCCCTGCTGTCTAATTTAGCCACGCATAAATTACAAGTGTCATGGTCATGAATATGAATAACAAAGGCCACACTTTCTAAACTCTCAGTATTTGTCACACAGTTCAGTTTTAAGGGAGGCCGTGTCGACGAGACACCGCGCTCAGCCCTTTTGACCTGCACGCTCATGAGTATCATCCAATCTGCTGGGCTGTAACAAGGGGACATGGAGAGCAAACCTGTGGTGGAAAATCTCCCTTTGTATTCTACTTTTACTTCACCAAATGGAGCAGGACATATATATACGATTTAACATATTTGATTTTTTTATATAAAATGTTAAAGGATACACATATGGTTCCATACATTAGGGTTTGTGACTCCTTACAACAACGAAAAAAATCGGTATGCAGTTGGGGCTCATTGTCATGTTCCTGATGTCTTTAGTGAGTTGTAGCAGTTCCACCAAGCGAGGTTCCCTCTCTAAATGCCCTGCAGCATTCATTGAAATACACATTTGAGGTTTTAAAAGGTAAAAACATATGTCAAAAGAAGGCAAATATTAAGGAAACTCCTAGCTCTAAAACGTGCTCGACTTCAAGCAGTTACAACAGTAAAACAATGCTTACAGAACGAATCCTAGTATCTTGAGGTGTTATACTATAGTAAAGTGAAAGGGAATAAACCCAAAACATTGTGCTGGCAGGGAGCTGTGATGGAAAAAGTGACATACTTTAATTTTTAAAGTCTCAAATAAATAGAGAAAAAAATAAACAAAGAAAAACATGATGGAATAACTTTTTTCTCTGTCCTGGGTGCTGCACTTCAAACACTCATATACACACATTACTCATTATTTCTCTTAATTAACTGTCATTTCATCACACATCCAGTATCATACACATAACAGGGCTACTATTGAGGCACACTTCCTCATTAAGCACCGTCATAAGAGCTTCTACTAAAAGACTCAATCTCTGAGTTCATGGCTTTGCTTACAACACATATTTTAATACATTTGCAATGGTAGACTTAATGCTACTGCTGTATGCAGTTATCTCTCTGTGTCTATTGTCATGCTAAATAATATGAAATAAAATAAAGAAAACTGTGGGGGAGAGGATGTTCATCTTTCTTAACAAAAATCTTTAATAAAAAAAACTGTGTGAGGGAGTTGGGGCATACTCACAGCATCACTATAATGATGTCATTATATTATCTTTACTTTACTTAAATAATGTAAAATCCTAGGTAGGAATTTGAGTGTAACATGTTTACTGGTAATAGAGGGTTTTTACAATATTGGATACCAATACAGCAATTACTTTTACTTAAGTAAAGGATCTGGATATTAATATACATTATCAAAAGCAACTTAGCTCCCTTTTTAGATCTTGAGCTAGTTCAATATCTGAAACTTTGAAAAAGTTAGAGAAGTAAGAATTTAAGTGGATTTTTTAAGTCGGCTCCCTCATAGAGAATGAGAGAAACATGGCATGGTCTTGGGCGCTGTGGTATGTGGAAGGAGACAACATTTTTGTTTTAATAGCACTGATTTGTATTCCATTCACGACAGGGAGCCAGAGTGTGGAGGCAAGGATGGAGATAGTGCGGTCCGTCTTGTATGACCTGGTTATGACCCTTGCTGCAGCATTTGAAACTATACACTAGATGAACAATGTCCCCTTCACATATAGCCTATTTTTTATCCCCATCACTTTTACAGTATAATTTTGATTAATTCACTGAAAGGCCACTAAACCAACCGTTTTATTTTTTCACAGTCCAACCACCAACAATCCAGTGTTAATTTTGGCAGCACATTCTGATTTAGTCTTAGTCTTTTGAATATCACACCATTTAGTCTTAGTCCTATTCTAGTCATCTAAAATATTTTAGTCTTAGTCTAGTCTAGTCTACTAAATATAAGCAGATTTTAGTTTGACTAAATCTACAGCGGACTTCGTCAACTAAGTGTTTTTCTTCATTGAATGGTATTAAGGTTTGAATATGCAATACAGACAGAGATTTAATGGTTGTAATACAAAGCATGTATTCTATTTCATTAGTAATAATTTCACATAAAATCAGTGTACCTGACTGGATGGGGGGAGGGGGGGCTTTAAGAGCCTGTGCCCGGGGGTCCATTATCTCATGATCTGTCTATGAACCAACTGGATTCCACAATCTTTTTTCTTTTTGCGGGGAGCATGCACAAGCATTATTTATAAAAAAAAAAGAAAATAAAGAAAATATTTAAAAAAAGTGGGGGGCCCCACACTAGGTCTTGAAACGGGCCCCGAGATCGTTAAGGCCACCTCTGGGCAGCAGCAGCATCATTCAGTTGAGGTGCTGATACATTTGAGCAACTGCGCCTTCCTTTAAGCAACACTGCTGCCGCTGTGTGTGTTCGGACTTCTTTTGCTTCAAAGCCTTTTAGATAATACAATTAGAGGTTTTAATTGAACGCTGTCCATGCGTCGGAGTTGATTGTAACTTAAAAACAGAAACTAACGGACGGAGGCGGCAGTTTCACATGGCTCTGTGTATTCAAACTCGAGACAGAGCCTACTACAAACAGATCGCGGAACTTAGCCGTTCCCCTAGACATCGTTAACGGGCAGGACATCCCTGACTATCATTTTAGTCCATCATACCGCAGAGTTTTTCAGCACAGCGGCTCACTACACCCGCTGACACATGCGCGGTCTCCCGTCGATTTTCACCGACACAGGGTTGCATTCTCTGCTTTGCACTGATTGGATTTCTTCCCAACTTGTCCCACAAAAAGAGTAGTTCTGATTGGATCTCTTCTCCATTCGTCCCGCCCTAACAGTTTTGTCTAGTTCCTATTCGTAGACTATAGTGTCAGTGAATTTAGTCTCAGTCTTCGTCATCACATCTGCCTTTTTATTTAGTTTTTATTTAGTTTACGTCCGTGAAAAAGGTTCGTAGACGAATATTTTTCGTCATAGTCTTAGTCTACGAAATTAACACTGCAACAATCCACATGGGTGAAATGTTGATCGTGAAGATAACACGGTGAAGGACAGGGCTCTTTATCGTAAAGATACAATAGTACAAATGTTCATTATTGACAGTGGAAATTGCAGTTTGATTAAAACTATATATAAACACGCTATCTGTTATATTATGTACCAGATCTCAATGGAGCACACCTAGGATTATTGGGATGCTGAATTGTAATTGTGCAAATAATTAATTTTTCATTATAATGGAAGGCATGTCTACCAATTCAATTATTATTTCATTAGATTATACACATGTATATACATTGAGAAAATATCATATTGCTGTATTGCTTTCAGATAGTGTTACATACCAATATCATTTACATTGAGAAATGTACATGAGGCCCAATGAATCTCCTGGTTTCATTCCTCTTTCTTGTAGTAGGGTTATTGTGTTGTTGTTGTTTTTAGCTATTTGTAACATAATCAGTCAACATAAGAATTTCAGCAATACATGCATTATGGGTAATCATGGAGTGCATTGTCATACAAGCTGTGGTCTGCTCACAGATTGACCCTTAGCTCAACTCATAAGCCTGATCACAGTGACCCATGAACTGTTTACAACAAAATATGGAAGCAAAGGCAGATTAAGATCAGTGGTGTGAAAAAAAGGAATCCACCCACACAGCCTGGGGTACACACTGCTTATCAATGACCAGCTGAGGAAAATAAACTGAAAAGATAACAGTACGGCTCCTTATTACAAAGCACAATGGCTCTGTCAGGTACACTGTAATTGAACAAAAAATAAGAAGTAAATGACATAGTGTAGTGCAATGCTATCTTCCTGAGATAAGAAAGGCAAACACTTTTTAATGTTTTATAATCATCCAACACTAAAGTCCATGTGTGGTGTGTGTGTGTGTGTGTGTGTGTGTGTGTTCAGTGAATTATTGACTATTAAATAGTTGTGGCTTCTTCTCCCCTCGCTGTGATAATAACCTCTGAATAGAGATGCTGCTGAGAGGGTGCAGAGGGCTGGAGAAAACCGGGGGAAGGTCAGGAGGGAGTGGAGGTGACCTGATTTAAACACACACACACACACACACACACACACACACACACACACACACACACACACACACACACACACACACACACACACACACACACACACACACAGAGGTAAGCAGCAAACACACACACACACACACAAACACACCGATCATACATAAGAGCATTTACACCATCCACAATCCATCACTTCATTACTCGTCATTCCTGGACCTGCTGCCGTAATGACCCAGAGCTGTCTGTTATGGTAGAAGCCAGAGGTGAGTCCTGGGGCATGGACACACACACACACAAGCGCTAGCACACACACACACACACACACACACACACACACACACACACACACACACACACACACACACACACACACACACACACACACACACACACACACACACACACACACACACACACACACACACACACACACACACACACACACACACACACACACAAAACGGTGCACATGGACATTTGCAGATCTTTATGGTGCAGAGCCAAATGGTAGGTCCATCTGCTCCACTATAGCTCTACTTAGGAAGTCAGCAGGGTCCAGCCAGCTGATGATTAAAAGTTTATACTTTAGACTGCCCAAAAAATCTTACTTTTAACCAATCACCCTCAACATATCCATTTGTGTGTGTAAATATGTAAATCTAAATTCATGAGCTCTTGTTACCTGCCTCTACTTATGAAAGTCTGCTCCGTCATTGAGCGCCTGTCTGAATTAATTTGTGAGTTACTTGGGCTTGCATAAACATGGGGGGGATGGGCCTACGTCGTCTTGATGTGTTAGGCTGAGGATGTCCCTGACAATTCCAAGGAAGAATTAGGTCTACTAGCAACTGACAGCTCCTCTATAGGAAAGAATAACAGCCATCTCATTAGCCAAAATCACAAAGTGCTGACGCAACAGAGTTTGGGAATCCAGTCATCCCCAACCTCGGGAATGCATATCTTCCCTGTTTGGCTAAATCGAGTGGTTGTGTCAAGTGAAATCAACGGCAAGCTAGCCATTTTCTCTGCATAAGGCTGACCCTTTGCAGTAAAGACCGAAACCTATGTATGTGTGAGGAAGTAATGGTTAAACACTCACTTTCAGCTTTAAGGATCTTTAAAGGTAGTTTGTATCTATTATTTTTAGGTGAACACTGTAGGCCTAAGCTATTCTCAGCCAGGGGGATATGCATAAAAAGGGCTACCATTTTTTACAAGGTTCACTGGATGCAAATGCAAAACCCCCACAAATGAAACTTAAAGAGTCAGCACTTTAATCCCATTTTTTGTTTTCACAGCAATCCAATTTACTGGAACACAGAGAATATAAAAAAAACAATGTATTCATTATACCTCTAACAGGTGTTCAGAAGAACAGGTGTTCATTCTAGGGTATATGTTTATAAATCTATAGGGGGGTGTTTTTGTGGACATAGCTTATAGCCCAGTATAATCACTGTTTTTGTTTTTGATCGCTCAATATTGATAGGAGTACACATACATTACAGAAACTACACACACTGTACGTACAATATGACACTTTTGATTTTTGCGTACACAAAATAAAACAATTCCCCTGACTGATGCTTTGTTCTTTTTTCTGTTTTGCTTTCCCTCTAGCTGGACATTATTCAAATCCATGTTCCAAGCCATGGAACTAAAACGTAGCTTTGTTTTTATGTTTTTAATTTAGCATGGATGTTGCAAGCCTATTGCTTTGGTTGTGTCGCTTATGTTGCAATTGGCAGAAGCTTCTAAAATCGCTGTACACACATATTGACCCTTTGAAGATAACAATGAGAAAAGCAGAAAGAGATGGCAACACAAAGTGGAATGGATAAGGCCTAAATTTATCAACATTGGCTACACCATATGTTCCATCATGATTTATGTTTTGATCAATTCATTGATTTGTTTGTTTTTAAATAACCAAATGATGCCCGGCCCATATGGAATTACTAACGATAATCAGACAAAGGATGGAAAATGGAAACACTAACTAAAAGAAAAACAATCTACACTGTCGATTGGGGTCCTACTTGGGTTTATTACTCTTCAGCTCCTTTACTTTTGTTTATTTTTCTTTAAAAGAAAATAAAATATACAAAAGTAAATCTTGCTGCACGATTTGTGTAATTTCAATTAATTTCCAGTCCATTCAGCACATCCATGAAAGCAAACAGTCTCTCAATCTATGCACATTCAGAAGATGTTTTCCTTCAAAAGCTTCAGCATTCAAAATAGAAGGACACACACACACACAGACAGACAGACAGACAGACAGACAGACAGACAGACAGACAGACAGACAGACAGACAGACAGACAGACAGACAGACAGACAGACAGACAGACAGACAGACAGACAGACAGACAGACACACACACACACACACACACACACCACCACCACCACCACCACCACCACAACAACAACAACTGGATTTGTTTTATTTTCTTTTCTGTGAGAGATTGATGAAGTTAATATTTCATGATTCAATCAGGGTCACCCACAATTCTCAGACTTCCTATGGCATAAATCCCATGCAAACAAAAAAAAATTATAAAATAATATTTTTTTTTTGTTGGAAGTGATCTTTAAAAAAACTATTCTAGATGACAGATGCACCTGAACAAGGCCATTAGAGGATTCAGTCAAGAACACTTGCACTCAAAGCTGATATTTTAACTATAGGCCTATCACATAGTCACTTTTAGTAGCCATCAAAATGGATTGTAACTGTGAGTGCAACCAACTTCTGTCATCAGAGGAGAAACAACAATAACCCTGCAAACCTTTCAGCGCCATCACTACAGGTTTTTTTTCTCGATTGCTTTGGTACAGTTTTCCATTCACAGTTTACTTTTTCATAACAGTTCACATTCACTCGTCCTTGGCAGAGGACAAAATGACGAAAACAAATAGCACATGTTGCTTGCAAAATTACACCTCACTCCAAACTTGTCACAAAGCCATCACAAACTATAGTTCTTGCTCAGTTGGAAACATGTTTATCTCATGTATGTAACAAAGGATAACAACATTGTAGCTATAGCAGCTATCAATATCAAACCTGCAGCCATCATACTATTGACTGTTGTACCACTGATAACCATTCTATACTTTGAGTCTTGAACAGAGCACTCATAGTTAATATACCGACGGAAATTATTCAAAATCTCTATCAAATGTGTACACTACAAAAACAATGTAGTCGTGGGTTTGCATTGCTGAGTGGAACTGCACCATATTGTGTAATCAATTACCCTTCCACACCAGTGATTTACAAATGTTCAATTGTGCATAAAATGGCAAATAATATCCATATGTATCACTATCTTCTTTATTGTTTAGCTTTCTTACACATTATATGTATACAGCTCTGGAAAAAAATAAGAGGCCACTTTGAATGTTCAGTGTCTCTCGTTTCACTATGTATAGGTTAATGTTTGAGTAGAATGAACATTTTGGTTTCATACTATAAACTATTGACACCATTTCTACCAAATTCACAACACAAATTATGTCATTTAGAGCATTTCCATTAAGTAATGTAGAGATAAAGATTGAGGAAAAATCCAGACTGGTCTCCGTTTCCGTAGCTGTATAGCCTACTATATGACTTTAAAATGGCAGTGTTCAATACACAGTAGACAGGTCAAAACTCAAGCTGATTGCCACAAATCCAATCCTGGCAGCCCTCTCCCAGGGATTTCCAAGCATCCGGCATTCATTGCATCTGGCGATGACATTAGGCATTGTATTGTATTGGGGCAACACAATTCAATAGAAGAGAGGGCTGTTGCCATGAGTCCAAACGCATTGAATCATTGTACAGCAAACTGACAGTAAAGGCAGGCAAAGTGACTTACCTGACTAACAATGCTAACAGGAGCGTATTTAACCCTACCACAATCTATTCCTACTTTCATTATCTTGAAACTAATTAAAGAATTGTTCGCTGAAAGTTCACAGAGGTGCTGACTATATTTCAAACTGGAAGAGAGCAGTTTCAGTAAGCAGCTACTGAGAGTTTGCAATACAGTAAGTAAGTTTATTTATTATTCTTTCGGACAATTCCACACAATACACAATTTTCTCTTGCAAATATTCATACATCATACTTTGTGTTGTCCGAAGGGAGACAGAAGAAGCCAAAGGCTTATCAGGTCCCGCCCCCATTTTCATCAAATTCGGATTCAGATACACAGTTACTGTTACAGAAAATAAAAATAAAACAAACAAAAAACATTTTTTATATATATATATATATATATATATATATATATATATATATATATATATATATATATATATATATATAATATATATATAAATTTTTTTTAAGAATCTGCAGTCCAATACACAGTCAATTTTAATCAATTGCTTCAGCATTTAAGATCAGTTCAGCACAGTTCAGTTTTTCTGTGACAATGCCAAGTGTATAAAGTGTGAAGTGGCCTTGTATTTGGCCTGTTCCATTTCTTAACTGGTAGTCTAAACACTTCTGCAAAATTATTCAAAAACAAGTCTGTCTGCTGGCCTGTATTATTCGTTACAATATTGTTATGAAAGTGACATTGACATTGTGCTCAGGTGGAATTTTCAATAATTTTTTAAACATAATTTGCTTTGACATTTCGCAACCTGCAACTCCCTGTGACAACTTCATCAAGTCCATTCCACAGCTTAATACCATTTACAGAAATCGAAAATGATTTAAGTGTGGTCCGTATATTTTTCTCAGTGAATTTATCTTTTCTTCTTAAATCATGCGAAACTTCTCTGTCTTCTCTGTTGACACGGTTATTCAATTAGGCTCTGTGTGTGTGTGTGTTAAAAATAAAACTAGATTGTGCAAGAACAATCATAAATAGTTAACCCTTTTGCCACAGAAAACTCTGGGCAAGCAATTGAGAAAGACTAAAGCCTACAGGCAACGGGCATTTCTCAACAGAATGACATTAGTCGAGTTAGTGCTTTAAGAAATTCTGACAATTGTAAGTTGTTGGTTGTGCACACCGTTAACAACTAAATAAAAAAGGGGTGCAATTGTTTCAAGAAAAGATAATTTAACTGAAAAGGGCATTAACAAATTGGTCCACACTAACTCAATATACTTGTGGTTGCAGATTCTGCAGTCAGATATTTCAATTGTAAAACCTCTTGGAGAAAAGATGTCATCATTAGTGTAGGATGAGTGTCTCAGATACAGCGTTCTCTCTTGTGCTCGGCTGCTTGAACAGAGTGAAGCTGACATGGATGTCTTCCTGAGGGGACGTGAGGGAGAGACTGTGCAGTGCCTCTGTGGTGTATAGCGTGCACTGCTGCAGAGCACCGTGGCTCAGAGTATGCACAGTGGGAGAGAAAGACCACACTAAAGCTGATGGACTGGAGCCGCTTTCGAATTAATAATGTATAAGTGTTGTTCCGCCTCCTAGCTATAGCATCCAACCGAGCTTCCGAGTGGCTTAATGCACCGTAACCCGCCGCCTTTAATGTCAGAATGAAAAGGGGTTCAACTGAATTATAGTAATTGTGTTAAAATAATAGTTTTTTTTTTTTTTTCTATACACTGACATTTCCACAGAGTGACTGGATTTCAGTGACTGCAGCAGGCATTCCCACACTGTTAAGCCCCTTATGTGATATTTATTGTGCAATATAAGCACATTTGGGAGCAAGAAAACAACACTAAACCCTTTTGGGGTTAATGTTCAATTACTTAAAGAGGACCTATTATACTACTTTTCTGGTCTTAATTTCTTGTTTTACACTGCTATAGAGCAACCTGACACGAATCACATCACAAAAAACTATGTAGATTTCCGGGAAGCTCTTTCTCTTATTTTGGCGATCCAGCACGTCCTGTCAACACTTGAGTGTGTGTGCGCTTCGGGCATCTCCGCTCACTCCGCCTGTGCTTCGGCAATCTCCGCTCGCCTCCCCCCCCCTCCTGCAAACCCCACTCTGTTGTGATTGGTTACCTTACTTCCGGAACACTTTCAGTGGCGGGAAGTGCGAGCATGGACCTATAAGGGCGCGAGGCAGACGCGAACAGGGAAGTGACAGCATTACCATACATAGACACATCCGCGTGGTGACTTCACGAAGTTACATGCGACGTCACAAAGTTACAAAGCGTCAAGCCGCTTTGAACACGTGACTTCTCGACTGGCTAGAATAGTGTCTAGTGCTCTGCACAGACACCCCAGACGGTCAGCAGGGAATACGTCGAAATGCATGTAAGTCATTATTTGATAATATAGTATGGTTAAGCATGACTATAAATCATCATAACAACGTGTATAGGTCATAAAAGTCAAAAAGCATCATAAGTCCGCTTTAAGGACAGAGAAACGATTGACTAACACCACGACGGATATGAAAGAGTGAGAGATAAGACATATTGGTATTGGTCATAGCATACAGGATTGAAAAATAAAATGTAATGCAGAAAAAAAAATGTCACGCTTAGATCATTGTATCTCTGTTCATCAATGGCGGGCTGTGTTTCTGCTTTTTAATTCAATTGAATAGTACCATGCAGTTGTAACACCCCACAGTTCACCTTTAGACAGTATACAGTATGTTATATTTTTTTTAATACTGCATACATTTTGGAGGCTACTATCTCTTGGCAAAAGAGTTTTGCATCATCTAAGGTTTATTTATTCTAGACACAGTTTCATGAAATAGACTGTGGAGTGTTTTTAAAAAATAGGACAAACTCAGGACGAGGACAACCAAGAGATAAAGTGTGTTCATTTCAAACATTGTCTAATCAGTACAAATAGCAGTTTTTCGGAAGGTCCCCTCGTTAGCTTCCTGTATCTAGTCTTAGAATCAAAGCGCACCTTTCTTCTCTTTTAAGTGGAAAAATGTCTGGTTCTGCCATGTTTCTTTTCTGTTGTTCTATAAGATCTCACAGCAGCAGACTTAGGCCCCAATTAAGGCCAGTTTTGGAATGTGAAAAAGTATGAAACTGTCTTAGGAGGCAGATATTTCATGTTTCGACTAATTATAAGGCTTACTAAGAAAGGCGTACTTGATTGTGCAGTGCTGACCGTCACTCTGTCGCACAGAGGGGGAAGATAGGCTATATAATATAAAATAAAGTGTGTGTTTTTTTACTTGAAGCCAGTTATTTTTACACAAAGAAAATGATTAACGTTTTCTTGTTTAATAAATATTGAAATCTTCTTGGGAGATAATCATGTAATCAGGTTTAAAGCATCTGCTACAAGGATGGACATTCTGTTGCTATGCATTTTGTGTCTTAGTCTTGTGCAGGCAAAATGAAAAATACTGTTGGAACACATATACAACCTGTGTTCACATTTCTTATTGATTCCACAATGGAAACAGTTGAATATATCTAGCCAAGAATGGTTCACTTTGTCAGGTGTGAAGCCTATTGACACGTGACTGACACACTGCAATCTAACATGAATACGCATTGTTCCATATTGGCCCTGGTTAGAAAATAAGTATTTTGCTCCTGCTGGCAGACTGTGCTTCAAACCACATCCTCAACCTTGTTCTCTGTTTCTTATTATATCAATTATGTTGTTGATGTGTCAAATCAAACTAATGGAGCTTAAGCACTAGGCTGGCATGGATCAAAATGAATGTCTCAAACTTCAGCTTTATTTTAATACTATAAAACAGGCTTTTCTAGATTTGAAAGATCAAAATGTATACGTCATGAAAAGTAAATGTACCGTTAGGATATTAGAGACATAAACGTTGATAGTCTAAAGGTATTAGTGTGGAGATGTACAGATTGCCTTTATGCAGGACAACTATTGTAATCTATTTTTATGCTGGAAGACATTTTAAAGGCTCCTTTAATAAAAGAGTCCTCTTTATACTTTTTTTCTTACGGGGGCTGGTAGTGTTGTGACGCAGATACTTTCTTCAGATAAGAATACATTTAATATGACACGCTGCTCAAGGAAAGAAAGCTTCAAAAGCACGACAGCGTCAAGATCCCACCTAAAAAAAACATAGGCCTTCTGATTTAAAGGAAAACATAGTAGCCTAATGATCCATATGGTAATAGTGTATAGTTATATTAGCATTTTAACTTGCTACTGCTATTTTGAAATCAATCTTGGGTTACAATTCAAGGCAGTCTATTTTACTCAATGTGAATCAAACTACATTTTTGTTTTTGCTGTTGAATAGTACTGTATAGCCATCTATCATCTTTGCAGTCCGTACTGTGTCTAGGAAATCTTCCAGTGTTGGTGATTCATTAGATGCTGGGTGTATGCTCTTTTCATGTCTGTCTGATTGATTGCTTTTTCTTCAACAAAGCTTTGAGCTGCTGTCTTACTTTGCCAGCATCTGTGTTTGGAATGGAATTGGTTCATAGAAAAATACAAATCCCAAACATAGATGATGAAATAGTGTCATATTATTAGGCAATTTCTGGTAATAGTGGCGCTGGCAAAAACACTTGACAAATAACTAATTGCCTCCCCACGTTGCACAGCCCAGGACAAGGACTTTGCAATTATGAGGACAAGGTGAACACTTACCTGAATTAGTGCCTCGTTCACTAGCGAGGCTTATGATTCCAAATATTTAATTCACTAATTATCTCCCTCCACCTGTTAAATCAATTCTGAATGGAAATTGTAACAAGCAAGAATTAAACAAACCTGTTGAATATTCCAACTGCCCATAAAACCCTATAAACTGAAGTATGCATCTATGGTTAGGTTAGCTTAGCTTAGCACAATACAGATATGGATATGACAAAAGACATTTACAGAATATTTAGTTTAGACGTTAACTATGGTTACATAGTTAACGTATTAACTTCTAACTATGTAACCATTTACTTTATTCTTACAATTTGCTATATTTCAAAATCAACTGTGTTGTTTGGAACTCAAATAACTCTCAAGTGCTACTCATTAATGGTTTGACTTCTTTTTCTCCACCCAGAGGAAAATACTCGACAGTAGGCGAGTATGTCAAATCTGCTCTTACAGTCTGAAATTTAGAAAGCCGATCTATTTTCTCCTCAAGGTTGACTTCCTCAAAAGATTGCCAATCAACTCAAAAGCAAAAGGAGACTTAATCCTCTCACACGTTAACAAATACACTTCTTTTCAAAATAGAGTGAACATTTTTAAGGAACAACCAAAGTGAACATAGCAAAGCAAAGTATTAACTGAATACAACTTTATATTTTGGTTTATTTTTTAAGGTTTAATAGTATCACCCCTTAATGACTGACTTAACAAATGGAGTAAAATGATTACATCTGTAAAACGAAAAAAGTAATATAAAATGTCCCACCTACATATACAGCATGATTTAAACAAGCATTCTGGTAATTTAATCAATGGTTTTGTATGGCATTTCCGTGTCCCTCTTTGTTCTCTTCATATCTGGCCAACATGCCACTCATGTTTAAAGCGACTACGAGTAACATTTAAATATCTTTTAAACAGCCTCATGTTTCCTCTGATAATCATAAATTACCTTTAACAGCAAACGAGACCATCAGTGCAAAGAAAGACGTTTTTAAATAGTTTTTATTACTGCTTTTGGTCTGGTCGCACACCCAGTCCGATTTTCGGTTCGCTCGTGCAAGCTCTATGGTCACATATCCGTATTGGTCGCAGATTTCATTGTGGCACAGCAACATGATTTGAGAAGCCTATCCCTCCAGGTGAGGGAAGGGGAGCGGGAGCCTTGTTTGATACAGTTATGTGTCGTCATAATGACTGATAACGGGGCTGAATCATCAAAGGAAAAAAAAGAAAATGTAATGAAGAAAAACTAAAAGGGAGAGTGATATAGGCTACGGGCGGGACGAGGGCGTTGCCAAGCAACGTGTATACAATTTCGCGAGAGCGACACTAGACTGCAGCATTTACTCCTAAATGAGTGAGCGGTTGGTACTAACACAAAGTTTGCTTTGCTTCACCATCATCAGATAACCATTATCTGAAATAGACATTATGTACATCAACAACACAAACACATTACCTCATCGTGACCCATACTAACTGCCGCCTCTCGTTCATTCGCTTTCTGTGAGGACACGTCTTTCAGCTCCGTGAGAGAGAGTAGTTAGGTGACGCTGCTGCATCAACTCATTGCAATCAGGTGCGTGTGGCAGTGACTGGCATTAGTTGATGCAGTCAGTGTCAAAACCACTCTCACAGAGCCGAAAAGAGTCCTCACACTTTCAACACACGGACATGCACTATATTGCGCCCTTCTCAGTTCACACTCGCACACCTGGCACGCGCTAGAAAACAGCTTTGCGACAGCGGGCGTCGTAAAAATACTACCGCTTTTGTCCAAAGGGGACGCTAATGTGCCATCTTACTCGTAGTGGCTTTAATTCCCTTTGTTACAGTCTTAACTATTGTGTTGACGAGAGAGAAAAGGGAGCAGAAAGGAGAACAAAGGCACTTTCTGGTCCAAAAATAACAGCAGTGGAAGTTACTGAGCTGCAGTGTCGAATCTACATGAAGCTGCAATTTCCTTAAGTATGGAGTAGATATTTTCAGTGGCGTTTTCTCCCGGAGGCCAAGGGAAGCCAGGCTTCCCTGTTTTTTAGGCTGTAGTTGTCATCCAATAAAAACATTTACATTAACAGTTTCGGTAATTATTTGTTGCTGTGCTCCTGTCATTTCTTCCCCATTTTTCTCCTCTCATTGAGCATTTCACAATGCGCGAAACAGCACCCCTTTAAAGTTACATACTGAAGACGCGGCGAAACACGACACTGCAAACTGTATGTCCGCGAGGAAGCCAGCCCGAGCAGGCATCCCTTAGTGAAAAAAAGAAGGAAGGATTGACCAATCAGGTGAGGCTGTTTTCTTAACACTGCCCTCGTGTGATTGGTCAGGAGGGTGTCATGAGGGTGCCAAGGGAAGCCACTCGGCCTTTGGCTTCACACCAATCAAATCAAAGCATCATTATCAACGTCACTGAAATTTAACAACAATAACAATAGCGGGAGATTAGCATGTTTGCATCGTTATCATATTAGCAAGAACAGTTATGGAGGGTGGAGATTTTGAGTAGTAACAAATTATTTTACCAAACTGCCAATTGAGAAGCCATTAAAAATCAAATCTGACGGCAGGCCAATGCGTGTGGAGAGAAAGAAAGTTTATCGCACTTTCCATGAGGAGAACTATGTCCGCACCGAGTGGCTAGCTGGTAGCGGCAAACTTCAGCTAATGGTCTTCCTCTACAAATAGTGAGTACAATACACATCTTGTCCCAACGCGGGTTAACTGATCCCCTAACTGTCTGTGTAGCTATGTGTGTTATGTTTTGTGTTATTTTATTGCTAATTGTGCCTTGATTGCCTGGATTAAGTTGCATTGGTAGGCCTACTGTATATCCACTGAATTTGTTCTGGGTTGTCTTAAAGGGGACATATTATGCTAAATCTCGGTTTTAAATGTGTATTTCCAAGGTCTACTAGAACAGGTTTTCATGGTTTATTGTTCAAAAAACCCAATAGTTTTCTACCATTTCTTCATCGCCTTTTCCAGCCTTCTCTGTCCTCTATCTCAAAAGGTTGGTTTTGACATCTACCCCCCTTCGCAAAAATACTAGTCTGCTCTGACTGGTCATATCTACATGGGCGTGCATGCACCGCCCTGCTCATTTACTCTATACCTACCTACATGGGCATGGCACACGCCCAGCTGTCAGTTTTGTTTACTTTTGGCCAATGCAGCATGGAGACCAATGTAAACATGTTTAGCTTCATTTCTACCACAACTATCGGCACACTAACCAGTTCTAAACTAAAAGATGTACAACTGAACCTGTTAAGACAGGAGTCTGAGCTGAAAACTGTGAAAATGGCATCAAGATTTCTGATTTCCCTGACATTATCCTCAGGTAAATACTGTTTAATTATGTCACAGTCAATAACATAATTTGAGCTAAGTATTTATGCATAAACTCTCTAAACTGGTAACATACACCCTGTTTTACGTTTGTCTTTACAGGTCTGTGGAATGATCTACAGCCCAGTGGAGTGAAAAAGCTTTGGTTGTGAACCGGTACTGAGTTGACATGTGAAAATGTACAGTAACCATAATGGAAAAGAATGTATCCTGAATCATGTCACGATTCACTGGAAAGGCATTATCTTTTGTAACATGTATGGTTGAAATAATTATGCTTTAGGTTTGTCAGAGCTGCAAATTATCTGACAACATTTCAATATCTAGTAGATAATGTATCATTTGTATTGTGATCACTCATTCATAATAAAGTTTTACCGTTAAAAAATGTATTGTGTTGCTTACTGTCACTGTTGGCTACCTGTAGTAAAGGATTACTTGAAACTCACATTTTCATCTCGCTAAAGATTTTCTCTGATAAAACAGTATCATTACATTTTAAAAAGACCAAAAACATCCTTAATCATAAAGCAGTTTATTCATAGCCAGTGGAATGAAAATATGAAGTGTACATATCAAACAAGCAAAGCCATAACTTTGATGTGTTCACCCAGTGAACACATTCTCCTCTGAAGGAACGGATAGTGTGACGGTCTTGGTGGCTCCGTCCGGCTCCATCAGGTCACTCAGACACCTGTAAAACATGGCACATTTAATGTTACATCATGTAGCCTAGCTGACATTTATAGGCCTACATCATACATCTGTTATGGCAAAGCTACAACAAATTCAGTATAGCCCTGGCTCAATAAGCAACAAGTTCTGAGTGATACTGTGTGCTTTTTGAAATATAATGGACAGGAAACAAACACCAGCAGAGACAACTTACAGTATTCCTGTCTATGTGTACACTACACTGGAGATCATGTAATAGGCCTACTGCTGCTTGTACTACACTGTCTGCAGACTTATTGCGGTGTGTACTTGAGCTATACAATCAGACAGCTAGCAGGATGAAGCTATTAAAAAAATACTCTTCAGTTTCCAACACACCCTACAGGTTCACCGTCTGTTTTTCACACAGGGGCTGTCACGGCAGGACTAACGTGAGCTCACAAAAGAGCCAAATAACAGTCACTGCAAAAGACTCACAGCTCTAACCGTTAGCATAAAGCTAACGGTAAAGCTAGCGGGCGCTAATGCTAATGACTAAACCCCGCATTATCTCATTTCAGTCGGTGTTGGTTATTATAGGAGGGATAAAATAAAGCACAGTACAGACATTGAACTAACGAACGGACATAATTATTTTTAAAATAGGACTACTTACATTTCGGACGGATGGTGTCTCTCAGTCTTCCTGGCACAGTCTCCTCCACACTCCAGTAAAAAGGCTTTGATCACACTAACAGATTGCAAACCTTTGCTGGAGATAGCTTAACAAAAAATGAAGTAAATCCATTCAGCCCTAGTGTGCTTCGAGGCTGGGGTGTGATGGTAGCATGTGGTTGAGCTCACACTGCAGCTTGCTTCTCCTCTGTTGTTGCATGAGCGAGTGGAGGCTCAGCCAGGTGTGTGTGGTTACCAACGGGGCGTCTTGATTTGCCAATCAACTGCTGAGTTTCTGGTGAGCTTTCCCGTGGGAGTATTTATGATAATGAAAACCGACCAATTCTGTCATCAGTCGGTGTTTTTTGGAAGAAACCTTCAAATCCCCCCTTTTTCGAAATAAGTGTCCCAGAAGAAACTGACATATTTGTCTTTTTGAAGCTTGTGTGTGCTGGTAGGGACGCCAATAACCTAAACAGTGTGCCAAAACACCGGCAATGTTTGTTTGGTTTTTCATAATATGTCCCCTTTAAGTATAGTGTTGTAATGAACATTTGGCCTAGTTCTTATACGAAAAGGATGTATAGAAAGTATGTATACATGTCAAGCACCTACAACTGATTGTGTGAGTCGTGTCTCACATGAACGTGAAACTTAAAATAGCCTAACACGTCCCCTAATTATATTGTGAATGAATTTGAATCTGCATTGGGCGTTAAGCGGCTAGTTGTGCATTCCGGTCGGGGTGGGGGGTGCATTTATAATAAAATGTATAATTTAATAAGACGATAAGGAGGTGTGTGAGTGAGAGAGTGAGTGAGTGGGAGAGAGAGCGAACGAGCGGTGTCGGACAGATTACAGGCGTGTGTAAATCCTGTTAAAGTGACCAGGCGCTATACTAGCTCTTGTAGTTACATTTAATACAAGCTGCGACGTAGCCTACTCTTCTCTTTCCCCCACCTTCCAATAAACATGTAGAGTAAGGGTGGTGTCTCACTTGGCTTCCTCAAAAAAAAATTCCCATGCCACACCACTGGAAATATTATCTGCAGATGAGTAGCTTATTTCACTTATACTGCACAACTACCTTTTAAAGCCAATCATTTATGAAACATATATCCCTGTTGGTCACCCTAGGATACTAACTGCATCACAGGGTAATTGCATCCAACCTATTGTATGAACCTGTGTTAATTAAACATGGCCAGCATTTCAACACTTACTCATACATAGCATGCGACTACAGCTGCCGGCAATGTACACAATGCCACAATGCAACTGAACAGTTGAACAGTGATTTCTTTCCTGTCAGCCTACTACGTGCTTCATCGTCGCTGTCTCGTCATCGTTACCCTAAGTACTGACCCGCCTCGTTTGGAACAGATGGAGGCAAGAACCGCCCGTCTCACACAACCGGATTTACAATCCTGTGTCACCGGGTGTTTGTTTATTCTCTCATTTCAGCACTTGTGTAAATCAAAAGCCTTTTTATGAGCATGTTTGAAAGTCCAATGGAGATCTTCCACAGCGAGCGGATTTTGTTTGTGATTCTACAGATGTCAGCAATATACTGCACAACTCAGAGTACACAAAGCGTAAGATTCATGAAATTCATATTTCCGAGCTCAATGCTTGTATTCATTTGTTGGAGTTTAACACTTTAAACAAACGGAAAGCTGACATCATAATCAGCTAGTCTGTTGAGGCACATGCTGTGCACTGGTATAAACAAGATTCTGAAGGAGGATTTGTCAGGAAAACAAGCAACAAATGAATGAGTCATTAGATAACGAAACATCAACACAATATGCAATTCAACTCACACTTAAAAACATGTACCATATGTTGTGAATTAGCCAAACTTTACACACAAACACGGGCTGTTATCAGGTTCATGTGCATCACAAGGGACTGAGATGCCACTCTGAGTCATTTGGATATTTTAGCCTCTGGATAATAACTACTGGCCCAAACACACATTTAATATTCTGAAATAACACCTTATTTACCGTGTAATACATTATTTCATACAAACTGATATATTAGTATAGCCCATGTGGAATAAAACTGCTCTACCATACTGGGTGAATAAGAAGGAGGCTAGACTAGCAGTCCTGCTGAGACCAAACTGTCAACAGCTGTCCCTGCAGGCAGTCAGGCTCTGTGGGGAACAAATTAACGTTTTACAAAACCTGAATGTGTGGAGCTCTGTACGATGATTCAGAAGTGACAGTTATCTGCACGGCTCAATCATGGACCACTGCGGTGAAGGAAATTGAAGGCACAATGCCCCATCTCACGGCCGCCAAAAACAAAGCGTCTTTAGTCCATGGTGGGTAGGGGGTCTTGGTTGTGTATATGCTTCTTTGCAAAGTTATCCTTTGCTATAAATGGGCTTGCCGACAACCCATGACAACCATGCCACCTTGCCTGATTAGGAGCCAAACACTACACAGCTTTTCGGCAAAATTGAAAAGACTGCTAATGTTTGCAGCTATCACCAATCACAGGTTGTTTATCCTCGTGCTGTACCCGTTGATGCTATAATTTAATTTTTCATATCATTTGCGGTAGCAAAAAATGAGCTTGCTGGGAATCAGCTGTGAATTGTGTGACACCCTATTTGAAACTCCAGTTTAAAATGACCAAAGAAATGTTGGAAAGAAAACTCAGATTGCTTGTTTTCATATTTTTTAAATGCCTTTGCATAGTGCACACACTCGTTTATTTTTCTTGATAAGGCCACTTCTTCCTTTTTTAATTTTCTTAAGGAAATGTGAAGGATGTTAATAGGTTTTGACAATCCCTGCGTTCCAATCCCCATACTATATACTATTTAGTATGTCAGAAAAAAGATTAAGGATGTCCCAAAAGATGCACGTCAATTGTAGTATGCTGAAAATACACAATTGCCCCACTAAAGGCCCACTCACACTAGTGTCGTTGGCCTGTTCCGTGCTGCAGGAAGATTCAGCACGATTCCCCCCTCCCCACTCCCCCCCCCGCAGGCTCGTGCTCACACTGCTTGTGGCCTGGGCACGATTGCACCTTGCCAACGTCACCGTGCGCGTTTAGGATTTGGACCGTAGTCTACTTGTAGGCTATACGACTGTTTGTGAATATTTTCATCCGGCAAAATTTGCATCATATATTCCACTTCCACATTAGAGCAACGAGAATCCTTAAGCTATTGTCTTTTTTTAAATGTAGCCTTGACTTAATAGGTCGCGGTGGACAGCCTCATATTTGTGCAGCACGCTGTTTATTATTAAATAACGGCCCGTCATCAGACCATACGTACCGGATGGTTTTATACACATCGATCGCTCCATCAAATCCAAGTCAGAACTTTTTGTATGGGCAGAGATCGGTTTTTTAAGTGTCTTTATAAAGTTTCTTGTTAAACCTTAGTGTAGGCTACTGTTTTCCTTATCACCGGGCCGCGGAGTCCCGTTGTGTGTTGTTTTGTGTTCGTCTCCTCCGCCATGCGTAAAGGCAGTATTATGACAGCTGACGGGAGGAAAAAGAAAAAAATCATCTGACGAACGTGAGTAAACCTTTTTGCTTTGCTTTCTGCGCTCACCTATTTAGCTCTCTCCCTCTTTTACTAGCCCACACCTAGGCCTACACACACGTTAATTCTCACACAATTTATGTAGCTGCAAGTCCAAGTGGTGGGCCTTTTTTTCTGGTGCCGACTAGTAAGGCAGCGGGCATTAAAGGACTATGCGCATCCATAATAAATTCACGTCAGGAACTCCGCCTGTGCGCTTGCTTGTGCGCGTGTCATCTCATTAGCATCTGTACTTTGGCCACGGCACACCTCGCCCAGGTGTGCCGTGGCCAAGGGGCTGTTCCGTGCTGGAATATGGATGGCGTGGTCACACTATCCAAACGTTCTAGACTTTAGTATGCTAATGAGCTTTGGCACGGGCCGCGGCCCTAGTGTGAGTGGCCCCTAACTTCAATAGCATGTTGGAGTATTTGTTTTATTCTTGACATTTATCGACATAATGAAAATACATTCCTTCCTTAACTGATTTTGTTTCTCTCATGTGGCCCCTTAAACTCTTCTGTACTTTAGTATGTAGTGTAGTAAAAATAAACAAGTATGTGATTTGGAACGCAGGGAATGTGCGTGGATAGAACATATACAAATGGAGGAAACTAAAAAGAAACAGCATAACAGGATGTTGTGTAAGAGCAAAACTAGTGTGTGTATGCCATAAAAAGACAAACGCTCTCATCATTCAAACAGAAGGCTGCAGTGTTCATTACAGGGGTTTTGTTGAGAAGCATTTATGCAGTGCCTATTCACACCACAAATGTGACAGTGAAATTACCTTTGAAGATAGGAGCTGTTAAGAGATGAATTTCAAAATAAAGTTACATTAAACTTGCTCATAGAAAACCAGCTATGCCAGTACGGTCTAGACAACTTAGCATACTGTAAACCATCTGAGATAGTGTGTTCAAAAAGTCCATTAGTTTTGTTTGTGTGAGCTCCAAGTCTGGGCTTGATTTGAAGGGAAGCTGGAGATGGTGAGGGTGGAATGCGAAGAATTGATTTGAAAACCTTGGCGTACGCTGCTGTCCAGACCAGCACAACTCGGTGAAAAGATTAATCTTCTTACTGTAGTAGCCTCTTACCAGAAATGTCAGCGTCAATTTGGTAAAGGTCTCTCTAAAAATGACTTGCAATAAAATCTCTCCCCCGCCTGAATAAAAGCCAGCACTGATCTCATGGGAGTGTGACATTCTGTCTTCTGAATCTTTAACTGTTGCACCAGAACCAGACGCGCCAATGGAAAGCGCCCGGGGACATTAGCTGTCTCATCGGAATGATGCTGTAATCGAGCTGAGTTATATATCAGAAAAACCAATATCATCAGACCTGTCCTATTGGGGGATGGACAAGTATGTCAAAATTGGCCCTTACTGTCATGATGCCCCAGCGACATAACCATATCTGGATGTATCTAATTAGTTTATAGCAGTAACGATTGATGATGCCACAAATTACAGTATTTCTGGAGTTAACAGCCTTAAGAATGGATGACGAATGACTGTGCCCGAAGCTATTGTTTGAAGCGCCTCTGGACATATTTTTCCGAGCGCACCGCTAATCTTCTGCAGGAATTTCATTAACTTAAGTGCAGTGTTGCACGGCAAACACTAGCAGTGGATGCAAATGAAGCTGTAAATAATCTATGGGCCGTGCGGGCATGTGTTTCATGCATGGGGCCCTTCACCTCTCTAGAACTGTATGAATTATGGAACTCGAATGCTCTCTGATCCAATGTTCTACATCGAAAAACAAACATTTCTAATATGTAACTGGCCCCGATTGGCTTTGTTGGTGTAGTTCATGTTGCAAGTATCATATCTCTAATGGAAATGTACATCAAAATGACATGCACTTTCATGGTTCCATTTTAGTTACGCATAAGGGGGTTGTGGGGTTGGAGGTTGGTGGTATCAGAAGACGAATTGTGAAGTTATACAGTCATGTATGTTGTGCATTACGAATGACAGAAACCTGCACACAATCCCACACAGTAAAATAAGAGACTGTGTGACTTGTTTGTGTGTGTGTGTGTGGTGTGTGTGTGTGTGTGTGTGTGTGTGTGTGTGTGTGTGTGTGTGAAATGGCTGCAAAGGGAGGAAGGTAGAACAACAACAGTGGGACAAACCCTTTGAATAATTTTTTTTTTTCCAATCCTGACATATTTACGCTTGACACTTTTCCAATCTTAAATATCAGAAAACCTGTCACTGTGACATTCTACCAACACTTTGAAAAGGAAAGTGTGAGGAAGTTGTTAGACATGAGTTGCTATGTAGCAACACATGTCTAACAATGGCGGATGTCATTTACAGAAGTGACAATGTGTGGGGGAAAATGACGTGATTGTCAAACTAGAGAAAAAATCATTTCATTTACACCTACCACTGAAAATAGCAGGCTTACTGTGTGGTCTGGATGACTAATGGCATTGTCCTATTACATTTTACTGGCTCTACTCTGCTCTACTTTTTAAACATACTTGTCTGCCCCACCGTCTTGTCGGAGAGTTGCTGGTAGCCTCTCTGAAGAACAGCAGTAGCGACCACAGCATGGTAGTCCACAATGCCGGTTTAGAGGGAAAAATAAACTTTTACCGCGGTCGTTGTCAAAAGAGAAAATTCATCTTTATTGCTTATTAAATATTTGAGTGCCGTCTTCCAAATCGTTAAGTGTAATGTGTAGTATGCAGAGAACATTTTAATTTGCCAGCCGTGAGTTTGGATTTCCTTTTTTTTTTTAAATATATGTTTTGGGCATTTTTCTGCTTTATTTGATAGTGCAGAGAGACAGAGGTGAAATGGGGCCGAGAGGGGAGTGACATGCAGAGAACGACCGCGGACGGGAATCGAACCCGGGTCTGCTGCTGGGCCCGGCCCGTGAGGGGGACGCCTTACCAACTGAGCTTAAGGCGCCCCCCCTGAGTTTGGATTTCCAGGGTTGATGAAACATCATCATGCAGTCAAGATGCATTTGGATCACAACTTAACACATTTTATCCATTCTTGTCCCTAGCTTGGTTGCTAATAATACTGGGTTCAATACTAAATTACAGTAAAGTGAACAGTTATAAAATATGTGCCACACAATGAGATACGTGTTAAAAAAAGACAACTGCCTGTTTTCCCTCAATCTGATAACACCGATATTGTTATCTCACGTTTCTTCCTGGTTCCATTTCAAGAAAGTAATTCTGTCTCCTTGGTTCCATGAGAGTGAATAAATAAAAACATCATAATTAGGGGGCAGCAGCATTCAGGGGAACATTCTGATTTCAAATGGGTGTATTGACATGAAATTACACACAATGGGAATTTGTCAATGGCATAAGCTCTGATTGTATTTCCCTGAGCAGAAGCAATGACGGAGAGAATCAAGAGTCAGAGCAATAGAAGAGTGGAAACTAGGAGATGGACGGAGTGAGTGCAAAATGGGGTGTAGTTGGGTACGCTTAAACATCATCTCTGTCCGCCATGCTATTATGTCCCCATTTACATCCCTAATCATATTGTGAAGGAGAGGAAGCCAGACATGCCTACTACTTTACACACCAAATCTGTGTTCTCCCACAGCGAGACACATCATTAGCAGTGGGCACGTCGGCTGACTACTGAAGCAACAATCAATGCCTCACCCATACATTTTAAAGAGCCGGGCGACTGCGGGGACCGAACCACTTTAACTCATCTCCACAAATCTTAAACTGTCATTTGGTTTCCATACCCCCCCCCCCCCCCCCGCCCAGCGTAAGAGCTGTTGAGCTTCATGCCTGCTACACAGCCCGTTATCTTCAACACCCTCTACCCAAAGACAGCCGAACATCAGCCAGTTCAGTTCCCTGGCTCTATTTATTTATGGCTGGCCCCTGAGATCCAGCTCCGCTCAGGTCTGAACTCAACTGCTTGCCACCTCCCTTTCGCTCCCCACACATCAGCCATCAGCGCTCAGCTATGTTCCAGAGCCCTTTTGAAAAGTTCACCCTATCTGAAAGACAGCATCAAGCCCTGGCTTTAGCCACAGCACTCCCAGACGCTCTCTGCATTTCAAAGCCATTGGATGGCAAGATAGAGGGAGAGAGAGAGAGAGAGACTGTAAGAAAGAGGTGGAGAGACAGAAGAGGGAAAAGGCCTTGGGGAATTCTCTACTCAAAGGTATAGCTGAGACATTTGTTGACGCACACTGGCACATTATGCAGGTACACAATGCACAACTCAACTGCAAAACAAATATACACGTGCACAAGCCACTAGCGCATGGACATATATGCAAGACAGGTGAGAACGCACACACAAACACACACACTACTCTGTCTCTCTAACTGTATTAGCCTGACCTGTATTGCATCAACACTCTCCGAGACAAATCAGACACACACACACACACACACACACACACACACGCACAAGCACACTTCAAAAGGACACATTAGAGAGGTAGAAGAATTGCTCAAAGCACCTGGTGTTCTAAAAATGTCAGAGTCAGATACAGACTGGCAAACCATTTTTCACAGTAGGAAAGCAGAGTGTGTGTGGTTGATCTCTGGGTGTATGTAGAGCCCTTCACATGGGCCCATAATTACATGTATTCAACAACACTATTACAGGTCTCATATCTTGACACTGACACTGAACACGCTGTTGTCTTCTGTGGGCTCTCATTGGCATACAATTACATAGTAGTTGTTCTTGATTGTAGTGCATCTTTAACCACTGCTATGTGATCATTAGAATGCTATTTTGGTCTTGTTCAAATCATTTGAACATAAGGCTTTTGTATGTTTCTGTCAAACCATGATATAATAGACACAACATCCCCGTTGCTCTGCTGGTGACACCAACACTATGCTCATACTTCATATACATTTGAAAATGTTATCTAAGAAAATGTCCAACCCGCAGTAGATACTCAAAATCATTTTCTAAGTTTGTCATTCACACTGAAGCAATAAGAAATCTGTTAGAGGTTAATCTGCCTTGCCTTTTTATTTGGAAATCAATACCGTTTTGATCATCTTTTGGTTGAAGGAATACACACAATGGTAAATACAAGCTTAAACTTAGTCAGCCTCCTCCTATTTAGTGATTCACTATAGTTGATTACTACAGGTACCATGTTGATATTTTTCAATTTTCGCTGTCAGATAACAGCTGGTAAATACATATAATTATTTTTACTAATTTGCCATACTTATTTGGACTCTTGGCCAACTGCATTTACTGTAGAACACTAATGAAATCATTATTGATTATAAAGTCACATAATGATATGTCAGTGACAGCAGGAATCTCAGACAAACAACACAAAGTTGTCTTTGTGAGTGTCTAAAGTGTCTGAAGTAGAGATGTACTTGACAGATGTACGCAAAGCAATAATTAGGAAGTTTGATTAACTCTGTTATCTACGTCCAAACCAATCATGTCTTCAGTAGAAGAATGGGAGAATGACGCATTAGTTCAAATGCTTAGAAAGAAACTGTTTGGCGACATGAATTGTGTCTCTAATCTGACAGAACCAAAGTAGCAGGAGAACATGTGGCATTGTTGTAAAGGGTGAGAAGGCTGGGCTGGATGGATAGTCGAACAACACGTGCAACTGGGACACAGTAGACCTCTGTCAGTACTCTGTACCCTAAAATGCAGCCCCAGTTTTAACAAGTTCAAAATGTCATTTGAAATGAGTCACCCAATCCGGTCTTTTTAATTTGCAACACCAAACTCTTCTGCTAGAGACAGTTGATTGTTGTATATATTCTAGAATTCCAGGGTTTAGCAGCATATTTTTATAGTGTAGAAGAGCAAACGACTGCTTTGGTAATGAACTCTCTATACAGTAGAAGCGTCACATTCCAATAGACTGTGTAGATCTGTCAACAGAGGGAACTGTGCAGGAGGACAGGAGTTTCACCACTTTGGGAATTATCTCCTTGGCTTTCTGCTTTATTGGCAACATGCTGTGTTTGTGAATGAGACACGGTAGAGAGAATGTAGGACTACTTGATAAAACCATATAGGTTTGGAGGGTTGACTCAATTTGTGAGGGGGATTGAGTTCACTCCAATGTGCTGCTTTGTGCTAGAAAAGGTGCCTGACCTCTTACCTCAATAGTAACCTCATTCTGGTTTTAAGTGTGATTTTGACACTTGACTGCTTCTGTTGGAGCCACCCAGAAATAGGCCCCCTCCAGTGTAAACATTCACCGTCTAGAACTTGGATTATTTCCAACACTTTAATATTAAGGAGCCTTTGAGTTATCATTTACCATGAATTTGTAAAATGCAGTCATGCCACGTTTGAAACTGTTACAGCCTATTAGAATAGCAATCAGCCTTACTGGGACATCCAGGCAAGGTGAAAGAGACAGGGGGAGAGGTAAAGGCACAAGTGGAGGGAGGGAGGGAGTGAATGAGAGAGGTGGAAAGCTGCATTAATGATAAAACGGGATGGAAAATGAGAGTGAGGGGTGGGTGGATAGATAGATAGATAGATAGATAGATAGATAGATAGATAGGGGGCAGGCCCGGCCCTGGGCATAGGCAGTATAGGCAAATGCTAGGGGCGCATCCATCTGCAGGGGGCGCCGCAACGAAAAATAAATAAATAAATAAATAAAAAGGGCTAACAAAACTTTATTTTAATTTTTTTACTAATACTGTTAATACTATAATTTCAAAATACGAGTTAAGCTTAAAATATGACAACTACTTAGGATAGACAAACTATAAAAAAAAAATGAAGCCCCCCTCCCTCCGATATACTCTTCCAGATATTTGGCGATCAGCCAGGTATCTGAACGGTAACTTCACCGGTCGGAACCAGACGAAAAGAGCGCACACCATGTTAAAAAGACAAAAGCTCTCTCGTGCCAAGGGAGGACTGAAAAGGAAAAGAAGAGGAGGAAAAACGTGACAAAGACAGAGGTAGGCCTACAGTGACGTTAATGTGATGAATGAATAGTGTGCTGCATTGTTTTAGCCGTTGTAGGAGCAGTGTGTTAACCTGCTAGCTTACTTTTGGAAGATGGGTAACGTTACTCCCAGCTTAGATTCATCAGAGACATTTAGAAAAATGTTTCAGGTAGCCTACATCCCCTGTCATAATTTGCCAAAGTTTGCACTGCTTGTAATGGTTATTAGAAAGCTATTCCTTTTCCACTATAATTAATGGTTGTCAACCTTTGGTTTGTTGTGTTAGTTTACATCAGTGTTAAAAGTGCACAGTATAATAACTGTTAATATTGCATAGCCTACCTGAGGCAAGTCAAGTTTATTTGTGAGGCACTTTTCAACACAAGGTTAATCAAAGTGCTATACATAAAGCCATGAGATATCATCAGAAGGCTTGATTCTGATTTAATAAAAAGCAGGAGCAAACTTTTCCGTTTGATTGTACCTTACCTATAGCTTTCCATTAGTTACTGCTTCTCTTCACTCTGGTTGGATGCTAAACTGCATTTCATTTTAATGACAAGAGTTTAATCTTATATAATTTCCATTTTAAAGCTTTTCACCATGTATTAATATAAATAATGTAACAACATGTATACTTCTCTTTTCTCTTCAGGTTTTCCTTTGAAATACTTTGAGCCACCTGTCCTGCAGACATCTTCTCCACCTCAGCACAGCCCAGTGATGCAGCATGAGGAATAAAGGCTTCACCAATAGACCCAAAGGCAAGAGTAGTCAGGCTGTAGCAAGGTGAGGTGAGCTTGTTGAGATATGAAGATGAGGTCTTAACATCTAAATACAGTACAGACCAGAGGTCTCTGTCATTTAATTTTGTAATGTAGCTTTTGTGTGGAATTATATTCAATGCAAAGTTATGATGTATTTAAACTATACTTGTAATAGATTATAATTTTAAATTTTAACGTCTGCATTTTTCTGTGCATTTTTTAATGTTATGTCACTTGTTTTGAAATATGTTTTTTATTTTGTGGGTTATTTTCTATCTAAAATACAATGAAATGTCAAAGTCAAAGCTATCCAGTTCTGTGTGAGTGTATGAACAGTGGTGGACCTGACTGCAATGTAATGGGGGCGCCAGCTAAAATCTTGCCTAGGGCGCCAAATTGGTCAGGGCCGGCCCTGATAGGGGGGATGCATCAGGGCTCTGGAATAGAGACAGTGAAGGGTTGAGCGACAGATAGAGAGAGCAAGTCAACAGAAAAAGCAGATGCAGTTACAGCAATAAGGGAGGCAGAACATGGGGAAAGAGAAAGACAGAAAGACAGACAGTGGGGTGTAGCGGGGGGGAAAGAGAAGCATGATGCGGCCTGACACCAGCTAACCCTCTGGATCCAATCCCACCCCCATCACTCAGAGAAAGCAGAGTGCTCCTCTTTGATCCTGAAGACTTTGAACATTCTGTCAGCCTTGTACTTTTACACCAATGAAGAAGAACGAACAAGAGGCAAAAAAAAAAGAAAATAAATGAAAAAAAGAAAGAAAAAACTCTCCCGGAGCTTCTTCACTGACACACACACACACACACACACACACACACACACACACACTTCTCTTTTACCTTCATTTCTGCCTGTGTTTAGAATGTCTGCATGTGATGTAAAGGAAGAGGAGATTTGAGCAGAGAGCTACTGGAAGGATAAAGGGATGGGAGGGAAGGCGAGTTCAGATGGGATTGACTGATAGGAGGAAAGTGTATCAGTAGTTTATTGAAAAGAAACATTGAAAGCAACAATATGAGATACAGTAAAGAAATACATATTTGACAATAAGAAAAAATTAAAAAAATATATTTTCTTTTTTGCCTACACACAAAAAAAAAGCCTAGGCATAATTTTGAAACAAGATTCCCCCTCCAGCATTCCTGGTGGACTCTATCTCTTTCCCTGTATGCCTTTTATCCCTCTTCCGAGTTTTATCTCTCTCCGTGGAAACAATGAAAGTGTGTCTTTGAAAGAGAGGCAAGAACGAGACACTTTTTAATGACTCGACTGCCGGCAGCTACCATGGGCATAATCGCAGCCTGGCAGACGGGCTCCTCTGCTCGCAGTGTGTTAAAGAAAAAGTATAAACTGAAACACGCACACACACACACACACACACACACACACACACACACACACACACACACACACACACACACACACACACACACACACACACACATTTTTCCAGCTCGAAAACCCAGTGGCCCTTACACTCCACATTAGGCAGGTTTTGGTCATGGGGAGCCCTGTTCTGGTATGTTTGCAGCTCCCTCACGAGGAGTGACAGAGAGGAATACAAAGCATTAGAACCCTTATTAAGCAGACAATGCACAAATGCTAATACCAAGGTACTGTTTGAAGCAGGACTGCGGTGAAGTCATGTAGAGAGTGTGTCTGCAATAAACTTCAAGATAATAAGGGCTAATTAGAAAAAATGCCTGGCTGTTTTGTCAGACACATAAAACCGCAGTGGAATAATTACTAATGGCTGACATCAAAAGGAAGATAAAACTGTAAGCACATTACCGTGGTAGTTTTAAATCTGCCGTGACTCACTTTATTGACTGCTAGGGATTTAATATGACGAAGCATTAAAAGCACACTGTACTCTGAGAATTGCTGCAGTGTTTTTAGTAAATTTTAAAAGGCAAGAGTACTCAGGCTCATTGGCGCGTCGAGATAAAAGCTAATATCAGCATTCCAAACGTGCCTGCAACGACGATGCTAAATAAAAGCTGATGTTGCAGTGAATAATGGTTACCGTATTCACTCACTGAATGAAACTTGTTAGTATGCTTACATTTGCTAATGAGCACTAAACATGAAGTAGAGCCGGCGGCTGAAGGGGGACGTCGTTAATTCTGCCAGTCTATGGCCAAAAACTGACACATTTTAGGAAATAGAATTATCACTGAATGGTGCCAGTTGGTAAGTCAGCAAATTTATTTTTTTTACGAGCTGAGTAAAAATAATGACAGTGATTGTTGTTGATGCGGATGCTTTGTCCGACACCACCGCTCAGATCGAGCAAGCACTATTCCTAATTAAAATGAGCTTGTTATGTGTATGCCTGGATATGAATGTTCAGTTAAGCTGAAATATCTGGTCCCTCACTTACTCCGACAACACCCTTGATGATGTTAAGCATCCACCCCCATATGTCGTAGCAGTTGACGCAGCAAGTATAAAAATAAAACTGGGAGTAACTCTTTGCGTCTACATCTCTGCAAGCAACAGCATGCAAGTCCGTCACAAGCACCTGTCAGAGAAGACAGTGTTATACATGAAAGGGTTTTGTTACTCTTTGGTGGCAGTACACATGGACCCACCATACTACATTCCGATTAACAAGACCTTTAAAGCTCGACAAACCCAAACTCCATTCACTTTAACCACGGTAAACAGGAGGGCCTCAGCAGTGAATGCTTTTTTTGATCTGACAGGAAAGGTGATGGTGTAGGCAGTTGTATTTAAAGATTCATTTAAATGCAGCCATCTGTGCTTGTCTCCTTTGAATATCTTGGCGCTGTGTTGAAAAGCATCTACAAAATAACTGGCTGGTAACAATTGACAGACCTTAAAAGGCCTGTACAATTTTTGTTGACAACTTCACTGAGATTGTTATTTCGTCTCCACCGAGATTTTTGTTGGTGAAGTGGTCCTAACTGGCCATTTGAACATCCATATTTATAAACCCAAAGATAAAAACTGTCAGGGAATTATGGGGTCTATTTGAAACTTTTGATGTGAAAGCATGTGAAAGAGGCCCATTGTGGATTTGGTTATTGGCAGACGTGTTGAGATTCTTAACACTGCTTTCAGAGGCCTTTCAGACCATTACTGTGTTTTTCTGGGAGTTGGTTTCTCCTGATTCTCAAACCAGATACATTTCTGTCAAAGATGTAAATGAGAATTTCTGCTATCTGTCTTTTTGTTTTATGGGAGCTTTTTGTAAGCTTGACATTGGACTCTCACATTTACTCTCTGAACATTTGGACTTTAACCAACTTTACCCTATCTCACCCAAAAGTCTGACAAAAAAAAAAACTATTTTCACGTTGAACAACGGCATGAGACCACAGCTGCAACCTCACAGAAACAATTTGGATAGATCATCGACATTGCCAATGGTGTTGTTGCTAAATCTTTGGTTGAAGTGAAGAATTGGGATTCATCCGCCAGCTGTTTTGACACTCTGCCAACAATTTATTTATTTTTTCTCAAAAATGATTTCAGTTCTTTGGAAAATTGATGTGCTGGAAATAAATTGTCTCACTTTTCATGCAGGCAATTTTCTCCAAATCACTTTCAACTGCAGTTGTTTAGCCCATTCAGCATGTATCAACCGGGTCCTTCAATATGAATGCATTACATACCCATCTATTATGTTCCCTCTATTGGAAAATGAAAACTGCATAATATGATCTGATTCAACTCAACAATTATTCTTTTTATTTAAAAGGCCATTTGGGCAGATTTCAATCTTGCCTCAAACCACATTATTAACTGCGCAGAGGCAGCACTTGAAGGTGTTAGACCACATTTATCTGAACACTGAACATCATTTTTGGTGCTGCTTTATTGAAGTGCAGCTTTTAGTAAGTCTCTTACTGATAAACTACGGTTCTCTCGCTATTAACAAAAGGTAAACAATGATTTTATTTGGCAAGATGGATGAACATTATTTCCAATTGTACAGCTGTAAAGACCAAAACGCTTAGTTAGAAATATTGGTGTTTCATTGATTCAGATCTGACTTCAAACCTCCTTTTAGGGACTTGAACTATGTGTCACAGCAAATGAAAACATCAGTAAAAGATACTGATTTAGGCTGATTTAGCTTTGACTTCTATCCATGTTTTTGGATAGAAAGTGTCCACCTCCCCCTGTACTCATCATGACACACTGTATATAGCCATCATACAGCCATGTGTCACTCCTATGTTGCAAACAAAGGGTTGAACTCATGATTTCGCTAAATGACAATTCAGGATGTATATATCATCTGGGAATCATGAATGTCTATACTGAATGGCAAGGCAATACAATACAAGGCTGACCAACATATAGTACAATCTCAAGAGCCACACAACTTGAAAGCCACATTTCAACCTCACTTTCCACTGTTTTAAAGATAGTGAACACAGTCCAGAGGCAATCCTTTCTTTCTGAAGGAGCATTAAAGATGAGTCTCCAGTTGTTGACTTTCAAAGTAATTGCCATGCTTCTCTCCGGGTGAGTGTGTGTGCCTTTGCCTTTATGGCCATCGATCAAGCCATGGGCTCGACAACACAGTGTGGTTGGGCTGGCCGTGGAAGGGGAAGGGAGCTGCTGATGCATTGTGAGATAGAACAGAATGCATGGCTGTGTAGTAGATCCATGGAGGGATCTGAGAGCCTATAAGAAAAACAACTGAAGACAGAGAGGGCAAGTTGGATCCGTGGATGATGGATGGGAAAAATGAAGGGGATGGGTGCAAAATAATTATGTGCAGGAAGAAATGGAGCCAGAATTATGAGTATGATTATAGAATGATATTGCTATACAAGTATCACAGAGCCTTCACTCACACTTCAATACGGTGCCCCATAGTATTATCCGTATTATCACTGTTATTAGTATTTATATTCACCTAAAATAAATTATCACACACCGGGTGCTATCAATTTCAACCCGCACAGCGCTAATTCACCCATTGACACTGTGTATTTTATTTATATCATTATTTACCAGATAACAAGGTGTTCTTATTAAATAAGCTCATAGCAGCTCCCGCAGGAGAGGTTCATTACCCACTCACTCAGGAAGCCGGAAAGTCTAATTATATTACACAGGCATCCATATGTACACACTGTCAAATCAACTCTGGTAAATGGGACCCTGCCATACTGACAGTGTGGTTGTGTGTGTGCGTGCACATGTGTGTGCGTGTGGTGGCGGAAATGCGGAAGGGGCACAATCCGCTAAAACAAAAATCGCAAGTGATTTGGGAAAGTCTCTTCTCTGCTGTTGACAAAGACACGTTACAATACAACTGCACACACGCCAAGACCTTCATTGCCCGCCCTTAAGCATCGCTGTCACCAGTGTAAATGGATCTAACAATGGAAGTGTGTGTGTGTGTGTGGTTACTTATGCATGCCAGTAACTGAGCCTAGCAGAAAAGAAATGTCCTAAGAGACTGTGGTGTAAAGTGCATTCACACAAAGCAGCAGTATATGCACAGAGAGCATGTACAGCACAGCCAGGTTGTATTGTTCTTCACAAAGCCACAGTGTGAAAGCAAGAGTGCAAGGGCAATGGATACAGTTGGTTCCAATGACATATAGTGAATATAGGCCTAAAGACATCTGTGTCCTTACTGCAGCTGCACAGCAAAATGGACACTGTGAGAAACAACATAGCATTGGCTTTCAGTGGACAAGCACTACAGAGAGGCAGTGGTGTATATAAGAGTTTCCGTTCAAAATAAAGGTTGTTTACTCTGTTTTTCTTTTCAGTTTTATCAAGTGTGTTAACAACTTTAATTTGGGCGTGTTCCCCTAAGGCGCATGGTGCCCTATTTCAGGAAGCATGGTGAGGGCACAGGTGGTTCACACACACAGCGACACCGTTGTGAAATGTGTTAATATTTTGGGGATAGCAAAACTGGCGCCTTCTGGAAGTAACCAATCATTTTGCTACTTTTTAATTAATCTAATGAGAGCACACCTAGCACAAACCATTATAAATAGCATGTTTTGCAAGATTATTTGGATGCATTTTCAGTCCGAACTTTTTAACCAGTAGTACACAGAAAAACAAAGAACACACACTAGAGGGAGATACAAGGTAGGGATGAGCCCGAATCCGAATATGTATTCGGATAAGTACGGATAATGAGTTAGATACGGATACAGATAATTTCCGAATAGTCCCGTTATTATTCGGGGATTTTTTTATTATGCGCTTAATTGACGCAGCGCGTTCCGCCTCAATGACACAACAGGTAGAATGACACTAACAGCTGTTCTGCGGTGGACATGAGAGGACCGGGCGCGTCCCGTGACCCGCGGTCTCTCTCTTTTTATCCACTGATAAACGCAGCGCGTTCGCCCTTTCTCTCGAATAGAAGGTTCTACCGGTCGCATTCGCTGCCGTTTTTATTTGAGTTTCCTCGTAACCCGCTATGGCAGAGAAGAGACGAACCGATGGAATATGCTGCACCCCGAGTCACCGTCAGCCCTTCCCCGATGTATTTACATTCACTAGGCCTACTGCTTAAACTCTTTTAAACATCACAACGTTTCCATCAAACTGATGCTTAGGACCTGTACTTTTTCAGCTGTCAATCAGTGCGTAGACGCCTAGGCCTACTTCAGGACCTATACAATAAAAATCGGAAACTGCAAACTTGACACATTGAAATCACATGTGGCTTTGTGGAAAGGCTAAAATATTATTTAGGGTTTATGAGATTGGCACGTTGATACAGATTGTTCCTAAACCTTAGTTTAGTAAAACAAATGTAAAAAAAGAGTGATAGGGAGAGATAGAGATAAAAAAAATCATGAAATACAGCTGTAATTTCCCTAGTTAAAGGGAGACCTTAATTAAGTTAAAAGTAAAACACTGGCCCTCATTTACTAACAGTGAGAAGCCTATGCACAGATTTGGGCTGTTATTTATCAATATTTTCGTTCCCTGAATTTCTTGAGATGAAAAGGTAGAAATATATCTGACTTTTTGACTTATATTTCAACATTACATCAATGTGATGCTTTGAAGGGACAACAATTGCATTGACAATGCATATTAGTTTAGAAAATCAATGTAGGTGTGACTTCCTTTAATGTAGGCTAATGTAAAAGAAACTTCCGGTATACGCCACGCCCACTTCTTCTTGTGTATCCGGATACAGATACAGATGCAGATAATTTTGTTGGTTGAACAGATACAGATACAGATAATGACGTCTCCGCACACCCCTAATACAAGGGCCATGTGCCAGAGACAATGTGTGACCTTGTTTCAGAGTTGCTATGTGTGAGACTATTTTGATCAATATCACATTGAGAATTAGCTTCCAGAAAGAGCTGATCAAGTGCCTGTCTGTTCAGAACTATTAGGGCTGACATATTTCCCTATGTAATATGTAGGGGATGCACATTAAATGTAAGTTTTACAAAAAGAAGGTTATAAAATGTACAATAGGGGAGAACGGGGGAATCTGAGGCATCGGGTAATGTGAGCCACCCCCTGTATCTAGGCAACGGAAAACATGTGTGGTCATGTGAAATATATGTTTTCAACCCCCTCTCATTTCCCCATGGCCCTGAAAAAGAGGACCTCATGGTGCTGCGGTAAGCATGTTTCTTTCACCAAAATAGGTATTTTGCATGTACAAGTAAATGTTCTTGCTGTCAACTTAATCAACTGTTGTGCCAAAGCAAATGTATTCATGTAGAAAAACTTCTATCATACGTGTTGATGAACTACCAACAAATGAAACCATGTGATGCTGATAACTGAAGATTAGCCTGAAATGCTAAGAGATGTAGTTTTTTCTCAAATTGTGGTGGTGGGGGAAAGTGAGCCAAACGCTGTGGGGGAAAGTGAGCCACTGTCTCACTTTCCCCCACCATGAGGCACAAGTTAAGTTTAGTCTTAAACATATTGTAATGTGTTTTATTTTAATGTCATACACATTGTAGAAAAGCCATCATGCCAAGGAAATACACCAGGAAGACGACCTGGGGCAACCACACGGAAAGAGCAGCGTCTCATCTGTCCCTGTAACCTTCAGGGCTGGAATGTAGAGTAGGCCTAGTTGTAGAGTATGACAGGCTGATGTTATAATCCAGTTGGGTCTTCTCCTGTGTTCTGAGTCCCAGGCTGTTCTCGCTGGTTCTGATTTTCCTATGCTTTGGCCCTCAGACACTAGCTGGCTCTAAGGGTCCTGTGTTCTGACCCCCAGACTTCTAATCTAACTGGTTATATCTTTCATTTGAATCTTATTAAAACCTTTTGAATTATAATATGTTGTATTTGATTTTATTCAGAGTTACTTTCAAGTGTTTAGAAAATTTGCGTTGCTTAATTGACCAAACACCATCATTATTTTACTAGTCCGACATTAGTTCTGGAATCTGTGGCTAGCTTACAGGATTCTTACTGTTACAATATGTGTTGTTATGGTAGTTTCAGAGTGGAAAAAGTAAGTGGATCAGTTCACCCCACAGCTGGGGTAAAGTGAGCCACATGACAACTTTTTTTAAAACAATCATATTTTCACTGCCCTTTGTCTTGAAAAAAATCTGCTAATGCCCATTTCTAGGAAACATCCTGAATTAATGGGAAATGTGAACATTTGAGTGATAAATCATTTTAGCTCGCTTAAAGGGGAGCAAATGTAAAAAGTGGCTCAGATTACCCCATTCTCCCCTATATATAAAAAAAAGTGAAGCCGGCTGTATGTAAAACAGAGGGTCCACCCACATGTCAATGGTACGCTGACAGCACTGCTCCTCTGTTATGAGTTCAATCACTCCCAGCTACAGAACAGTTTTACATCTGCCAACTACAGTTCCACACCAATACCTTATGATCGTCATGGTTTCAACTGTCCAGTCAAACTTAAGAATGTAGCTGTGCTGACAATTATGTCCAACTTTTAAAACAGAACTGTCTGTCTTTACTTCTGTCCATATCATGTAGGCTACTCCTGATTATGACAGCCGCTATTCTAATGTTGGTTTTTGGACCGTGTAGAATGCAGTTACAGTGTATGACCATCCAGGTAGCCACATTAGATGACTCTTGTAAAGTTAAGCAATATGGAAAAATATACCACATTCCAAACGTAACACATGGCAGACCTGCAGCTGGCCTCGCATGGCTACAGGTAATTAATTAACAATATAGCCTATGTAAGAGCCAGTTTTGGGTATCTATATGTTGTCATGTCATGTGTTGTCCACCTGGTGTCACTGCCCTATTGCCTGGGGCACAGGTATAAAAGGTGTGTCACTTGATTGTTTGTTTGTTGTTTGACCCCGGAAGGGCTCACGGTTTTTGACCGCTAGAAGCTGACAGTTGTTATCACTGAGGAACTAACAAACGTATTCCGTCATAGACATTATAAATGTCTATGTATTCCGTAATCACATGTACCGTAATTGGTGTCAAAATAAACGGTCTGCACCGGAGATGATCGCTTGGTTCAGTCATTGTTTAACAACCACAACTAGGCTACAAACACTGAGACACACAGCGCGTCAACCAGTCACCCGGGAGTCAAACCCCACGGAGCACACTACACACATATTGGCTGTGGCTCCTATATTTGTCAAAAACCCGCCGTTTATTCAAAACTAGCCGTTGGATCTGCAGAAAACCCTCGGCAAGTAAGTGAACTAATACAGAGGCGGCACAAGGACTTGGAAAGCTACCGGTAGCTTTGCGCAGCAGCGGCTATTGTACCTTTTTGGAGGACGTTTTCGGGCTGCGGATGGACCGGGAAGCTGTTGGGATTTCGGTGGAGGGCGTCTGGAGGCTGCGGGATTTCGAGGAGAATCGCCGGCGGGAGCTGTCAGGGCTGCAGCTACATCATCGGGTCTAACCAGGGGCTACGGTGTTAACGCTGGAGGCTACGGCTGTGGAGTACATCGTACGCAAGCTACTGGACGGCGCACACCGCAACATTAAAGGGCAGGTACGTGTAGCGCTACACTGGCCATTTAAAATGTGTGCACACATGCCCGGGCTCTAAATCCAATGCATTGGTGACAACTGACGTGACGGTAGACTTTGCATTGACTTGACTTTGCGTCGCGAACTATTGAACTGATTTGTGACTGTTGTTCATCATGGAGGGAAACGCAGCATCAGACATTGTAAACGGGACTGGCAAAATGCCAACTGCTAAAAAAGCAAGCAGTATTACTGGCGGTGCTGAAACACTGCCATCCAAGCGGGTAGTTAAACTTACAGCAAAGGCGCTTGTGGGTAAACTAGACAGTTTACAAAAAGAAAGAGTAAACAAATTAAATCAAGCAGGTGTGATAAGAAAAACAATGCAAGGTTTAATGTTTAATAATGATGAAAATGAGGTAAAAAATGCTCTTGACAAACTTATAAAGGTGTGTAATGAGGCTAAATTCAGCCATGATTCCTTGTTAACCCTTTTGCCAGCTGAAGAAAAAGCAAAGCATGAAACGTGGTTTGAAGCAAAAATGCTGTCAAATAATGCATCTATTGCTGAGGCTAAACAGTGGGGCTTACGCAATGGTCATTTCAATTTACATTCTGGTCATGTGGAGGAGGATGTCTGTCCTGATGACAGTATTTCTAATGTGGGTAGCAAACAGTCCAGTCAAAGGAGCCACCGCAGTGGTAGGTCAAGCACTGCATCCACTGGCCGTATGATAGCCGAGGCCGAGACAGCTGCACTTCTTGCTCGCCAAGCTGTCCTCAAAGAAAAACATGCTTTGGAGGAACAGCAACAACTGCTCAAAAGCAAAATGGAGGAACAGCAACAACAGCTCAAAAGGAAAATGGAGGAGCAGCAACAACAGCTCAAAAGCAAGATGGAGGAGCTTGACTTGGAATCCGACCTTGCTGCATCTAATGCAAAGTTGGCAGTACTGCAGGCATGGGAAACAAAAGGTTCTTCTTCCAAAGGCTCAGATGGAATGAGTTCATATTTTGTAAAGGGAAAAGGGAAAGAGGACTCTGTCATTGTCCTAAATCCCATGGCGAAGGAGTATACGCCTACATGCAGGCCTGTGCAACAAATTCACTGGGCACAATCCTCATTACCACCTGACAAACAAACATCAATGGACGTGCGGCCAAAGCAACCTGTCGTGCGGCCAAAGCAACCTGTCGTGCGGCCAAAACAACCTGTGCAATTGTTAGGACACATCATGGCAACATCACAGTATGCACAGCGCCAGCCTACAGTTGCTCAGTCAGATAACAAACCAAAACAATATGGTAGTCATCCAAATCCGTCCGACGACATAATTCATATCATGCACAAGCAAAATGAAATAACTGCTGCTCTGGTGCAACAACAGCACTACTTGTCTCTACCACCGAGAGATATTCCCACCTTTGAAGGACACCCTCTCACATACAGGTCATTCATAAAGGCATTCAAACAAGGAGTTGAAGGAAAGGCAAGCAAAGCCGATTGCCTATACTACCTGGAGCAATATACCAGAGGACAGCCGCGAGAGTTGGTGCGTAGCTGCCAGCATATGGATCCTGAGAGTGGCTATGGAGTGGCAAAGGGTCTCCTACAAGAACACTTTGGCAACCACTATACAATTGCAACAGCTTATATGGAGAAAGCTTTGGCCTGGGAGTCAATTAGAGCTGAAGATGTGGACGCGCTCCAAGCCTATGCATTGTTTTTGCGTGGTTGCTGCAACGCTATGGAGGAGCTCCAGTACTTACAGGAACTTGACATGCCAGTTAACATGAGGGCCATTATTTCCAAGCTACCGTTTAGGACGAGAGACCAGTGGAGAGCCAGAGCTCATGACATTATGGAAAGAACAAACGACAGAGCACACATCAAGGACCTAGTGTCGTTTGTTGAACGCCATGTCAGAATTCTGTCAGACCCATTGTTTGGCAACATACAGGACCCCGGTTTTGGAGCTGCAGGGCCAAGGACTTTAACCCGGTTTACCGCACAGCCCAGGAACAGAGCTAAGGAAAGTATTGTTGCCTCCACCATAGCTTCTACAAACTTCACTGAAAGAATCGAAGAACAAACAGAAATGGAGAAAGCTGGATGCCTCTACTGTGCTCGTGGGCATTCATTGGACGAGTGTAAGGAGCTCACTGGAAAAGGACACAAAGAAAAAATTATTTTTTTGCGTGAAAAGCGAGTTTGTTTTGCATGTTTATGCGTGGGTCACATGAGCCGCGACTGTGAGAGGCGCATAAAATGTAACATCTGTGGTCAAACTCACCCTACCTTGCTTCATATAGAAAGGCAACCAACTCAGGACCAGCAAGAGGAACCTGCCAATGAACAGCCTGCTGTAGTCACAACATGTGGACTTACAGGGGCCGGTAAGGTCCAGTCTGCTCTGTCTATTCTTCCTGTAAAGGTGAAGGCTTCTAATGGAAATCATATAATTACAACATATGCGTCCTTGATCCTGCAGCTCAGGCACATTCTGCTCTGAACACCTAGCGAAGAAGCTGAATGCTGCAGGTAAAAGAACCAGCTTTCTACTAAGAACAATGGGTCAAGAAAGAGTTGAAACTGCTTACTCTGTGGCTGGTCTAGAGATTGCTGTCTGACAGAGTGATTTCTTTGCGCTGCCAGACGCATACAAGAAGAGCCAGTGATGCTGACGACAGAGTGACAAGGAAGATCTGTCTAAGGCCATACTTAGCAGAGGTTAACACAAAGTATTGAGGCAAACGTCGACCTATTGATTGAACAAGCCCCAGGTTACTGGAACCAAGGGAGTCGCGCAGTGGGAGCCCGTATGCTATCAGGACGGTGATAGGATGGTCAGTGAGTGGTCCACTGAAGAAAAGGGCACCATGAGCAAGTTTCTCGCTCGGGAAAGGATCGAAGAATAAATAGAAAAGTCGACCAAAAGGAGAAACAAACTGTCCAAGGTGAAGAATATTCTACCACCAAAGATCACAAACCCAGTGTACCAAAAGGCTTGTGAAGACCTTGAAGCTAGAGAGAGAATGTGGAGAACAGGTATTCTCAATGGGGAAAGGCTTAGCTCACATCATTTGTGGAGGAAGCCCCACTCATGAAACCATAGTTCAGGGGAACACTATCACAAAGAGAAGAACTGTCTATTAAAGGTAGCAAAGAGTATGTTAATGAATGTAATGGCTCTTTGTTTATTTAGTTGAATTGTTAGTTCCATGTCACTAGAATTAGGGGCGGATGTAAGAGCCAGTTTTGGGTATCTATATGTTGTCATGTCATGTGTTGTCCACCTGGTGTCACTGCCCTATTGCCTGGGGCACAGGTATAAAAGGTGTGTCACTTGATTGTTTGTTTGTTGTTTGACCCCGAAGGGCTCACGTTTTGACCGCTAGAAGCTGACAGTTGTTATCACTGAGGAACTAACAAACGATTCCGTCATAGACATTATAAATGTCTATGTATTCCGTAATCACATGTACGTAATTGGTGTCAAAATAAACGGTCTGCAGGAGATGATCGCTGTTCAGTCATTGTTTAACAACCACAACTAGGCTACAAACACAAACACAGCCAACCAGTCACCCGGGAGTCAAACCCCACGGAGCACACTACACACATATTGGCTGTGGCTCCTATAGCCTATAAAAGGTAAGGGACTACTGGAACTATAATAATACATCTCATGTATTACATGCTTCATCCTACTACTGTTGTGGTCCAACCACAATAAAAAAGCATTGTATGTGCATCATATCATAAAATGTAGTGTTTTAAGAGAAGTGTTATTTCATACACGATCAAATCTGGCAACCATGGTGTGGGTAGAAGAGGTTTAACAGTTTATGAAGTGGTCTGTATTATGTGCAGCTATACAGCACTGTAAAGCCAGTGTTTGCAGTGCAATGCAGCGGCAGGAGTGCATGGGTTATAGTGGTGATATTAAAATTGCATCATGTCATTGGTTTGCAGCAATGCCCCAGGAACCCATTAAGCAGCGAATATGTCACAGACAATTAAAGAAGAGAATTAGGTGAGAAAACATCTGCTCGCATTCCGACAGCACTTTTCAGTTTCCCGGCTGAAAGGTCACTGCGTGTTTGTCAGACGACCAAAGCAGGGCCCAGTTTGTTCAAGTACAGGTAGGGGAGAACGGGGTAATTTGTCACATGGGTTGGATGTCACATTCGTTATATCTCGCCACCAGAGCGCGCTAGCTCTGAAATGTTGATATAAAAAAGGTCCAGAATTGGGATCAGAGGTCACATACATAGACTTCCTTAGAGGAAGACAGCTGCATTTCAGGTGAGAGGATGTTTTGTGTTTTTCATGTCAAATTCAAAATATTTTGCTTCTCAGTATTTTTCTTCTAGGCTTTTACACAATGGGTTTATAACAAAACACTTGTTACCCTCAGAAAGTGTGAAGGGTAAGCTATAGTTTAGATTGTTGTTAGCAAGCTAATTAGTTGTCAGATGGTTGTTGGCCTTGATGCTAGCAAGAAATTCAGGTTGGGGTTGGTCGTCAAATTTTTTGGGGGGTTGGTTGTCACATGTTATCTCAAGGCTGCAGCCAGAAAAGGAACCCAATAACGAAATAAATTGTCAAGCTGTATCCTCACTGACACCCCAGAGAAGGAAAGAATAGAGCAGGAAAAGGCAGCTAGCAAGCAAAAGAAAAAAGGGCAACAAAATCAAAACAACCTAGTGCATCCCAAACTAGACCAGCTGCCAAGGCTACAGTAAGTTATGTAGGCCTATTTGTCAACGTGACAATGCAATTAAACTTTCAAATTTGGTTCTGCCTCATTGCCTTATTTTTAAGATTTTTCCCATTAAGATAACATTGTGACAAACAACCCCATAGTGTGTGACAACCGACCCCTTGATGGGGTTGGTTGTCACAATGTGTCAGAGTGTCTTTGATGGTAAATTACTTCTTCATTACAATAAGTTGGAAAAAAAGAGAGACACACATTTCAAGCCAACACCTTAAGCTTCAATTTAATGTAGGAATGGCTATTGACAGATGTTTTGGTGATGAGCAATTCTCACTAGAGTAAAAAGTGTGCCTACTTACCCCGTTCTCCCCTATACTGTTTTGAGGGACACGTTTTGCACAAATCAAAAGAAAACAGCATTCCACTATTTTCAAAGAGCTGTACAGAATCGTCTAAATCATAACAAATGGTTGCTTATATAAAAAAGATAGAAGCTAGAGTTTCCTGTCAATTGTTTTTACAGATGGCTGTTGAAATGGTATAAATTATTAGTCAACTATGCACTATTAATGATGACCACAAGGCCCACTTCCATCAGTATACAGTATGAATAAGTTATGAAACATCTCAACCAATGGATATTTTCATTTGCTTTGGCTACCACCGTGATATGATGCTGTGCAATAAAGGCTTATTGCAGCTAAGCCATGGCGAATGCAATAATTTCTTTTTAGATTTAGATATCAGGGTTGAAGTATACCCAGAAACATTATTGTAAGGTTCCTTGAGCTGAATAGGTTTTATTCTGGCTCTTGTATGTGTTAAAATGGCTGCTGCTGTTTCAGAACTTTTCATCATCCTTTAAGTCTTTGAAAAAAAGGACACTTTGCATTGTTCAGCTCAAAAGTGCAAATGACTCACACTGCAAAGCATTATAGTCATTGTTCCTTCCCTTCCAATTGGCTGATAGAAAAATATAAAATCCCTAACTATATGCGGCCTGGTACATATTAGACCGGTGGGATAATTTAATTGTCAATGACAGCGAAATTATGGTTTATTTTCTCATTTGGCTGCGATGGAGCTTCTCTGATGAATTGGTTATGCACAGACCGTTGTGGAGAGAGTAACAGCCAGCATCAATCATTATTTGGCCTGGTTGGAAAAGCTCTGGCCCTTCCATATGCTGCTGTGTGCATGGTCACTGTCTCCCAGAGGAGAGGGTATTTGGCTTTGTGCTGCGACGCAGATGTTCTCTGTTTGTCTTTGCTGCTCCTGCTGATTGTATTACACTGCTGAGTGTATGTTAATGCTCCCTGTGTGATAGTGTGAGTCTTTCTGAGACAGACATAGGCAGACACAGTGACATGAGGGTGAGACAAACTATCTACAAACACACACACACACACACACACAGCGTTATCAGCCCATCTGGCGAGTTGTCTGCCAAAGACAGACTTGTGAGGCCTCTGTTAACACTTAAAGCTTGTGGTGTTGGACGAAGACAAAACTACAAGGCTGCTGTGTTAGGCTCCTTCAGTTGTTTCATCACCACTGTGATCAAGGTCTAACGAGGGGATCACCTTTGATGCACGGCAAAAAGTGGCCAGCTGACTTATTGGAAAGCTTTGATTAAAAACCCACAAGATGCATAGCTGGCCAATGGTCGACACATGTTAGATTGGGCCCTGGAAGGTTACTGTGTGAAGGCAGCAGGGGCGTGTCAAAGCATAGCCTTGTCCGCCACCAAAAAGTGTGTTCTTAAGAAATCAGGTTACACTGCACGTTCATACAACTGATACATAAAGGTACACATATATTGCTGTTAATGGCTATGGTGAATTGGTGCTGGAATTAAATGTTCATTGGCATAAATTATTATTATTATTTTTTAAAATGTATCATTTTTGTGTGTCATTAAATCAGAAAAATGCTATATCCGCTGCGATTCATCTTAAAATGTAGAATATTTAGGTTTTGGACATTTTCAAATCGGTTTTAATGATCAATCAATGGATAAATAATATATATATATATATAATATTTTAAACTTGTCATTTTTGTATCGTGTAAAAAAAAGTATCACATTTATTGCTGTGGAGAATGAATGTCCTGTTGATGGGCATGCCATGTGGGACCAACACGTGAATCTTTTTCTACATGGCTCTCTGTACTGAACATGTGCTGAGGAGTGTTGACATTGTGTCCTTCTGGGTGTTAGCAACACGTGAACGTCCCTCTGGTGAGAACTCTAACAAACATAATTGAGGGCACGCGGAGGCTTTAGTAAGGTCACCCAGGTGTACACGTGCTTCAGCATGTATGAGGAAAGTGTATCTTTCCTTGAGAACGGCTCAGGAGCAATCGGTTCCTTCATACTGCTGGAATCGGTTCGCACAGGTAGCTGCTCTACTTTGGGATGCTGGCCAGTTAGCCACGCTTTTCTTCAACAAAGACATGCTGTTGGATGGATTATCTTTTCATATTTGCTCATACACTATAGTGAAGTAGAACCACTGAAAAGAGTGGACCCCACAGTTCGGCAAAAATAATGAAGTGTATGTGTGCGCGTGTGTGTGTGTGTGTGTGTGTCTGTGTGTGTGCGTGTGTGTGTGTGTGTGTGTGTCCTCTCTGAGTTGCAAGAGAGAAGGTGAAGGAAAAGGGAGGAGAAGATGAAAGAGAAGAGAACAAGCCTGAAAAGAAAAGCAAGAAAGCCCAAATGAAGAAGTGCACATAGCTCTGTCCTCCAGGCAGCAAAGAGAAAGTGCAGAGGGAGAGAAAAGGAAGGAAGAGGAACACTTGAACTCCAGATCCACCCCCCCCCCCCCCACACACACACACACACACACACTGACTCACACATGAAAAACACTTAAGCTACTCCTTTTACTTCCACGTCCTTCACCATGTTTTGCACAACCTGACATTTCTATATCTCAAACACTGAATGGCTTTGACGAGATATGGTTTCAAGGCATGGGCTGTGATTAACATATTCCTTGAGGGGAGAGCTTTTTGTGTCAACACCAACCAGGTGACTTGCCGAGTGGCACCTTCTCCCATCATCTAGAAAAGGTCTCCATTTTATTTTGCATGCATAAGAAGAAGAATAATGAAGAGGAACAGGCACTGCGGACCCTCCTACCTTTTCAAAGGAGTATTTTCGTATTCTTTAGAAAACACACTTTCCAGGGTCAAGATATGCTTCTGACTATTACATTTGAAATAATAAGTCTATCAAATATCCATCTGTCATGAGGCGGCCGAAAAAATATTCATAGTTATTGTTGTGGGATCTCAGAGCGTTTCTCGAGCCAGTCTGGCTTGAAATTCACTTGACAAATTGCTGCCGGCCACAGTTTGTTATGCTGCGAGGCGTCTTTTGTGGCCCCGACTTTTCTCATGGCTTGAATGTGTAATTCAGGCAGACATTCGGCCCCTCGCTCAGCTGCATCTTATTTCCACCAAAAAAGCTATCAGAATGTTTTTTCTAATTCACTGCCATGAGCGATGCCTCCGGGCGGCTTACAGGTTGGCAGGTCACAGTGCCAGCTCTCCCGCCCGTCACATCAGTCACCGCAGTAAAGACACACACCTGTGTGTGTACGCCCTTCACAGGTCCCCCAAGATAAATACAGACAGAGAGTCAAAGAAACAAGCCAGAAAGAGTGAGTGAGAGTGAGAGAGTGCTTGTTGCTAATAACAATGGTGGTGCTTTTGAGTGGTAGCATTTGATGTCAGTCGGTGTGAATCTTTTTATTTTTCCTCTTTCCACGAGGAAGGCAGCACCCGGCAAAGTGGAAATGTGTGCAGGACTTCAGCTGAGCTGCTGAGCCATACTTACCCATGTATAAAAAAAACACTCACCCACTTGTGTTGATAACTTTCTGAGTGATTTAGTGATTGGTGTGATTCCATAACCTTATGAGTAGTTCAACATTTTAAGTGTACGCTTTCATATTTTGTGGAGAAATATAGGGGTGGTCTTGATCTTCTCATCAAACTCCGAAAGTAATGGTGTTCAATGTAGCTCTGATGGGCGGTAGAGTTGTCACGACACCAGCGCCCAAGCATGTGCCGGCAGAGCATGCACTTGATTAGGAAGAGATTGAAAGAGACATCGCATGATGCAAGCGAGCATATGACAATGTATTTGTATGTGTCTGCCAACAATGGTAATATGACCCTTCGGGAAACACAGGCTTTTCCGGGCTGCCTGCTGTTAATCGCGGGGAAGCATACCTGAGGAATGGTCGCTGATTGTCTAATTTGCAGTTACATGATCATCAGAGGAAAACGGAGAATGTTTCATAAACATTTAAGTGTTCCACGTATGGTCTTTTTAACACAATGTTGGACTTTTTCATTAAAGCCACCATCACTTCATGCCTACAGTTAAAATGTTCCCCTAAACAGCTTGTAAAATATATACTCTAAAACCTAAACCAAAATAAGTCCTTGGACTAATAGGCTAAAATATTTATGTTCTTATTCCCCATGTCTGTAATTAATAACAATTATTGAATTGTTATTATAAAATATGACTTTAAGGGTTGTTAAACATGACATATTTTATTTTATCTTTGACATTTGTCTTGTTGGTGTCCAGACACATGGCAGTGTGTCAGAGATCTCCACTACGCACAGCATGCCCCCCCCCCCTCCATGTTAACAAAACTCAAGCTTCATCCCTGCTCCATATCAAGGGGTCCTATTTAGTCAGGACAAACTGAAAACACAGGGCATGCACCAATACATTACATAGAGCCAGAGGCACACAGCTCTAGCTCTCCTAACTCCAAAGTTATTTGGTTTCCAGGCGGGAACATGAGGGGGAGACGGATGCTATCAGGGAGCTGCAGACCTGCTCTCCTTCTGACTAATCACACGGCCACAGAGAAACACTCAGAAGGAGTATTGGAGCCGGAGACACAGAAAGAGAGGACAGAGAAAAACAGAGAGCAAGAGGCTGGGGGTGTGACGGGCGCGTATCTGATCGGAACGAGTGTGCGAACAGAGTGAGAGGATGCTACAAGAGGGGGAGCTGAGAAAAATGAGGGGGCCAAGAAAAAGCTGCCCTCCGCGTCTTAACAGGCACGTAATATATTGCCGATATTGAAGTCTTTGTGGGTAGTTCAAAGCTGGTGCCATCTCGGAGTCTGGCGGCTTGTTGCGCGGTATAATGCCAGTGATGGATAATAGTGGGCGAGACGCGATGGGAGTAATCCGTTTAGTCCGCGCGGTGCATGTCATCGGATTCCATTATAGGGTTTGCATTGTGTTACATGTGATATTCAGCCGTATATTAAAGACACCCTCTGAAAAAACACTTTCCCAGGTAGGAATTAAGAGGCTTACATTTATATTGCTTCTAATGACTCCTATTTACGCTTAATTGATCCATATCTGCTCTATGGGATTTGTTAAAAATGCACAGTGGAAAGATGTGTTGCAAGTGTGGCATGTTGGCTGGCTTGACTTTAAGCTAACAGGTTGGTCCAATCAACACCCAACATGTCGGTCTCTCAATTTACTAGAACAAAAGCACTGTGAAAATGCAATACAAATATTGAATACACATATATACAGTAAGTGTCATCTGACAAAAAAAAATGCATTGAAAACCCTATTGACGTTGCAGAAAAAAGTAAAGTCTTTCCAGTAAGCATTTCAACAAATATTGCAATCACTGACATATGGGCCTCCATATGTTCAGGGGCCAGGTGGGAGCTCGATGCGTCACATCAAACATCGATATTGTGAGCATGTGTATTGAGCGTTTTCCTGAGTGAGTGGTGATTCTAAATGGATTGATGGTGAAAAAAGATTGAGCGCCAGGCAGTGTTATGATGAAGAAAAGCTATAGGTTGCCTTGTACACATGAAATGGAACATGACAGCACTGCACACACATAAACCACGTCAACCGGCTATCTTGGGTTCATGGTGCACGCTCAAATACACCCACCCTGGAAGACATTTTCCAGAAGCACGGTTTTCAGAGATCTAAAAATTTCATGTTCCTTGTAGGCTGGAGGTCAAAACACAGAAAAAGCATTGTGTTTTCACAATGTGTGGATAGTTAAATGTCCCTGCTATAGATGCCAGACTATGTTGGAAAGCACATGTTACTGACTTGTTGTCCCCTTCACTATACTCAGCAGTGTTGGCAAGCAAAACATGAAGACTATGACAAGCTAGGGTCTTGAGGAGGTGTTGCATTTACTTGACACATTTTAGCCTTCTACTACTGTACAGTCTCTCCTACATTGACAGCCTCATTGCCACCTTGTCTCTCTCTTTACTTGTCTCTGGCACACTCACACTCAGACCACACACACTATGCGATATGCACTTTACACTGAACTACGTTTTGTACTTTGTAGTTAAAATGATGGCATCAGAATTTTGAAATTTAAGGTACAAAGTGCTATGTGAACATGATGTATTAGGTGGCATTCGTGTATAGTCTTACTGGAAAATATATTCAGCAGCTGAATTATGGTTTAAGCATGGCGGCTTCTTGGGTAGAGACCTTTATGTTTTTACAGTCCAAATGCTTCAGCAGAAAGCATATAAAGCATGGTCATTTTTGCAATATTGTATCTGTGCACGGACTATATTGTCATGGTTGATAAACCATCACCCATATACAAGCGTATCAAAGCATGTGCTAAGCATTAATTGAAACATAGTGTGACCTACATCTGGGCTTCCTCTCTGTCCTTATTTTTGACGGGGTAAAAAAAGTGGGTACCAGCGGTTTGATGCTCTACACTACACTGGGAGGGGGGGGGGTAATTACGCCATCAAAACCAATACCAGGAAACATCCACATGTAATCTCTTACTACTTGATTAATCTGCTAGAAGCATTAGTTTGTCATTAATCTTTAATATCAATGTGAATGCCAGAAGGCATCAATGTATTCCCAATTAAGATGGCTGCACCAAGTGGTTGTTGCAAGTCCTGTGCAAGGATTCCCAGATTGCATCGTAAAATATTAAATAGGACATCACGCATACTGTGCAGGCCATGTATCCTCTTTTTGCCTTTAGATACGTTAAAACTTTGATATTGAGATAATGTGGACAGTGAGGGGGTGTATTGTCTAGTTAAAGGTGATACCCAATTCTATTTCATTTTAATTTATGCTGCACGGACGGGCTCCTCTCTTCACAATGTGGATTGCACTAAAAAAAAAGGATTGGGAGAGATTAAAAGGTGCTTTATCACCAGCCCACAGGAGCTCAATTATCCTGCTGCCTAGCATGAGCAGAACTTGGCTCTTCAAATTAACCTTGGCCACCTCTAATCTCTATTCAGGTCTTATCCTGGCCCTTTCAGTGACACTGGCTTTTGGCCCTGATCATCAAAATGAGAGTGTTTTTTGTTGTTATGTCACCATGGACCTGTAATTGAATGCGGATGTGGGTGCACTGTGCACAGGGTTCAACTGATTCAGTGGTCTTTGAGGTGAAGTATTTAATCGATGCTAACTCGAACTGCTTTCGCTCTGATTGAGTGACACTTTGTTTCAACAAGCATGACCCTTCTACAGGTCCAAAACCATGAGGTGGATCTTGCTCTTTATTTCAAAAAGGATTTATGGCTAAAATAATTAAATTTATCATCATATTACTTGTGTTGGAAATTCCGACGCATAAGGCAGTCTATGACTACTTTACATGGCGAGTTAGCATGAAGAGATTTATTTTAAATGCGTTTAGCTCCACAATTGAAAGAATTAGCAGTCCTGCGGTTGTAAAGCTCCTAATGACTGCAGCTTAATGATTTCACAGTAGCTTTTCACACCTCCTGCCCTGCACAAAGAGCAGGGCACATCGATAAAAGACGCACACATCCAAATACACTCAAAAAGACACACACACACACACACACAAGGATGTACATATACACACCAGCGCACACAACCAGTGCCTCCTTATCTTGATCTATGTAAGTACACGACCTGTATTGGCACAGCAGTCAGGAGCGTGTCTCCGTATCATTAGATTAGTGAACCTTGCCTAGGCCCAGCCAAATCAGGGTATAGCACATAATGAATCCATAATGGCTACAGCATACATATTATGGAGAAAAGAGGAAAACAACTGGCTATACACCTTGATAGGAGTACACAGTTTGTGAATCACCTCATTTCTACCATGGAGATAATTACAGTTTGATCGTATGGCCAATATGCATTTAACCTGGGATACACATGCAAAGTGAAACACAAATTTTGTGTGGGCAAAAATGTCCCAACTTAATACAAATAAATCACGTTAGAAGTTTAACTGTATCTCAAAAAACTGCAAAAAACTGAAAATACAAATTGTCTTAAAATAAGCCTTTTCTCTTTTTTATTTTATCTTCCAAAAATATATTTTCTCGTTGCTGTTTTTAACCTAGCCTGTATGTAGGGCGATGTTTGATGTTCTGGGTTTTCTTTTAATGAAATAACTGGCCAGACATAGACCACACGCACGCACACACACACACACACACACACACACACACACAGAGTGGGGAATTAACTGCACTGTCTTGCAGAAAAAAGGAACACTACTTAGAATGAATTTGTTGTCAAAGATGTGCTTTTTCCTCCCCACACATTCTTATGAATATAGACTACACGCAGGGCCGGATCTAGGCATAGGCATTCTAGGCACGTGCCTAGGGCCCATTTCCACAAGGGGGCCCAGTGAGAAGGAACATTTTTTTTTTTTTTTTTAGTACGGTATGTGTTTGATATTAACATCATATTATGCAAATGTAAGTTATCATACAAAAAAATTAATAAAATTTTTTGGTCTGGATAGTTAATAGCATATTAATTTAATCAGTTCATCCGAGGTTAACTTATCACTCGGTATTGAGTTTATTTAAAAAAATTGGAAATTGGGCTGCCCTCAGTTGCCCATGCTCTGTGTATACTGTAGTCTATAGCCTATTTCAGCCTCATCTGTTGAAAAAAAAGATAGCTGGACAACAGAGTTCTTCTGCTTCGTTTCTCTCACTGCATTTAAATGCATTCATAATATTAAAGAGAAATATTTCCCGTAAAAAAAAGCACCATCCCAGAGGACACTGAATTATATTTTTTATTTTATTTATATATTATATTTTTTCTATATTATTATTTTTATGGAAAATCCATGTCTTTCTTCAATAGCTTTTAATTCTACTTCATTCGAGCCAGTATCTCCAAATTATTTGTTCACACAAAATTCCTCAGATTTAGCCTCTTAATTTCCCTCTCAAAGTGCACCAAATTCATGCATTTCACTTTAAAAAGGTAACAAAAATCTCCCGGGGGGGGGCATACCCCCGGACCCCCCTAGGAGAGTCAGGATCTCGGCTGGCTAGTATTTTCACTAAGCTGGACATTGGAGGCACTAGGGATGAACTGGGTGTGTGAATGACATTTAACAATAGTCAATCATTTGGCCACGATAACATTGGAGGGGGGGGGGGGGGGGTGCTAATCAAATTCGGTTTAGGGCCCCATGAAGGCTTGGGCCGGCTCTGCTCCCCGGTTATAATTTTAGTCGTCAAACCAGAGTGTTTCTGTGCGGCGGCTCACACCGGCAATATCTCACCGTTACCCACCACAGAGTTCCACGCCAGGTTTCACCAGGTGAATTGCTGCTTCGCTCACGCAAGGCTTTTGTGTTAGATCAGGCTTGCACGAGCGTTTTAACTTTATGCTGAATAAAGCATTGCACTGCACTGTTTTTCATCCAGTTGGAAAAATTGCTCCCACACTGGACTCTGCACGCACCTTACAGAAATGCTCCTGCAGTGAGCTCACTGACAGACGTGAACTCGCACACTCGGTTACGTTTCTCTTTACTCCCGTTTACAAACGCGCAACTCTTAAACAAATGAATGAGCATAATACTCTTGTGGCAGTTCAAATGTACGTAGTTTTTCACCAAATCGTGAAGTAGGGGAGAACGGGGTAATTTTTCCCATGGGTTGGTTTTCACATTCTTTTTTCCCCCCCCCAGGGCGCTAGCTCTTGAAAGTTTATATTAAAAGGGCCGAGAGTGGGGTGGGGGGCACAAACATAAACCTCCCGGGGGGTTGTTCTGCTTCTTTTGTGGGGGGGGGGGGTTTGTTTTTTTTTTTTTATTTCAAATTTTTTTTTTTTTTTTTTTTTTTTTTTTTTTTCTTTGTTTTTACAACACCTTTTTCCCCTCAAAAGGTGGGGGGGGAAGGGTAGATTTTGGTTTGGGTTTGGAGAATTTTTTTTGGTGGGGGGGGGGGGTGGGGGTTGGGTAAAATGGGGGTGGGGGGGGGGTTTGTTTTTTTTTTGGGGGGGGGGTTTTGGGTATCCGTTTGGAGGGGGCCCGAAAAAATGCGGTATGCCTAGTGTAATCTTTCCTCTTAATCCGGGCCTGACTACACGGTGTGGCCCGATTGGAATTATCAACTGGATCCAGCACATACAGTGTATTATATAAATTTGAAAGGAGAGGAGTCGGCGGTTGTCCCAGGTGGGTATGATTATTACCCAATACAATGTGATCCATATTTCCCATATAGGACCTGGCATCATCCACTGCAAGACAGACAGCCAAACAATGTCATATGGGTCTCAGGCACTCAGAAACTTTGTTGGTGCTGATTTCTATCTATTCCTTAGCTTTTTTTACCGCTCTTGTTAGACTCTGATTCTGCACTGAGGGACAGAGCCAGTTATTCATCAAGACAAAATACACCACTAATCAGCACCAACCAACCATTACTCTCTCCAGATCTCGCATCACTTACCCTGCAATCAAAGTGTCCCTATCAAGAGGGAGGGAATTATTAAACAAAAAAGTTATCTACCCTCAAGAGAGACCCTTCCAGGATCAGATGGAACACATACTTTGCATGGAAATTACAATCTAATGTTATAACTAGTGTCATTCTAGTCATATGAATCAGCGTGCAGTGTCTGGGAAGGAAACACAGCCAATGAAAGTAAAATGTGAAAAGAGAATATACTGTTAAATGTTTGCATTTGTCAAAATACTGAGTCATGAAGACCAGGTAAGCTTTGTTGGTGAAATAAATGTGGCCCTGCTGCAAAACAGAGATCCATTGTGACCATGTGTGTTCATTTCAAATTGCACAGTGCAAATGTCTTCTTTGAAAAAATTTTGAGGTAATGCACAGAGAAGCAATTACTCCAGATTTTTTGTGAAGAAAGTAAGCGAGAAATGAAAAACAACCTGCTGCCTGATAAAGGTTGTTAGTGTCAGTGCCTTAAGTACCTCCTTTTTTATTTGAGCTGATGACACCTCTAATACATTGTGTATTGCTTTATATTTATCACAGTGCCACGGTTGAGTCTCCTCTTTGTAGCGTCTCTATGTTTTAACATCTGTCTCTTTAAGCCTTGCTTTGAAAATCCCAGTCTGCTCTGATTGGTCCTGAATCTAACTGACAGTTTTATTCTAACTGCCAGTTAGTTGCCAGGGGTATCTGGGGGTGTGTTTAACATAGGAAGATGTAGTGCTAAGTAAAGTTGGTATATTGGGGGGTGTGGCATATGCCATCATACAACGCGGTGTTTGAAGAAAGGTTTTCAGGAGGGCAGAGGACAAAATAAAGTTATATTCCTTGCACAGTCTATAGTCAGACCGGGGACCCATATTAATGTTGAAAAAAAAACATGAAAAAGTGCAATTTGTACGAGAGGTGACCTTTAATATGTCAATGATGTTGAAAGCGGCTTGTTTTATTTATACAAAGGCACAGCTGAGTTGAAATATTAGCATTTGAGTGTGCACATAATGTATCATATGTTGTTTCCAGTAAATTGCTAATGACTTCATTTCCAAAAGCAAGGCACCCCTGAAAATACCGGATGAATACCTCTGAGCCGGTGTGGTAGATGATGCATCTTGATACATAAAGACCTACTTCACCGATGGCAATATGAAGGTGTATTGAACTCTGAAATCCTATGTTGTATACACGTGCAAATATTTTAGAAATTGGTTAATCCTAGCTTGAGAAATGGCAGAAAGAGTGTTTTATGGTCTCACTGTCTAACCCTACATTTTCCCATGTGTGAAATTTCACATTGTAAAATGTAGGGTTAGGATTAACAGGACAGCTGGGCCAAGGCGAAGAGGGAAGAAACATCTTATTCATTATAAAAGAGATTGTATAATGATAGAACGCTGGTTCAGTATGGGTGAAGTATTCCTTTAACCAATCCAAAAGTCTTTCAGATTGTTTCCCATTGTCATCAATCAGTTGCTAAGACTGCTACACGTTGCCTGCTGTATGTGTTACTTGTGACCAGAAGCCTCATTTACTGAAAGCAGGGCTGAGTATACTGCCCTACAAAGGCAAAATACCTTAACTCACCAGAGTGTAGAACTGATAAAAATGAGTTCAAAGTTATTTTGTTGTCCTGCCAAATCAGTTGTAGGTAGATACTTGAACATTTGGCATGTTATTGTATGCAAAGGAAGTTATTTATCCCCCAACAATCTAAGATTTTAACTTGACCTTTGACCCTTATTCGGAAGTTACTGTACTCTGCCTTTGTATTATCTGCTAAACAATAATGGGTCATGCAGAGGCAAAAGACCTTAACTTCTATTCTATTGACAATTTGGATTTGTATCACTCTATATCAACATTTCCTGTGATAACAATGATAGCATTAAGTGAGTGTTGTCTTGTTAGGCATAATACTACACAAATTGAATATCAAAAAAAAATATGGTTGTACTTATTTGAGATACAATAACACTTTAAAGTATCCACCTATATTTCTTACATTCGAAAGGTTGGATGTCAGTAAAATGTGAGAGAGAGAGAGATAGATAGAGAGAGAGAGAGAGAGAGAGAGAGAGAGAGAGAGAGAGAGAGAGAGAGAGAGAGAGAGAGGTCCGGATATCAGGGACTTAATTCTTCCCACAACTATTCTGTATAATACTCTTTATGATTATGAAAAAAACATTTTGTAATGCACACTTTCACAAACACATTGGTGTTTGGTTAGGCCCCACTTCATACCCTGAAAATCCAGAGATAGCACAAGCAAATTTGCGTTCTTGTATGAAGACATAGGCTACTTTTAGACTAGGCTATAGATGTTTAAAAGTGGTATTCAGCAAGTGCCGTGAGACCGAAATCACTTTATGACAGCTGATCACTTTATGGCACCGCACTGGAAAAAATACAAGCCAGCGAATGGGCTAATAATACTGATAACTCTTTATGGATTTAGACAATGGATTTTTCTTCTCGGTGGATATTTTTTTGCCATGGATTTTGACCAGATTTCAAGAAAAGGTAGCTGCGATCCAGGATCTGCTGGATTGGTTTATCGTTCAGGCTATGTTTTCTCAGAGCCAGGGATGTGTGTCTTGAGGCATCGCCATCTCGCTTGCGTTGTTTTCTGTCAGTGAGTGGACTGGACTGTCATTGGCAGGCAGCTTATTAGGCTACTTACTTTATTGAAGTTAATGTGTGTGACAGAAGTAGGGTGATCAGATGTCCCGCTTTGTGCGGGACAGTCACGAATTTCCATTACTTTTAAGACGTTGTCCCACATTGTTATTGACAGTGAGCCCGCATATTTAAATGCGTGTTTTATAATATGGCATTTATCCGATAGCTGTGTGGAGACAGCAGTCTTGCTAGTTGCTACTGGAGCGCTGCCGAGCTCAGTGGGCTCTGAAGGTGCTGCCCGCTTCAGTGTTTACCTTCCTGTGACTTCAAAATAAAAGCCAACTCACGTTTGTCCAGTGAAATGCTAATGTGATGGCAGTGAAATGCTTTTAATGTGGAAGCGCAGAAGTGCTTCAATTACATGCAATACACAGGCAAATCACCGTAACTCCAGCGCTTAAACAGTAACTTCACTTTGGTGCTTTGTAAAACCATGGACATATAAAGAAGTAAAACAAAGGCAGAGCGCCGTAACTCAGCCGTAACTTAATCCGAACGTTCCATAGCGACGCAAAAACAAAGCCAAAGGACCGCAACTGATGTTACGGTCTTCTGCCTTGGCTTTCCCTCCGCTTTTGGAAGTTACGGCAAAAACAGCATCTTATTTTGATAAGAAAACAACATAATTGACTCATGATATTTGTTCACATGATACAACTGATGGCCAGTGTTCAAAAATGACAAAAACTCATTTTTGAAAAAATTGAAGTTACGGTCTTTTGCCTTTGCACGGCAGTATAGGCATAGGCTCCAATCTTCTCATTCTCCATTTATCAGGCAATGTTGCTTTGGGGCAAGGTGTTTCATTTGCAACCATTCGTTCTGACTTGGGAAGTGGCAAATTGGTGAGAAGATTATGTGAAACGGAAGACAAATGAAAAGTTTTCCCCCTGCACTTTTTCTAACTTTTATTTCATTCTATCCTGTGCTCTCTAAAAACACAATAGATACACAGTGCACATTTACCCATTTTTTCCAGCTTATGAAGGGAGCTAAATTGTGACTGTTAAAAGCACACGTGTGGTTTGTCATGGCAGTGAATAAAGCAAAGACACTGTCTTACAGGAAAAAATACTGTTTGTACTTTCTCGGCTTATGTCAGGGGTCTCCAAACTTTTTTCACTGAGGGCCACCTACAGAAAAATCTACAAAGGGCCGGGCCACTTTGCAAAAATAACACATTTATCAGGACATGTAGCTGCTCTGATGTTTAGTTTCATAGTGTCTTCGTAAATTGTAATCCTTCTTCACGGCAACACTTTCCTTGCACATTAAACAGACACATTTCCCCTCTTGTTTATATACAATGATACACCCAGTGTTTTCTGCCTTTGCGTCCAATGTCCAGCAGGGTGAAAATAGTATCCAGCCGAGGTCCCGACCCTCCTAGGGCGGGTCCGGGGGTATGCCCCCAGGGAGATTTTTTAAAGTTTTTAAAGTGAAATGCATAACTCTGGTGCACTTTGAGAGGGAAATTAAGAGGCTAAATCTGAAGAATTTTGTATGAAAAAAAATGGAGACACTGTGTCAGATGAATTAGAAGCTATTGCAGAAAGACACATAGATTTTCCATAATAATATTAATTTAAAATAAAATATTATGCAGGGTCCTCTGGGATGGGCTTGTTGCTCATTTTCTTTTATGGGACATATTTCTCTGTAATATAATGGTGCATTTAAATTATTTAAAAATTAAAAGCGCCACATTACATTATATTTTTAAAATGTGCCACGGGCCAATCAATCAGTGTTTGACACCCCTGCACTAGTGGGTTAACTAAGAAATGCAAAAAAATAAAAAATAAAATAAAAAATAAATAAATTCAAAGGGCCATATTACATCATATTTTTAAAATCGGCCCCAGGCCAATAAAAAGCGGGCGGCCCGCGGGCCGTAGTTTGGAGACCCCTGGCTTATGTCATACAATTCCTACCTTGACACCAGCCTGCAAAACGCCAAAGGCATAATGATTAAAACCCGAGTGACAGGCTTCTAAGTCTGAGTGTCCTTTTCATGAAAACCCACAATTAGAAAAAAACCTTGAATAGTAAATACAGGTATACAATAAATGTAAATGCTTTTGTGAGAGCCGGATGTGTCATAAAAAGAAAGGCTTATACGGTGCATGGAGTGTTTTTCGTCATACAATGACTGTAATGCTGCACCTTGAAGCTTGCGAGAATTAATTTGTATTTAGTAATCCGTCTACCTGGGTTCTTCAAAATGAATGTTCCTGTTCTGTTTGTTTTTCAGCGCTCTTGTTTTAAGGTCTAACTCTCGGTTCTTTAAATCCTGGCAAAACACCAAATGAATGGAAATTACTTTTCTATAAAGTGCCACTGGAAGAAGGAGCAAGAGCAAGATAAGAAGAAAAGAAAATGCCTTGAACCGTCTCTATAATGTTGATCAAAAGTGACAGCTCTGTATTGCATTTGAGTGTACACTCAGCCAGCCCCACCGGCAAGACAGAATATCAGTCTTCAGCTTCAATCCTTCCATAAAGACAATAGTCTGGGCCCCCAAACACATGGGGAAGAGATGAAGGGTGAGAGTGATACGACGTGGCGGTAATTTCCCTCCCGCAGCGGCGTTTACCACATTTCGTTCAATAATTCTAAAATCTTTCAGGGGACACTGTCGGGCCAGTTAGCCATTTAGAGAATAATTTAGGGGATTATCAAGGCGCTGAACAGGCACCGTTTAGGCAAAATGGAGGAGAGAGAGAGAGAGAGAGAGAGAGAGAGAGAGAGGGATGGAGGCGGAGGCGAAGTGTAGAGGAGTGGGGAGTGTGTGATGGCTGCAACAAGATTGATAGAGAGATAGCAGCAAAGTGGATGGTCGGGGGAGGTGTGATGTAAGATAAACAGATAGAAAACAAAGACATGGGGGAAAGCAGAGAGTCAGAAAAGGGCAGGGGGAATTTATTCAGGTGATGGCAATGCAAGTCGCTAGCAATGGATATTTAAAAAAATATTCCTCCGCTCCCCAATCCCGCCTATGCTAATGGGAAGTATCAATCATGAGTAGAGAGCAAGAGATAAATACATCATGGTGACTGCAGACCCTAAAGGGAACACTTTCTCTAAGAGCCAAAGGAGGACAGGGCATCTGTGGGGGTTAGTCAACAGTCTAGCACCTAGTTATTCTAACCACAACACACTATGTTGCAGAAGGATGTTTTAAGTAGTTACAAATAAAATTACTGAAATAAGCGACATTAAAAAAAATTCAACAAAAGAAAATGATTGACGTTGGTGTCTGCATGTCTTTATAGATTGCAGGACAAAAGACAGGGAAACTCTGTGTGAAGAAATAATGTGGTTGCATACAAATATTATTTTTCATTAAATCTCCATTGACTGATTTTTTTTTGGACCACTTGGTAAACAAGCTATAAACACAACGCTGACATATAATCCCCTCGTAAAGTCAAAATGATAAACAGCCCGCCTATTATTCACATCCAGATGATACAGAGTAACATTAGCATGCACTCAGTCAAGTTTATAATCCAATATTCCGCTGTTATTCCTTGTCTGTTTACTGTGTGGTGCTGGGCAGGTAATGTACAAGGGTGTTGATGAGAGCCCTTTTTTTCTGAAAACTGCTGATAAGAGATATGCAATGCGCTTCAAAATATTAAAGATGCAAGTCTAAATACCAAAAAAGTAAAATGCTGAAATATGCTGGAATGCTCTGTAGAGCTAACTGGAACTGCAGTCAAGTGATAAGTGTCTGATGGCCACTACACGCGACTACGTTCACATACAATTAGTCATGTAAACCACTGTAGGTACTTCTAACGCCACTTACAATACATCAATCAATGATGTATTGTTGAGAAATCCAGATGCCTCGTTTCCACCGAGTAGAGCGGGTCGGATCGGAGCAGTTCTGTCCGGGTAGTTTGGCTTTTCATTTGCCAAAAGTTGGGTAGGGTACGGTTTAAGCGCACCTGACCGCTCTGAGTCGCTCCTAATTTTGGTACTTCTCCGTTGGGGTACCAGCCGCCTGAAAGGGTGCCGAAAAGGCGGAGCTACACATGCCGTCCGTTTATTGGTCGAAATAATAATTTTCGCCATGTGTAGTCACCTCGGCAAGAGTGAAGAGAGTCTTGTGTTTTGGCGAACATGTGTGCACAGCACTGTGTATTGTTTTTCCTCGTCAATAAATTAAACAGTTAGTTACACTGTGTCCCACTGCTACGATGTCACATAGCTGGTGCAGCCAGCACTGTTTGCTCACTGTCTCTATCAGTTGCACCAAGCCGTCTCTGTGCGTTTACGCTCACAACATCACGCGGGGAATAAATAAAGAAGCGGAAAAACGAGAGACCGCTGGCTTGACCACAGTTGTGCCACAGCCCGATAGTTTGACCCATATTCTGGCGGCGGCTATCGAAGTCCAGCCTAAACCCCGCCCTACCAGTAAAGGTAGGGTCGGCGGTGGAAACAGCACAAGATTCTTAAAAGTGAGCTGTCCCGCTCTGAGCCGCTCCGACCCGACCCGCTCTACTTGTTGGAAACGAGGCAATAGTGACTGGTTAGTGGAAACTATTGGGTCACTACATAAGGCAACAGGTTGGATCTCCAGGATGTATTAATGTATGTTTTTGCCCCACAGTGGTAGATAATGCAACTTCTAAACACAATTGGTTTCATGCCCATTCTTCTTCACGACTAGCCCTCCACAAATGATTTAACTGTGTGATGGTCGTATTGCTGGGAGGTAGGCCTATTTCAAAAAACGGATTTGGAAAATTAGAGTGGAAAAACACTACACAGATTTTAAATTGTAGACTATCACTTACCTAACTTCAAATGAATACAGTCCAAAACAACACCAATGCAATACATCATGCTTTAATGAATGGAAGTTCTGTTTTTGTTCTTAAGACAGAGATGCGACTTTACGGCCATGTGTGGTGAATGACAACATTTTTGGTTCGTGTAATACTCTGAAGTTTTTGTTGTGGCTGTGCAAAAATCCACAACATGCATCATCTTATGAGGTGAGTCAAAGTGTTTGTGGCGGCTCTCCTGTGGCCCATTAAGCAGAGCAGGCCCATAAAGGAGCCAGGTCAGGCAAATAAATACTAAACGACCCCAGCAGAGCTTTGGGGAGAAAAAGGGGGCCCTGGCTGAATGATGCCGTCGGCCATTCATCAATGTCTCCAACGCAGGACATTGGTCTTTTGGAATGGCTCTCACTCATGGCTGGCTATATGGGTAACGTTATTTGGCTATAGAAATCACACGTTAATCGCCACCCACATTTTTTTGTAAAACCATATTGATGTTTATCAGGACCTGATTTATAATGGTTATTCTCTGGGATTTAATCAAACTAGGGTACATGCCTACCTACAGTTGATCAGTTTTCATGAGGACCTGTCTGTGGTACACTTGAGCATACAATGGACCAATGACAAAAACTTATTTTTTCTCTATTAACCAATACGCCATCAATGCAAACTCATTCAGGAGTTAATAAAGGTCGACCATTCTTTTAAAACAAAAGCAGGCTCGCGGTGCTCACAATCAGGCCACGCAATCCATGGGAATTTGAGGTTGTGTATAGTCGCAGCCACGAGCAGCTGGAATATAAAGCACCTGGAAAACAATTGAATGCACCATCTGCACAAAGGCTGGATTCACTCATAGACAGCTGCCATGCTTACATAAACAACAGGCAACAAGCAGGTTACATAAAAGGCAAACAAGGACCATATTAACCGCGTTGACTCTTAGGATTATCCAGATTTGCATATCAGTTATGCAATGGATTCATCCAACGCACATCCTCACAAATGGCCTTGCATTTTTTAAATAGCTTATTTTACAAACATTGAAAGCTTTATTTAAACATGCAAGATGACCAAGAGCATTCCTGCTGGGATTGTCGGTTCTGTATATTTAAACACACACATTTTTGCACTCGACCGGGATCTGGCACAACCCAAAGGTCCCTCTTCAACAACCAATTGCTGCTTCACACGGTTATGCATAAAATAAATCATCTGACCATGTAATAAGCAGGCTTTATAACCATAATATTGGGTAAAGTATTGCTATGAAAGCATAAAGGATGGTGTGCTTCAGTGGAGCCAGCGAACTAGCAGACAGAGGTCCATTTCAGTGCCACTTCCGTATAACCAAGTGGCTAAGTAGCATGAGCAAAACAAAAAAATATACACTTTTTTTGTGGCATACATCCTAGATCTCTGTACCCCTTTTATCTGTGTGGCTGGCAACAGCCATGACACTGGAAATCTCTAACCCAAAACTATTTCATCTGAGCTGGCCATGTGAACCATTTGTGTAGTGCGTCACTGTGTGTGTGTGTGTGCGTGTGCGTGTGTGTGTGTGTGTGTGTGTGTGTGTGTGTGTGTGTATGTGTGTGTGTGTGTGTGTGTGTGTGTGAGCAGCCCCATGAAAGAAAGTCCAGATCAAAGTACCCCCATGCTGTCCATGTCCAGCCAACTTGGCAGCCTGATTGTGTCACTCCCATCAGAGCTGCAAAATAAAAATGTCAAAAATGGATTGTGAAGGGAGGATGGTGAGACAAGAAGACAAGAGAAAGAGACACAGTGGGCGTCAAAGAGCTTGGCTGACAACATACAACGTAAGATTGTTCCCTCTTTGTGGGATAAGATATATATGTATTTCTCTTGTGTCATAGGAGGGCTGTGAGTGGACCTGCATGACATATGACAGTTACATTGGTGTTGTAGTACTTCTTGACAGGTCGGCCTTAGTTCCAGTACATCTCCTTCCTGCTCCTATAAAGATTGCAGTCTAAGTGGTATAGACACAATAACTGGAGTAATGATAGAAGAAACCTACATTAAAGACAGGGAGAAAGACAGATTATGTTCATAGGTGGGCAAGGCACTGTACAATACAGTTACCAAGACAACAAGCACACACCTACAGCTCTGTATAAGATAAAGAGGGAGATAGTTTTTTTTTTCCAGACAGCCAAATGACCCAACAGCTCTTAAAACAGACTACAGAATCCAGTATATCCCTGGAGGAAATGCACTTTAAAAAAGGGAAGCCCATTTCATATCAAACCATTCCCTGACCCCTTGAATGTATGTTGTATGTTGTATGGGCGTTTCTGTATTTGTTTTCTTTGTTTCTCACCCATAATGTTGGACCAACACTGCCACAATTGAAAATAAATCAAATAAATACACAAGTCAATACATTTATTAATGTTTGCCAATACATTCACAAAAATATTAAATGCAGGCATGCATTAATGTGTAACTTCCAAAATGAAATAAAGAAAACACTTAATAAATACATACAAATGAACCAAAATAATAAATAGTATAATGCTGGGATTTCTAAATGAAAAAAATAAATAAATCAATTGATGTTAACTTTTCATAGAATTGGACATTATCTTTATTAATTTATAAATGTTTGTGTTGTTTTTATTTATGTTTGTTTCATATGTCCTTCCATCCCTATTTAGTTATTATTTATCTCTGTGTTAGCTTTCTATATTTCCTAATATATTTCTGTGCTTCAGTGGGCAAACAAGGTGGCTGTCATTCAAAGTGTGTAATGGGCTCTACTTTGCACCTGTTGGTTGATAGATATCATGTGAGTCTATATATTGACTCAACCAGCCTTGTTCCCACAGCGGTTGCCAGACTACAGGAGATCACTATAGTGAGAGACCTGAGGCGCTAAACTAATCTAGATGAAAATAGCACTGTCAGTCAGGACTACTTACCATTACATGTGGACGCTTTGACTGACAATGTGTTTCAATGAGCCGCATACACAGAGACAGAGGTTGACCCTTGTGTTGTCAGCCATTTGAAGGAAGTAAAATGTCCATATACCACAAACACAATGATGTGACAGCTGGGTGACTTAGGAAGCCCTGTGTTGGTCTTTCCTGTTCTGCCTCCATAAGGCATACAAGGAAAAGCCAGGGAAATGAGGTTTTCCTTGGTGCCAAAGTCTTACATTAACTAAGTGCGGGACAAACTCCTGCGCCTTCACTCTCAATGCAGTTGGGGCAAACACAGCAAATCGAGAGAGAGCACCTCGTGCACTCTTTACTTATTTACAACCGTGATTTACACAGTGCATTCACTTGCTTTTAAATTCCGCTCCGATCACACTCTATGCCACTCGCCCTTTCTTCCCCTCCCACCCATTCACCTCTCCGCACCGCCTTATTGGTATCAAGGGTTTACGCTTATGGCGTTTTTCCCATTAGGCAAAACAAGATGTTGTAGCTTATGTTTTATATATATATATGTTTTTCTTTTCTACTTAAATCAGACTGATAACACTCCTGGAGATGATCGTGATAACCCAACAGGAGACTGGAGCTGGAAATGTCCAACTTCCAACTCCGGCAGCCCAAGTGAAAGAGGCACAGATTGAAGAACAGGGGGAAATAGAAGAGAGAAGGAGGAGGTGAGAGAAAATACAGGCTCCCTCCTTGACTTCAATCAGCGCCTGTTGTTTGCCAACAGCTACACTCTCCACCTCTCTTCACACCCGAGGTCGACAGGGTCAGTCCAATTGCAGCTGAGGCAATGGCCTCTTTTAAACCTCCTTTCATATGGGAGATGGGCGTATGACCCACTTCGACTGAATGTGCACATTCGACCCATGTCTGACCCCGTTTGGGTGAGCCTGCTGCCACAGGTTAATCTGGTGTTGTCAATGTTTACAGAGACTCCACTCTTACTTCTACCAGACCATAGAAATAAACACAATTACATTACTAATATATCAAATCCATTTTCAGTTGTCCCCTGATCAAGCATTTTTCACAATAGTCAGTTTGTTGATTGAATGCCATTTAAACGTTAATAACGGTGTATCCCCATACTAAATATAAGCACTCTTGTCCACCTGCATGTAGAGGCCAGGAGGGGAGTCAGACGGTGATTCTGACAGGCATAGCAACATTTTAGGGAACACTTCTTATCAAGGCTATTATGGCTGGGCAGCAAGATCACAATGCTCATAAATGAATCCAAAACAGAAAGGGTTGGGGGAAAAAACTAGGTTTCTGAGGGTTCAGGTAACACTATACATTATGGTAACATTGATTAGCTAATGCTTAGTTAATGCTATTAACAGTATACTTTAGTGATCATATGTTTAAAAAATGAGTTGTAAGTGTGTGTGTGTTAGTGTGTGTGTGTGTGTGTGTGTGTGTGTGTGTGTGAGGGGGATGCAGTCTTGAATGTTTCGAGAATATATAATTCATAGTGACATGCAGGCACAATAAACACATCACTCTGACCTGACTGCTGACCTGAAACCTGCAGGCTATGTGACATGCTCACAGATCCGACACAATACATTTGCAGTTTTAGTCCTTACAAATACAGCCAAGCAATGCAGCAGGGAGCTTGTACTCAGTAGAGCACATACACAGTGGCCCTGGAGCATTCCTAAGGGACAGTGGAAACAACAGCTGAGGTGGAAGACACAGTCCACAGTGATAGCCTGAGGGTCAGTGTCTGCCATAACCCCCTAACACACAATGGAATGAGCTGAGCATCCATAGTGCATCCATATAGCTGACATGTCACAACTAAAGCACTGACACAACAGGGTTTACAGTATGTCTGTCTGTCCATGGCCGCTCTGTACACATCCCATCTAATAATCTTGATTTTGAAGGTCATAGGTTAAAGGTCAAGGTCACTGTGAGCTCAACTCTTGTGAGCACATTATATTAAGGATTAATTGAGGTAGTGTGGGCAAATTGAGCACAAACATACACTTGGACTCAAGGAATAACTGACTAGATTTTTGAGGTCAGAAGTTAAAGTCGCTGTGACCTTGTACCATAGTGTAGCTTCTAAGGAACCATTGCCTACCACCACTGTACTTTCACCATTTGGCAGTTGTGTGCCCCCCTGAGGCATATAACCAGCAGGTGGTAGTTCATTTTTTTTCTCAAATTAAGAAAAATTATTTTTATTTTCAGTTATAACCTTTTTCTGCAGCATCTTGCAGCTGTAACCCTAACATGCAAGTTCTTAAAGAGGACCTATTATGCTACTTTTCTGGTCTTAATTTCTTGTTTTACACTTCTATAGAGCAACCTGACACGAATCACATCACAAAAAACTATGTAGATTTTCGGGAAGCTCTTTCTCTTATTTTGGCGATCCAGCACATCCTGTCAACACTTGAGTGTGTGCGCTTCGGCTCCCACCGCCTGTGCTTTGGCCATCTCCGCCCCCCCCCCCCCCCCCCTCCTGCAAACCCCACTCCGTTGTGATTGGTTACCTTCCTTCCGGAACACTTTCAGTGGCGGGAAGCGCGAGCATGGACCTATAAGGGCGCGAGGCAGACGCGAACAGGGAAGTGACAGCATTACCATACATGGAAACATCTGCGTGGAGACGTCACAAAGTTTTATGCGACGTCACAAATTATGAAAGGGTAGACCGCTTTGAAGACGTGACTTCTCGACTGGCTAGAATAGTGTTTAGTGCTCTGCACAGACACCCCAGACGGTCAGCAGGGAATATGTCGAAATGCATGTAAGTCATTATTTGATAATTTAGTATGGTTAAGCATGACTATGAATCATCATAACAACGTTTATAGGTCATAAAAGCCAAAAAGCATCATAGGTCCTCTTTAACAATTCTCCATCTCTGTTATCTTGTCTTCCTGGTTTCAGGAAGCATCTCATGTCAAAACATATTTAGACATCCTCCTCACAGAATCCGAGAGGAAAGCTATTCCTGCTTCTGTTCTTTCTTCTTTAATAAACAACCTTCTCCTCCTCTAGCACTATATGCCCAGAGGCAAGCTTCCACCTCATACCAACAAGTGCACTGCAGGGCACAGTCTGGTTAAAGCCGGGGGAATACTCTGAAAAGTGTCAGAGGAAAGAGGAGGATAAGTTGTTTAAGAGGGAGGTGGGGATACACAGTGTGAGGGCTTTTTGCCTGAAGCAGACACACACTGTTGTTGATTCGTCTATATATCGATACGCTTTGCAGTTTGTCGAACAAACACAAAACACACAACCTCAGTCATACACCAGTAGAGATACCCAACACCACATTCTCTAAGAAGCCCATTTACCCCCTGAAGTTTGACAGAGGCAGTGCTTAGAATGTCTTCTCTGGGGCTTGTCGACTTTCGCAATCACGGAACATTCTTTCCCTGGAGGCTCTGTCAGCACCCTGTGATGGAAAGCAAGCCACTATATCATGCGTTAGCGCCTTAAAGAAAGTACAGTCACATAAAGGACAACCGTGCAGAGAATAGATAAAATAGTGTCTGGGTGTTTTTTTTTTTTTGTATTTACTGTAAACTATTGAAACATCAATTAACTCCGATAAAGCTGGCCTACCTGGTCTAGACGACAAACCAACAAAGGAAAAATGCTTTTAGATATGGTTCATTAAAGATTTAAAAACACAAGGTTTGCAAAAGGAACAAGGGATCCGGTAAAAGTGCATAAACTACTCTTGGTTGTTTGTGCTTCCCACATCCAACCCTGATCTGTCAGCCTTTAGAGTGCTGAAAAAAGGGGATTTTTTTTTCAAAAGCAAAGCACTGGATCCTCTCCAGAGACCTTAAGGCCTGCATGCTAAATCTGAGTCTTTATCTTTATCTTAACAAAGACAATACAGCACACACAAAAAAATCTGTATCTGGAGAAATTCGTTGTATGCCGTATTTAAAAAGAAATCGGAAACAAAAAACATCTGTATCTACTTATTGTATGAGACAAATACAGCAATTAAAAAAAACAAACACAAGGAATAGTGTAATTGTATTCCATTCAACTGGTAGGGTATACATGTCTGAACATCTAACAAAAAAACTTCTGACAGCTTTGAGACTATTTCAGGATTCATCAGCTTCAGACAGGGGCAACTTTTCAAATGTTTGGCAGAAAACATCGAAACAACAAAATTATCCTAGCACAGTAACCCTGTTCCAGTGTTTAACTCGCTGAGTGACACCTCTCCTTCTGGGAGAAGAACCCAGTAGAAGCCACCAGATGACAGCAATGTCATATGCACAATTCATTATACGATTTATTTCTTGTGTTTTATATTATGCAGATTGATTCATTAATACATGCAAATAATCTCAGGGAAAGAAAGACAGAAAGAAAGAGGAGCTCATGCAAATCAAATGCAAGTCTCCCCAGAAGACTGCAAGACTGTGCCACCGATGGTTTACTAGCATCTTTTTTTTGTCGGTCAGAGTCGGGAGATACAGTATGTATTGTGAATGAGGTTTTCTCAAGAGGGAATATATGACTGGAACAGAAAACACCTTGCATTGAAAACATAAGATTAAAAACTGATTATACAACCACTGAATGTATTCAACTCTTCCTCCGGCATTCAATATTGGCAATCAAAGGAATGCCTGTCAGGCAAATGACATTATAATGTTAATGAGCGCCACAACTGTTTGTATAGTACAGAATGGCTCAATAAGTAAATGATTATGCTAATTAGCTATACTGAAAGCAGCACAGTGAGACTTGATGCTGTGGGTAGAGATGCAACGGTTAATTATATTGTATCCATTCCATGAGCTAATCTTAATACACCATTTAGCCAAGAGAATGAACTGTACTTCCAAGAGCAAACATTATTGAATTACACTGGCAGGTGCACAGGGAAAAGCCTCTATAGTTTGCAATAGAATATTTAGGTGTTTAAAGTTGTACAGCACATTGTCATTGAGCACCTACATCACAGAAAATTAACAAGCGCTTATTAAAGCACAAGGCTTAGTGATTCACAGTCATATGAGTAAAATGAGGCATTATTGGGTATTGTGATGAGACATATGCATGTCTATTTTATTTATTTATTGATAGGAACATGGCCAGGACTTCACCCCACTCGCCCGTCGCTGCCAAGCCTTTGTTTTCCTCACACAGACCCATTCAGGCACGACCAAGTCCTGTCCTCCACTTTCCACCTAATCATCACTTCAGTGGTTGACAAGGACGCTCATAAAACTGTGAATTATTTGACTGGGGTTGAATTGAGCTTTTTGGTCACGCCATTGCTGTAGGATATTTCACCACTCCAAACAGGGACTGCAATGGTTACGTGTGTCGGACGACATTGACCCCCGCAGGAAGTGTTTTCCACACTTGTTTTGGTCCGAGGTGTATAGGAAGCAATGGATGAAAGAACAAAACAGCTTGATGGATGGATTAAGGGCCTCAGTGCATTAGCGTAAGGTTAAGTCAAGAACTTGTTTGTTTTCCATATTTTTTCCTGAGCTGCCTGTATACGTGAGATGAATTTAGCGGATTGGCGGGTAGCAAATGACAGTTGAAGATGTTATGCTTAAAGATCATTCTTTGAGCTGACCTCTTAAGCCCATTCCAAAAGGGCTCTCGTGATATTCTTACTTCAAAGCAGTCTGTCCAAGAATACAAATAAAACAGCAAAAGCCAAAGGTGAGAGGTGAGCAACTTTTGGTTCCGCTAGTATAGGCCTTTAGCAGTTTGATTGATTGGATTGGACATAGTATTTTTTCCAGTGCCGAAATAATGGCATTTTTTTTATGTATTTTATTTTACTTGGTGCAACACGCCAGAATGTATGACGTACATCTTGAATGTTTTTATGCCGATACCAAATTGCAGGATTCCAATAAACGCTGGGGGCCAGAAACACTGGGGCTTATCTTTGGCCAAAACATTGGAAGTTTGAAGAGACTGAAAAGTACCCAGTGCTGAGTTGAGATCTCCTTAGCTCAGAAGTTTTAATTGACTGAAAGCAGAGTTCCAAATTGATTGGAGAATGTTGTGGCTGTATAATTTAAACTTGAAACAAAGCACAATAATGAGATGAAACTTTTCCTGGACTGTGTGTGTGTGTGTTAACTGGACGTGCCTTCTGCCGTGCACATGCATAGATATGGGTGCACTACAGTCATTACATTGTTAGAAGTGTAATGGCTGTGTTGAACACACACTGCATACTTTCTTATGAGCTACTGTCTCCAAACATCACATGTGCCTTCATAACTGTGGCTGGTGCTGATAATACTAATGAAGAGGAAACACACAGCTAGCTCGAACTATAGATATGGTTTGTTTACCGTGATTTATCGGCTTTCATGTCCTTGTTGTAATTACAAAAGATTCTGAATTTTAAGAGAGAGAGAGAGAGAGAGAGAGAGAGAGAGAGAGAGAGAGAGAGAGAGGAATATGTTGTGTACTAAACCCCCTGCTGTGAGTCCCACGCACAATCCAAAATATAATCCTCTACAGCATCAGATAAAAAAAATATCGTTCACCAAAACACACACATAGATCTACAAAGGAATTGAAATTTGAGCGTAAACATTGGCTAGTTTTGCTATCATAACAGCCGCCAGACCTAAATCCAATAGTTTATTCTAGGGGGTTCTGTCAATACGGGACTTTATTGATCAGCGCATAACAAGCATACTGTGTTTTGTCAGGTGAGCAAATGGAAATCCAATAAATAAATGAAGTGGGAAAAACACCCATTGTTGGTTCATTATGTAGTTTCTGTGGAGAACAAAAAAAAAAGATTTCCAATAGTTAGAATCATCATCCTCACATTGCTAAATATAGGGTCTTCACCTTTAGACGATGCACAGTCACCAAGAGAATTGGCTGTGTTTGATTCTGCTATTGGCATTCATCAGGTTCTGTTTGTGCCACTGAGCAGCGGCACAGCTTACGGGCTCTATTTTAAGCGGAGCAAGTATGAAGGCAATATGTGGATCGTACTTTCCGAGCCATGGATAAAACACAATAGGGCAGAAAGCAAACCAGCAGGGGTGACGAACAGTGTGGCTGCTTAACCTAAGCTACATCTTGAAAGGAGGTTAGACTGACCGAGTGTGATGTACCATACAAATGGGCTCTGTTTCCTAAGAAAAAAAGAAAGAGCGGACACATTTTCAAATTTGTTTTTGCACATGAGCCATTTTAAAGCTATAGTGCGGTTGTCGATTACTTTCAAGCAATCGCCAAATAAGCTGACACAAAGTTGATTAAGCCTATCAGCTGCACACAACTCTGTCACCCCCTGACACTGGCGCAGGAGCTCAGAAAAATCCCAAGAAGCGCCCAAGAAATGTTTCAGTTGTTGATTCTAAACAAAAACCTGGATGTACAGCAGACGGAATAGAATCCATGCGTAATCACCAAAGGATTACCTCATGTAGATGCGCCAACAGTGTTGTCGTGATCACTCACAATTCCTAATGGGGACCACGGAATACAAAGCACCATAGCTTTCAGCCTCCAATGAAACCAATATAACTGAATAACATACATACATGATTTTTGATTGATTGATTATTTACAATTGTGCCACGCATAAGCATGCCCAGCCCACAAGGGATTATAATACACCATTATAAACACAAAGACAGACCAGAAACCAAAAATAGATGCTAAACAATACTAATACTAACAATGTAAACCATCCTGATGTTTAGTCCAGGCTTTAGTAACCACAGAGGCTAACTTTTAAACATTAAAATGAGTTTTGAGCAAATATTTCATTTACAAAACATACTCTCAGTTCATCATAGAAAGGACAATGTAAAAGAAAATGAGATTCATTCTCCACTTCTCCTAAATCACAAACTTCACACAGGCTCTGTTCCTCTGGGATATTTATAAATCTACCGACTTCAAGGGCCAGAGTAAGGTTTCCTGTCCTTAATTCAGCAACAATAGAGCTCTGATTTCTTGGTCAATTTGCTTTAACATAGAAATATGTAGCATAATTATGCTTGGTTTGTCCGTAATTTTGGTTTTAACAATATGTTATTCCATTGTTAATCAAATCCAACAAGTGACTTTTCTCAAACGTACGTTTACGCTGCATGACACATTATTTCCATAGATATACTGTAAATCAGCTTCTTCAAAGACAGCATGAAGCTCTACTGCCGATGGATAATTCTGAACTTCACTCCAAAGCCATACATTAAACCCAGTTCAGACCAAAGATATGCCTCGCAACACCTTGCAAGGAGACAGTTTTAGACCGTTGCAGGGGAGAACTCAGCAGTGTGAACTGCTTGTTGCAGCGCATTGCAAGCCGTTGCAAGGAGTCGGAGAAGATTCAACATGTCAAATCGCAAAGGTCCATTTTTAGAACGTCCAGGTTGCAGATGCGTCTCGTTGCGAGGTAAATCTTTGGTCTGAACTGGGCTTAATACTTTCCATACAGATGGAAAGTATTCCAGGCCATGTCATCAATTGCTACAGTTACTAGCAACACCAACTGCATCTAGATGGTGCAGCTTGGACACATCCACAGTGATGAGCCCTGGGTCATTGGTTCTTTCTGGTCTTAGATCATCAGACACCATCACCTGGGCGACCCAGCCAGGGATGCTCAGTCCCCAGGCTTGTGGTCAAGCGCCAAAACTACACGATGGATCACCCTTCTTTATCCACAACCACCTAAAAGCTTTCTCTGCAGCCCCCTAGAATTTAGGTCTCCAGAATAGGGAGTGGCCTGGAAATCCCCTGCAGCCCACCTTCATAGGCTCACAGTGGACCCCTGATCCATTCCCTCCACAGACCTCCACCTCCACCAGCCCAAGGTATTTGGCCTTCTTTCACTCATGGGCGTCCGCTATCCGGTCTACAATGCTTCAGATGTTAAGAGCAGATGTGGCCTGAATGTTGTCGATGCAATGTGCTGCAGAAACTTCAGCTGTCTTCCCTAGGTCCACTATCAGCTGCCAGTCAATTGCAGGATATAATTATAAACCTTTTTACGTATGGCACTTGATAAAGTCATTGTAATGTTCACCAAAAGCTGGTAAATAAAAACCCAAGTCAAAAAACTTGACATAATTAACTTCATCGTGCACACTGAGGAGAGGGAAAGACGAAAAAAGGAACAATATTCTCGGTTAGTTTTACTTGGTGGATCATAATGGATCAGACAGAGACACAGAGGATCTGATTAGTGATTCTACTGCCACCCTCTCTCACCAGAAGATATGTGATAAGCCCCATCCATCAAACTCCACTGTCACATTCAAAGTGATAGGAGAAGCGAGCATATCTGTTAATCAGCACTCTGTCTTGCAGATAAGCCTATATACTCCGACTACATAAGAGAGAGGCTGAAATTAGAAATGGGAGGCTCTGTGGAGAGTGTCTGTTCCCCAGTATAGGAGAGACATCTGCTGGCTAGCAGCTGTCTTACAACTCTAAAAGGCTCACCCTGTACTGTGGATGTGTGTGGTGGGATGGACAGGAAACTTTGCATTTACCATTGAAAATGCCAAGATAATGACATCCAGTGAAACAGTGACTGACTATTTAGCAGTAAATAGTATATACTGTGGTTTGCAGGAATATAGGCATACATCATGGACAGTTTCTCTCAGTTTGAAAGGTTGCAGCCTCCATACATGGTGTTGTGTTTTTTGTCTTTGCTGGTTTTAATCTGGGACATGCAAATCAAAGCGAGTAAATGCATCACTGTTTGGCAATCAGGGCAGACACGCCAGGTGGTGTACACCTTCGCCACCACATGCACCCTGTAAAAATGCTCTATCTTAAACGATAATCATTGGATTCACTACCAAAATCGAATAAACTTGCTAAGTGCATGGTGTCCACCGAATTTCAGCCATCTCCATTTGGGGGTTTGTGTGTGGTAACACAGGCAGATCAAATAAACAGAGGGCAGGACTCTCATTGTTTGTACATCACTGGCTGTTGTGACACTGACACTTTGTGTTGTGGTTGAATGATTGCATCTCTTAATAATAAATGAACCTACATATGTTTAAAGAATGGATAATTTAGGTCAATGCGTTTACTGCTGTTTCAAAGGTATTAATTTTATGTTTTAATATTTTTATCATACAATAGCAAATCCCTCACCGCAAAATAAAACTATCAGGAGTTTCAATACAAGCATATTTTGGTCAGCCTTGAATTCACCTCAGGCAACTACGTACGTTTCTACACAACAATGGCCACACTTGCCTCTGCTGCATTCCAATGCGGGATCAGCCTTTACAGAAGCATCTTTATGCCCCTGTTGTTTAGAGGAGGCCAATTGCTGAGCCACGTACATACTTTATCTGTCCACCCGTTCCGAATCCTATATTTAGTGGGTCAGCCTGATTCAATTCAAATGACACACGGACACATGGGGTCTTGTTTACGGCAGTGAAGTGAACTGGGACATGGTTTGCAACGGATCTTAATTGAACGGGAAGTTTGTTTGGACAGCTCTTGTTCATACTTGAAAGAAAATGTCACGTCACCCTGCAGAGATAACAGTTTTTGTCAACAGGCAGTGGGCAAACTAGAGAAATGATTGAATGATGGGCCACGGTTGAAAAAATATGGCCGACCTGTTCCCGACTGTGCTTCGTCCCCAATATAAATGTGCGTGTTCGTGAGCCCCTGAACAAAATCATATGTTTGAGCTTTTTCACTTTATTGGCACAGACAGATCCACCGTACATACGACCAGACATCTCTCATTATTTATCAATTTCGCTCATATCCCCATTCAATCAACAGAGCAATATGTATCTCCAGCTGCCCTCTGTTGTTTGGATGCTGCAGTTATACAGGCAGCATTCTCTTTCGATTTTGCAGCCATATGCCGCAGACTTAATTTTTGAGAGGGGCTCTATGTTTAAAATGAATGTGTGTGCTGCGGATGCCAAGTCTGCTCTGGAGTGGAATTAATTTAAAAAAAGTACTCTACTCTTCCATATGCCCTGCACACGTTGGCAATGGCAGTATTTGTATTTGTTTGGGAGACCACAGAGAAGGAAGTTAGAAAGCACAATCCTATGTGGGTTTGCTGGAGAGATATGTTACAGGGTCAGGGTAGGATAAAGCAGGCATAGGGTGTGCTCAAAAATGAGCACAATGATGCTTACATGAGTTCATTATGGACTACAATGCCACTGATACCACTGTTTTGTATCTATTTCATTTTTGAACAGTAAAACAAGGTTTGGAGTTGTATAATAGCATAACAATATGTATTACATTGTTTTCATTCATTTACAAGCCCCATATCCAGGTTGTTTTCAATGTGATTATTGCCCAAGCAACTATGCACTTTTCAAGAGAGAGATGAGAGACAGTGGCTTGGCACCAAAGCATACCCTACCACACAGACAGACAGACAGGACAGCCATTTAACTGCACGACCTTTAAAGAAAAACAAACAACACACATCAAAAAAGTGTCAAAGTCTGTGGATTGTGCTTTCAGTTCGGTCCTGCATGCTTTCTTCACTGAGTCTCAGCTTGGCTGTGTGGAAGAACTAGCTGTTTGCATTAATGAGCAGGTGTGCCTAATAACGTATCCACTGAGTTTATATTTCATGTTGCAGTGATTGATGTTGCATAGTTTAATTGCGTTTGCTTTAGAGCTACTGCTATGACTCCTATTCCCAAGATGTGTTGGGCAGTGATAAATGAAGGCACAGTCTGACTGGTATTGTGTGCATATTTTGACTGGGTATTTTAATTTGCTGTGGGCTCTGGATACTGCTTCCCTTCTCTAAGTTCTGGGCCTGCCTGTCGTTGCTATAGAAACATCAGAGAGAGAGAAGAGAGAGAGAGAGAGAGAGAGAGAGAGAAGCACTGACTGCAGGGGAGGTGTGTGTGTGTGTGTGTGTGTGCACATGTGACTGTGACAGAGGGAGATTTCAAAGAAGACTGTTGAGCTGTGTCTAATGAGTTGAGTGTGTACCCACACTCTCATCTGTGCGTCACACCTGAGTGAGAGTCAGTGCCTTCAGCATTAGCGCATTGCACATTCTATTTATTCTCTGTGACAGCGGGCCATAATGGTAGCATGGAAGTCCAAACAATTACCAAAAGCAGCATTTTACTGTATGTCTGTGCATTCCTGCAACCATAGCCTTTCTCATATTCATCTGTAACAGTAAATATGTGGTCATTTTGTTCAGCAAATTCTGCTAACTGACTACTGGGGAGTTGTAACCGTTCCTAGGGTTATTTAAGAGGACCACTACAGATCCCAACTTGTAAAGAATGACTCACTGCTACAGACACAGCAGCATCTTTAATGACCAAGGGCCCAGGCTGATTTGTGGCTCAACTTTGCTATAGGTCGGTTCAACTTGCATGCTTGACTGCTACACGATCCCCTTTCTAGATTAAGTAATTGAATGCTGCAGCGCTTCAGAAGAGTCCTAAGCCCGTTGTGTGGAAACCAGATGCAAAGCTTTCTCTCCCTCTCTGCCAGGAGGAGCTGTAACTGATAAAGTGTTGGTACTGTAAGTATTCTAAATGTCTTAACTTTGTCCTAACTGAGACAGAATGAGGTAGATCTAATGGGTTAAAATACCATATATGCATGAGAAGTATTAAAAAAGAGCTTACTTTGTACTTAAGAGCTGGTTCACTTTCAAGAAAGTAGCAGTTTGGCTGAACATAATTAAGCATATTATATATGCTCAATTGAATTATTAACCTTGTTGAAGGCTACACATTTCATATGCTCAACCTTTTTATGTTCAGCATCAATTGAAATAATCAGACATTCCTTAGCCCTTTGTACAAGCCACTGCTCATGACTTGTTCCAGACTGGTGGTTCTGCTCTGGCCTTGTGGGAAATTACTTTTTTTCTTTTTAAACCTGAGACAAAGTTTCGACATATTCAGAAGCAGAACAATACATGTGCCCTAGTATGCCGTATACTGGAGTTCTGTGGCTCTGTCGCCTAATCTCAACACACACCTTCATTAGAGTGTACTCAATGTTAAGCTTAATGACCGGGGGTTTGCTTAATGATGTGGTCTCAGAGTTGTTGTGATACATAACCTCAACACCAAAGCTATGAGCAAGCGATCAGAGACTTACATTTGGTTGGAAAACACACACACACACACACACACACACACACACACACACACACACACACACACACACACACACACACACACACCGGACACAAAGACCCATACTTACACACATAAAACAGAACGAAGAGTCACATAAACTGCACAAGCAATGTTTTCTGTATGTCAGTAAACGGTTTGATAGGCTGTTTGTGTGTGTGTGGGATGGTGTGTGTGTGTGTGTGTGTGTGTGTGTGTGTGTGTGTGTGTGTCTTTGTGTGCCCGCTCCCACATCGTCTCATCAAAAACCACACGCATCCCTTTACTTTCCTCATATCATATTCCAAAAAGTAACTTTCTGATTCCCAGACCACAAAACATGCAAAACGCTTCAGGCAGATGCCCGTTTGAAAATAAAGTTAAATATCCGCTAACGGGCATGGCACAATAAAAAACCTGTTAAGAAAATGTTTGCCCAATATACATAAACCATTTTCTTTGACTTTGAACTTGTCTGCTGCTGCAATGTTTACCATTTTACTGGTTAATGAAGGCTGCAAGGTCACCATGTGGTGTGTCTCTTTCCGTTATGTATTCAAACTAGACAGACTTCTGACTTTAAGATCTGAAGCCTTACATACTGCTTTATAGTTCAACTTTCAAACTTATTTTTTTTTCCTAACATAATGTGCAATAATGAAACTTATTTCATGTCACTTGCTTTTATTAAATGTTTTAAATAGCATTGCATCTTTCAAGTGTTTAAAATCCTTAAAATCTGACACACACACACACACACACACACACACACACGCTGATCTCAAGGAAACAGAAAGAGCAAAGGCTGACTGATTAAAAGTTCATGGAGCACAGTAAAGTACAGCAAACTCGTAAAACTAGTGGTGTCTGGTATGACATCTACGGTGCCAACATCTCTACCACTGTGTCCTTGAGCAAGGCACCTAACCCTAAAACTGCTCCAGGGGCGCTGTTCTATCATGGCTGACCCTGCGCTCTGACCCCCTTTGATGTGTGGTGACGGGAGAGGGGATATGCGAAAAGACAAATGTCAATGTGCCTCATGTAAATGGACTAATACAGATAAATTAACTTAACTATGTACTTGGCACATATAACGTCTTAATTTGTTGCAGGTACAGGTCAAAAAAGTATATACAAGGATAAAGGTTGTTTAGCTCTGTCAGATATGAAGATACTTTCATAATAGTAAGACTGCTGCTATATAAAACAAACAAGATTACATATTTTACTTCAACATATTTCAATCTCACATGTGGTTATTGCTAAGTATGTATATTGTTAATATGACTATGACTATATGTTTCTGCCAGTATTTTGTGTGTCAAATATCTGTACCAGTACCCACTAGTTGACCAAGTAGTGAAACATGACCACTAGATGTCAGTAGATCCTCATAATTAATGTCTCAGAGTACATGCCTTGTTACTGTAATTTACAGTATGATTCCACTATATGCATTTGTACTGTATGTGTGTGTGTGTGTGTGTGTGTGTGCTGGTGTATTTTTGTGTCCTAATATGTCACATGTCATCTTGATGAATAGGATTGTCTGTGCCAGAAAAAGAAAAAAAGAAACAAAGATGGAGGGACAGGGATAGTAAATAGATAGTGTCCCTCCATAACTCATGGAAGACAACCTTATAACCAGACCTCAGAATCATTGACATATTCTAGCAATAAAACCAAAGGGTTTACCTGCCCAATATGTGCATTGCTTCTTGAATTCCACCTACAGATACTTGACATATTGCCCTTAACACGATTTAGATTGTTTGAGTGAGTGTGTGTGTGTGTGTGTGTTTTTGTTTGCGTCTTCACATGTGACAAAACAGATTTAACAGAAGACCGATGAGCAGCACCTATTATGTAAAGTGTTTCCATGCCCACACACTCAATTGAACGTTGAATGAGAAGGCGCCCAGCGCGCGTGCACACACACACACACACACACACACACACACACACAAACAAAGCCGCCCTCCGTCTATGGTGATGGATATATCAGAGCAGTGTATGGGTCGTTCTAATTACATGCTGCATCCATCGTGCTCTCCTCTCATTAAATATTGACGTTTCATCTATGGCCCGGAGACTCATCTACAATACTGCTGTGAAAAGGGCAAATTAAGCATTGTGTACCTCTAAGGCCCCGCCGATAACAAAGGTGATTTTGATGGAAGCGATGTGCATGCGTACCCTGTGCATGCCTCCTCCACACTATGCATGCACACGGGCATTTGTCAAACCGAGGGTCTGTATACAACCGATGGAGCCCAGAGTCAATCAAGTACCACCTTGAGCTCAAGGTTGATCAGAGAGGGGAAGTCAACCTTCACATCACTCCCAAACCTCAGATGCATCAGATGTGAAAAAAACTGAGGCAATATCATCCCCAACTCCCAACACATTATCAAAGTAAATGGAGAAGTGAGATTTGGTGGAGGTTTCTAACCAACACATATGGTTTCTATTGGACATAATTAAAACAAGAAAGCGTATTCAAAAGTAAAACAAATAGAGATGCTACTTTTACTGCTACAAAGCCACTCGTTTAAACATTCATTATACATTTGAAGGATTTCATGCAATGTTAATGGTACAAGGCTATGAGTTGACAGCCATGCTAGTGGCTCTGTGCGGCGGGACTGTCAAATGCTAATGTCAGCATGCTGATGTATAGCAGGTAAAATATTAGACATGTAAACTAGGCCCATTGACAAATGTAATGTACTGTATATAAGTTTCTCATGTGAGCATTTTAAAATGTTCTTATTGGCAATAATTCCTCAGTAAATCTGATTATGTTGGCGATGTTATGAGGTTTTCAGGTATGTAGTCATACACCTGTGAACAATTTCAGTGTGACAAGGAGCTTGATTAAAAGCAAGTGGATAATCAAATGATTACTAATGTTAGCCCTGAGAACTAAATGTCAGGGCGATCCATCCAATAGATGTCGAGAGACATTTCACTCAAAGCCACATGTCAAGAAAAAAAAGTGTCAACACAGTCTGTAGAATAGCTAAACACTTTAATGGCAATCTGGTAAAAAGTAGTTGAGATATTTGAAACCGGACAAACAGACCAACTATATGCCATCCTTTAACAGCAGAATAAATAAAAAGATGAAAATAAAATAAAATGGAAAGACATTTGGACACAATTACAATGTATTGCTTTATTTACATACTCTCCTTTCTGTGTTATAAGACATGTCCTATGCAGCTGTCTTCTTCATATTGAGAGGCTCTATAATGATATGGTAAACAAGTTCATTTACATTGTCCCCATAAGTGAACAGGGAGGACATTATATGCATGAGCAGGTGTGCATGTTTGCAGGTGTACGTCGGTGTGACTGAATGTCTGCCAGATGACAACCAAGAACATTTGTCATTTAATAATGCTAGCATGATAGGTAAGTAGATGCATAGATATGCATTGGGCTCTCCGGTGGTCTGATTATGTTCCATACCACAGCTTTAAAAGCTGCGACTGTCAGCCACAACATATGGCGCACAATAAACGGCAACGGCATCTGTTACAATGAGGTGCGCATTAATTTAAACACAACCGAAACAGATACATGACATATGGTGAGACACTGAGAGAGAGCGGCCAGTTGTGTTATGGAGATATAATACAGAGGCGAGATGTGAGGGCTGGAAGGGTTCTGACTAGATGAGTATGGTCACCAAGATGTTGATCCAACACACACCCACACACATATACATATGCATGTACATGTACATATACAGTGGTGTGTGGCCTTTCCAGAGAAAAGGAGACACATCAAAGGTTTTATGGAAATACACTTTATATGTATTGTATAATGCACATGCACACCCGCTAACAAACAGACCACACACACTGTGCTCCCACAAGACTCATATTTTTATACCTCCCTCACACATATATCCAAGGAGTGATTTTACAATGTGAATGAGCATCCTTAGGAGCCTCAGTCACGGCTCGAAGCAGCCACATAGCAGAGGGCATTGTGGGTTTGAGGGGAAAGATTCTAACCACCGTATTGCATCAGCACCTCGCTGACATGCCTGGAGAGGAGGCTGTGTTTGCTGTCACGGCCAAACTTAGTTTGAATTCATGAAACACGTCGCAAAATGACGGACGGAAGCAAACCACTATGGGGTCAATGTAATAGTCAAGGGGGAAGTGTAGAAGGGTGTGTGTGTGCAATGAGTAGCAGTGTCTGTGTGTGCATTAAGTAATGCTGAAGTTGGAGTTCAGATATGGTATTTCACAAGTTAAAGGCTACAGAGAGAGAACATACACCACAATACGGTTGTTAAAGTTGGTTTGTGAGCTTACACGCAATTGATCTAATCGTATGGTATATATATATTTTTTTTTTTATTCTTTCCACACAATACACAATTATCTCTTTCACATCATACATCTTAATTAGTGTTGTCCGAAGGTTGACGGAAGAAGCCTAAGGCTTATCGAGTCCCTCCCCCAATTTCATCAGATTCAGAATCAGATACACATTTACTGATCACAAAAAAGAAAAGAAAAAAAAGAAAAGAAAAAAAAGAAAAAGGAAGAAAACTATTTCTGAACGTAACAAGCCTTTCCTCAAGGGTGACACATGGCATTCCAACACATAGTTTGAAAAAAACTGACGTTCAAAATGCTGGCTTGTAGAGTGTGTCAAGATGTCGTTTCAGTACGCTGATCATGTGGCAGCAGTTTAGGTGCAACATGTTCTTCTCAAATGTCAAGATTCTGCTGATGAGGAGGGGGGGCACAGGAGCATACAATGTACTGTGCACATGCAGTGGCTGTGAAACTGATATCAACTGATATTTAAAAATAAAGAAGCACCAGCTGATCTTCTTGTTTTTAACCTTCATGTGAGTGAGCAAACAGACACTTTGACTTTCTCTGTCTCTTTTACATCAGCACTTGTTTATTATTCACTTCTCAGAAAATGCTGTAAGTAGCCCAACTAGAGGTTATTGTGTGAAAAAGGTGACTATGTGACACACACACACACACACACACACACACACACACACACACACACAGACCATATGGCTGTCACTGAAAAAGCTGCAATAACATTGGCAGGAATGCAAACTAAACACAGCTGGTCATTTTTACGAAAAAAAAGAAAGAAAAAAAAACTGACTCAAGCTGTCATTTACTATGGAAGTGCAAGAGTCACTTAGCAATGGCATTGTGTGGAACTATAGGATAACTTGATAATGTAAAATAGTTTCAATAGTATGCAGAGTTACACTACAAAGTTAGAAGGGGAATGACCAGAAGGAGACTTTGGACAAAAAAATGGATGGTGAATTTTTAAAATAATTTATATTTGTTATATCTATAAAAAAAAAACTTTTGTTGCACTGATGGTCTCGTTTGTTTGTATTTTCTTGAATTAGACTTCCGGTACTCACTCAAACAAACAACTGTGATCAATTATTGGCGTAATAGCTGGAGAGAGAAAAAAAAAAGAAAAGAAACATTGCTAGTGATGAATGCAAAGCTGTAAACCAATAATGGTGCCAACCACTAAATGCAGGTCCATTGCTTAACACATGTAATAAAAAAAACAATCCATTCAGCTGATAAGGGCAGAACAGTTAGACTTTTTCAATTGTTAACGGTGTGAAGAGGAGCTTGTGAGAGCCGGAGAGGATACCACCAAACTTTACTTGTCTGGCATTAGAAGAAAAATCATTACCGGACCTTGTGGACAGCATGGATGCCTCATTAGCCCTCTGAGCACTTAGCTTCCAATTAGTTTGACCTTTCCTGTTCCTCTGTCAACATTCATTGGTATCTTTTAACTGCAAAATAATTGTGGTCAACAACAGGGAAATATTTACATACTTAAAAAACAGCTCTAATAGCAACAGCTCGCAAAGTTGCCCTTATGGAGAAGTTGTAGGCATGTTGGCTCTCGCTCCTAAACGTTCCTCACAGCTACACTGCATTTCTTTTTTAAAGATATTTTTTGGCATGTTTATGCTTTATTGATAGTGTAGAGACAGAGGTGAAATGGGGCAGAGAGGGGAGTGACATGCAGAGAACGACCGCGGGCTGGAATCTCTTTCTCTCTCTTGCTCTCTCTCTCTCTCTCTCTCTCTCGTTTTGTGGTGGGCAAAGAGAGTGTGCTTAACGTCCTGCAATTTTTATTTGTAATGCTGATGATTGCTGTGAGGCTGTTATGTGGATGCCAGCCAACATAATGAACTAAAGGCTGCTGTAGGCAGCTAAAAGCAGACCTGCAGACTGATACCAAGTTTGCTACTCCGAGAGACCCTTATTATTCAATTCACTTCAGACACTAAGTATGAGAAAAAAAAATCCTTTTAGCAATGTAAAGACAGCAGACATAATCTGTTACAAAAACACTTAATTTGAAATGTGTCATATTCCATACGATATTAATGTTAAGGAATGTATTAACCCACAGTAAAATAAGTGCAGAGAAAAAGGGCGAGGGATATTGCTCACATTCTATTGCCTTCATGTTTAAGGATGGGCATCTAGTTTGACTTCTGATATTTGTTATAGTCCTATGAGCACGTTCATTTAACACAGACTTGTAAAGGTTTTACGCCACCAACACACTCAACTCATCATGGCTTTGTAAGACACTAACCAAAACATAGACTCCATGTTAACACTACAACGTCTCAATTTGTTTAATCATAGTTTGTTCTGGGTAGGTAGAATTTTAATTACATTTGTGAGGTGCGGGGTTCATTTTATGCTAGCCACCCAGAAGAGGTATAGGTCATGAGCTAGACACAAGGGTACTGTAGCGTGTTCGGCCACATAGGGAGCACACATGGAGGAAGGTTGGGATTGAGAGTTCCTGCCTTGCGTTGTGTCATCATTCATTTTGCAGATCAAAAACCCCATGATGCTGACTGAGGGGGATCATATTTCCGGGTGCTATGCTAGAGGCATCTCTATGGGCATGCATTACCCACTTACTACTGAGGCATTATACGATAGCCATGAGTCAGTGGAGAACAATGGAAAGTGGAGTGCTTATTAATCGCATTTAGGCTGTTTTTGTACCATGATATAACACTGATATACAGTTCCCGCACATACTATACATGTATGAAATATCTTAGGTGTTTAATATGTGATGCTGCATTGAGAATTGGGTTGTACATTGTGCTTGCTACATTCACAATGTTGCATATTGTATTACTCTTTGCCTGCAATGTTAAAAGAAGAATAGGATGATGACAGAGTAAGCCTTTCTTATGCTGTCTACACATGTGCATGCAATATCATTAATATTAACACCATTCCACTTTGGTGTTCTTGTTTCATGGTGCTGCTATTGTGCATTCTGTTAAACTGACATACCTTAATGGAATAGAGCCATTATTCATGTTTTACCGTGCATGGTGAATCTAATGTCCAGTGAAGTATTTATAATAGTGTACATAGACAGCATATGTCATCATGGGCAAATATACACTACCAAAAGCACATCAAATGTCACATAATAATATAGCTGCCTTTTTTGCACTATACTGAATACATCCTACATAACTTTTTGCTGCCATTATGGACTGCCTGTTTGCACAAATGACTTATTTACCTATACAGAAACCAGTCACTGACTCCTATATTTTATATCATTGTCTATCCTGTCTGTTTGTACTGTTAGGAAATGTCTTGTATATTTGCCAGTGTGCTTATATCTTTTCACCACGGGATAGTAGAAAACTTTTTTTTTTTCCGATTCCCCTTATATGTCTTGTGCTGTTGTACATGTGAAGGTATTGACAATAAAGCTGACCTTACCTGACTTGACTTGATATATAAGACAGAGAAGAGAAAGAGTGAGTCTGCAATAGAGGACAGGCAATTAGCTCAACTAGTTCACTATAGTTGAAGAAAATAGATCTGACATAAGGAATTAGACTAGATCCAAAGTGGAGGAGGATTTTCTCCAGCCCAATGTAGCTGATAGTCAAACACTATTTATCACACACACTCAAACTCTAACCATATGGCTGTCACCGCACGGGGTGGAAACACACTGGCAGCCACACAAACTGGAGATAAATGTAGTACAATTTACTGACAGAGGAATGTGGTCAAATGAGATGAAGTTGGGTATGAATATGAATATCCCATGCACTTGTAATGACGTCACTGTTTTCGAGAAAGTGTTCACGCGGCCTTGCTGACATTTTCAGAATCAATGAAACAAAAAGCGTACAAGGATGAGTCAAGATGTCCAATAACTTCTATTACATTACCAAACAACTTTGCCCCCGTCATCCCCACAATGTAAAAGAGCACTAAAAACAGGGGCTTTATGTTTCACTTAGACCCATTCTGTCTGTCAGTACTTAAAGGTATATTCACACTTTTATGTTTCATAAATCAACACTCAGCAATTATTATTCCTCCACTTTCTGGTAATTCATAAGAAAGGAGCAACTATGTGGCCTTCTTTTTCTAATCATCATTTGGAAAATATGTTTAATTAGCTATGCTTGTGTTACTATGTAAAGTAGGGGAAATGATAGCTGACTTTGTTGCGAGAAATACTTGACCATATAATAATGGTTAAATACATATATATTTTTAAATTATTGTTTAATTCATACAACTATGCTTGACCCGCATTGGCTTACAAAATATACCAACAAATATTTAATACCATTTATTTAATGTGTTTGTGAGCGTGTGCATGAATGTGCGCAACCTTACGTGCCCCAGAGGGCACCCATGGCTATGCTATACCAAAACATAAAGGAAAAATAATAGAATGGAGAGGTATAGGGAGTGATATGGAAAAGGCAGGGGAATGCATATTACAAGTGTGTGTGTGAAAAATGTGTGTGTGCTTCCCGCAGGCAGTGACGGGCCGCTCTATCATGGACACATATGACAGCTGATTTAGACAATCATCTCATGTTATCAGTTGTGCCTACAACTTACATTATTGACAACGATTTCCAAGTAAATGCATCAGGCGCTCGCATTTTGAAAGGTGCTTTCCATACCTTCCGGGGACCCATTTATTTGACTTTATTATGCTATCAAAACCTAGGCACAGAGACTTGAAGCCTGTTCAACACAGTCAATGCATCATAACAAAACACACGCACATCCACACTGGTTGACATTGCATACACCTAACTGTTGAGCTTTGACATATACACAGTAATGCATTTGTGTTCAGAGGGTCGATGGGGACTATACATATCAGAATAGGATACTTTAAAACATGTCATGACTTTGCAAAAGTTAATTTGCTGACCCCTAGCAACACTCACACACACACACACACACACTATGCATATGGTGACTCTTTCTTAAGAACATATCTGACAGCGGTTAGCATGATGAGAAGATTGACCAGATAATGTTTTACACTTTGAGTAGCACAACTGTTGCTGGAACCATATCAAAGCAACAGGGCAAGAAAACAGCCACTGCATCATTAACCAAGACACCAGCCCCCCTGGAACAAGCAGATGGCCCCTGGTGATGTAGTTGTAACAATTGACAAAGTATCCGCAGTAATGTTTTGACTGCCCTGAATGGGACGGTTACAACAAGGCAGCTATGCAACAATGGCAACCAATCCTACGCCATGTTTGTACATGTGCTCACGTACACATTTACACACACACCCTATTAGCACAGTATGATAACTACCACTTATTTTACCTGCATTTCCACAGATCCATGGATCCCAGGGCCAGGGTGGAGCAGACCAGAGAACAGCATTCCGGAAGAAGGTCAAAAAAAGAGAGGAAAGAAACAATTAGCCACAAAGCAACACAACATCAAAGTAACTCCAGCAAAATCAATACAACTGTTTATACGTCATTGAGTTGAGGGTAAAAACCTGAGCGTAGTAAATATGGATTATAATATTGGGACTGACATGCTGGTAGGATTTCAGTGCGGCCAATCCAGCTGCTTGTAGCATTGTTTTTTGTCCCTTCCGGTTTTAGACTAATTAGCCAATTTCTCCTATAGGGACAGAGACTGACAGCAAATGGTCCATGCCAGGAGAAGATAGTGTGGATGCCAGCTCAGTGTGGCATGCAGCATGGCAGAGGCTGAGAGGAAGCTTTGGCATATTAGCAGATAAACAATGCTGTGCTATGAGTAAGTACTGTAGCTGCATGCTTGATGACAAGGGGACTTTTTTTTTAATATCTTATAAACTTAATGTGAATCCAAGGAATGGCTGAAGGCAGGGATGAGTGCTTTAATGTCAACAGATGCTTGTGCGTGTCTGTGTGTGTGCGTGTGTGTTTGTCTGTGTGTGTGTCTGTGTGTGTGTGTGTGTCTGTCTGTCTGTCTGTCTGTCTGTCTGTCTGTCTGTCTGTCTGTCTGTCTGTCTGTCTGTCTGTCTGTCTGTCTGTCTGTCTGTCTGTCTGTGTGTGTGTGTGTGTGTGTGTGTGTGTGTGTGTGTGTGTGTGTGTGTGTGTGTGTGTGTGTGTGTGTGTGTGTGTGTGTGTGTTGAGGATGAGTCATGGAAGTCAAGTGCTACACTGTAAAGCCTCCATCTCTTGTGAAGGGTAAAGAAAACAATTGAAAGAAAAAAAAACACTCTTCTCTCAGAGTGAAGGTGAATACAAACGAGCGCAAAAAAAAACTTTGTGTTGAAAGTGGTGGAAGAGTGAGGGAGGAGAAGGAGGAAGACCGAAGGGGGGAGGGGATATAGCATAACCACTAAAGCCCGCTGGAGACTTTGTATTCATGGAGTTTGACAAATGCAAGGAGTCTTTTTTGAAACTTGTCAGGGAGACTGCGAGAGGCAAAGAAATGCACAGAGAGGAACAATAAACACCCACCGGCGGTTCAGCTTTCAACAGCAAACATCTCTCGCCTTTGAAACCTGTCAAGAGCCGAGGAGCTACTCTTGCATGAAAGCCTTTAATTCTGTCTCGTTATTTCACGTCAAAGCGGGTGGTATAGTCTGCCTGTAGTGTGTGCCATGTCAGCGCCCGAGTGTGTTTATGTATCTTTAGGTTTTCCTCTAAGCGTTGGATTATTTAGGGCAGCAGGGGTGCTTTCTCGTGTGCTTGTTTAAGCTGGAATTGTATACATTTCTTTGTGGCTCACAGTGAAGAGCTGTGTTTACTAAAGATTTGTTTTTGCATAAGCGCATGAATACCTAAACCTATAAAAAAGACACATGGCAGATAATGCTTTACAAAGGCCATCCCAAATCCTAGAATGCGAACAAATGCTTTGTGTCATCTGGGGGCCAGGCAAGACATCATCAGGACACACACAATCACACACACACACACACACACACACAATCACAATGAAAATATCTACACAATGTGATTAACAGTCACTGCTCTCTCCTCTGTCTAGTGGGAAGGAACAGCATGGTAACTCTCCTACTGTTTTGTCTCTAAGCTGTTTGTTTCTCTCTTAGCCTTGTTGTTTCTGTTGTCTATCCTCAGTTTAAGTCCCTATTTACCTGCCACGTCCGCTATCCAACCTTGCTTCCCCTTCTGTGTACTTTTGTATTTCCAACACCATATTACATTTACAGTATAATAGATGTCCGGTCAGTTTAGCACAATATGCTAACACACCGCCCTATACGTCCCTGGGCCAATCCGAATAGTCTTTTTTGCATAGGACATTTCCTTTCCTATCGAGATGACCCGGAAGTGCTCGGCAGCTAGGTGATTTGAATTCTCAAAATGCTTAGGAAAGGCATAGGAAAGGAGCCTCGATTCATCCTTTAAACCTCCTTTAGCATAGGTTACTCCGGACCAACCTATGCGAAAGGAAAGGAGATAGTGGTATCCCATAATACTTCACGGCGGCAAGATTTAAAGCAACAGGCCACCGCCGGAGTTTACCGACTCTACACGAATACGAACAAGAGGTAAAACAGAAGAGAGGGGAGGAGAAGAGAAGAAGATTTAACTCGGCTAAAACAAAATACCCCTCCCTCCCCCATAAATAATAAAGAACTCATGAAAGACCAACATCACAATAGTTATTTTCGTAGCACATAATTTACACCATAAGAAAATAAAATACCAACTTCACATTTAATGAATTTGCTGGGGGCAGTTCATTTCAACATCAACATAAGTGTAGCCTCTTGTTATTCCACATGTGAATTGGGATATATGCGAGTGATTCTCACTCTGTTGGCGACAACCTGATTAAAATCAATATGAAAAGAACGCATGGATCAAACGAGCGCTTGTTGTAGTCAATGTTCGGAGAATAGGCTAGTGTGGTTTCACGCTAGTGACTCACGTCAGCAATACTCGCCGTCGCGCGATGACGTCAGTTAGGAAAAGTGGAGTCAAATTCATTTGAAACAGTGCTGTTTCAAAGGGGGGATTGGAGATGGGCCTTTATTTACTCATGGTACATACCCTTACCCTTATAGAGAAATCACAAGGTTCCACATGCAGAAAGTCATGTGCAATTAATATGGTCAGATTTGAAAGATAAAGAACATGTACTTCAACATGTGGACACATGTGATAACATGTGGAGAACATTGGGAATTAATTTGGATTTTCTCTAAGGGCAATGTGGAGTCCAGCTTTTTTTTAGGATTGGGGTTTTGACAGCAGCCAGTTTGAGTGTTTTGGGAACTGAGCCAGTGCTGAAGGAGGAGTTAATGTTTTTGGTGATGAGTGAGGATATAGCTGGGAGACTGCCCTTAACAAAATTGGATGGGATGGCATCCAGAAACACAAGTGGAGCACCTTTCATTCCTGCCATTAGGCTGGACAGTGCCTTTGGGGAGATGGGGAAAACAGGTGCTGGGTGAGAGGGTGGGGGAAGAGGACATGTTGATATAGATGGATTTTATTTTTTAAATAAAAGGAAGGAGTAGCACTTGTTAATTGTAGAGGAGTTGGGGGTGTTGTGAGTGGGTTTGAGAATTGTGTTTATTGTGGGAGAAGGCAAACATATGGTTGGCGGACCCTGAGAGTACCGGATGTGAGTATAGTATAGATAGCATGGTTGAACAGGTTTTGATGACTGTGACTTTGTATTCTTGAAAGTAGTATGTGTAGGCTTGGAGATGCGATGTTTGACTAGATATGTTCTTATTTCCTATTTAAATTTGGTGAAGTCCTGGAGTATAACAGGTAGTCAAATTTTGTGAACGAGAATATTGTTGTATTAATGGGAACTAACTGGTCAAGATTAGACTGACTATATGGACATGAGGGAGGAGAGGAAGACATTATACTGGCAAGAGAGCCTGAAACAGCTATGGAGGAGAACGATTTGTTATTTCTGAGTGATGATTTATGTTTATCTATTGGGATAGAGATAGGATGACCAGGCGAACATAGATATTGAGGTTTAGACTGGAGAGATAATATATCATAAGGGCAGTGGAGCAGACCAACATCCTGGATGTAACAATAGCTGTGATGTTGATTTGTTGATCGGTGAAACATTTTAGCAGTTCCACAAAATGTAAAGCAGATTTGCAGTCAGTCATCCATCCAGATTGATTAGGAGAACAACAAAAGGGGAGATGGCACAACGGTGGGTCCGTAAATCATAGGTCAAAGAAAAAGGAGGGCTTTGGTATGGGGGTGCAGTAGAGAATGGCAGTAACAAAAGAGAGGAGCACTTAGTTTAAAGGCAATATGTTTCGAAGGAATGAGCTTCAGGATTAGTAATGATGGTGGTTTGATGTATCCTGTTCTGTAAAGTAATTCTCCAAAGCATTAGCAGAAACCCCAACTCCCGGCCCCAGGATGAGGTTTATCAATCTTGAGACAGTTTGACAGAGGAAATGTAAGTGACTCTCAGTTATAAATCCATTCAGGATGAGGCTTTTATTGTCCATCAAACAAGTATTGATCAAGGTTAGGTTCAGCTGACAGTTGCTTTTTGTGATGTGGAAATGGGGATTGAGGTAGGAAACAGAAATTGGACAAATTCCTGTGGTCTTTGTTGTGGTTACTTAATGCAGACGTTGGGGGGTGGACTAGGGGTGGGAAGCTGTATGCCTGACATAATGTCTGTGACATTGTTCTGTATGGGAATGATGTACAGTGAGAGGGTACATGTTAGACTAGGCAGGTGAGGGGGGGGGGGGGGGGCTAGCAGAGAGCAGCACGCTGAGATGGAAGAGGCAGATATAGGGTCCAGAGAGTGGGCGTTGAATGTTAACATTCAGTCACAAAGAAAGGGACATTAGTGAAGGAGATGTTAAGCTTTGTCCTGGTTTAAAGGACAACAGAGGGAAGTCAGTGTGTTTGTGTGTGTGTGTGTGTGTGTGTGTGTGTGTGTGTGTGTGTGTGTGTGTGTGTGTGTGTGTGTGTGTGTGTGTGTGTGTGTGCGTGTGTTTGTGGTTGCTCTGTCTGTGGAGTTTGGTGGAGAATGGAATACACAAGAGAGCAGCTCTCCAGCCCTGTGGCTCTGACAGGAGACAGACTGGGAGGGAGGACAGCTGTCCAGCTTTGGATCACTTCTAGGAGAACATGGAACAATATGAGGACAGGATCAAGGACTGGACACTGAGGGGACACACATCATCCCTCTGGCTGAGAGAGAGAACAAACACTGACTTCACAGTGTCACAAACTTCACATCATTTAAGGATGTGGCCTTCATTTAAACTTGTGCAGGACTGCAGGGGTGTACTGGTGCTGACACATTAACACATTAACTATTTTATTATATTCAAGGGGAAACCACACATGTCCAGGCTTCAATTACACACTCTCTAAACTCTCCGGGTAAATTAAAAGCCTATCAAATTTCTATTATCGGCTGATTTAATGTCCATTTTTTTCCATTATGAACGGTCACCAGGCCACCATCCGTGTTGATTAGCTAAGCAGTGTTGTGAATTAATAGGATCAGACAGCTGTGGAGAAATGCAGGATACAAAAAGCTCTGTTTCAACCAAGGCAGCTGGAGTTAAGTCAACAACTCAATGATGGAATAAGGAACCACGCATCATTGAACAATAGATTAGACATATGAATGGACCGGTGTAGCAATACAATCCTTAATTATATAATGTGTCAATCTACAGAAACCTCTTTATTTGCACTGCAATGTAATCGGCAATTTAAGGCAATATGTCAGATTCAGTGTATTTCTTCCTTTTATGCCTTTGTAACTGAGTTGTGAAAGCCTCGCCGAGGGAGAGATCTCATTTTTTTTTTCCTGAGATGTTTATAGTCTCCTGCAAAATTTGAGCAGAACGGAGCAAGCTAGCTTTGAAGTACAGTGTGCGGTAAATCTCATCCCATCTGTCGTTGGAAAGAAAAAAACTTTTAAAAAGTTAACTTATATCTAACTTAGATAAGGATAACTACCCCTAGCTTTGAAATCCAGGATTCATGGAAATGTGATTCTTATATGTGTGTAGGTACGGGTGTGTGTGTGTGTGTGTGTGTGTGTGTGTGTGTGTGCCTGTGTGTGATATTCTACTACAACACATCAATTGATTACTACAATCAACAGTAAGTCATAGCCTCTTTTGAATACATTTTTCTAATCCAAACATTACATTTAATCACAGGCCCGGTTCTAGAAAGTCAGACTTGGGTGGGCCTGTAGAAATTTTAGGTGGGCACACTTTTCAGGGAGAACGAAGATGCGAGTGCGCGCAGAGCGCGCGAGCCAAATTTTTTGCCCTTGTAAGATCTCTGCGTCTGCTTTTTGGCACATTTACTGTGAATTGTGTAGAACACAATATGCAAATAAACGTTGAGTGTTGCTGTGTGGGAGATTTGATTCTTGCACGTTTTTTTCCCAAAATGTTTATGAATAACATATAATATACATTATATACAACATAATGTATCTATTTTTCTTAATCACAGTATTAACTGTAGGCAGCCTGAGCTGATTGAAGAGAAAGCTTTGGGACTGGGCAACCTGGATGGTGGTAGTCCAGAGCTATATACTATACACACTACTTTCCACTATTGCCTCTGATGTCCAGCTGGGTGAAAATAGTAGCCAGCCGAGGCCACGAGATTTTTTTTTACCTTTTTAAAGTGAAATGCATGAATCTGGTGCCCTTTGAGAGGAAGATTAAGAGGCTAAATCTGAGGAATTTTGTGTGAACAAATAATTTGGAGACACTGGGTCGGATGAATTAGAAGCTATTGAAGAAAGACACATGGATTTTCCATAGAAATATACATTTGAAATAAAATAGTATGCAGGGTCCTCTGTGATGGGCTTGGTGCTCTTTTTCTTTTACGGGACATATTTTTCTGTAATACAATGAATTAATTTAAATGCAGTGAGAGGAACGAAGCAGAATAACTCTGTTGTCCAGTTATCTTTTTTTCCACAGACAAAGCTGAAATAGGCTATAGACTACAGTATACACAGTGCATGGGCAACTGAGGGCAGCCCCATTTTCAAATATTTTCAAATAAACTCAATACACACTGTGCATGCCATGGACTTGGACGTGATGTGATCAGTTAACCTCGGATTACCTCCCAGATGAACTGATTCAATTATTAAGCTAATATCTATCTACCAAAACATTGTATTCCTTTTATTGTATGATAATTTAAATTTACATAATATGATGTTGATATCAAACACACAAACTAAAAAAAAAAAAAAATAAAAAAAAAATTGGGGGGGCCCCCTGGCAGTCGGGACCCTAAACAACCGCTCATTCCGCTTATGCCTCGGGCTTGCTCTGCTGACCAGTGACCACTATAAACGGGTGGGTAACTTGGAGGCAGGCTGTCCTGCCCACCCAATAATACAATTAGAAGCAATGCATGGTAATGGTATATTCTTTAGTATTAATTAATTGTCTGAATTTTATTTGACATTTTCTTGGACAGCGAATGAACAGGTCCGTCCGATAGTGGATCTGGACTTCCACCTAAAAAAAAAAAAAAATTTTTTTTTTGGTTGGGTGGGCACAGCCCACATTTGGGTGGGCACGGCCCACCCTGGCCCCTGGCTACCGCCGGCCCTGGTTAATCATAGTTAACCCTATCCTGTACCTATAGACATAACTTTTCATTACAATGCACAATGTCCCTTAATACGTTTGAAGAAAGAAATGCCCAACAGAAAATTACACCAATCAGATAATTGTAACTTTGCCTTCAACATTAGGTATTAAAATGTATCGACACATGTCAAGGAGGCCTGGAAGTAACTTATTCAATTACAATAAATCAATTGCAATATCTAAACAAATAGAGTCATCAACCCAAACACTGGATATATCTAGAACATTCCCAATGCAAACACTATCTCAATCAAAGGCTAATTAACTTACCCCAATCAATCAAACAAAATCAACATATTTGAACCTACAGTGAAATACCTCTCTCTGACAGCCTGGTGGAAAGCTAACAAAATCACTTTAACATCACTAGCGTACTGTAAGAACATCCCCAATGTGGCACAAGTCTGTCTTCCCATCTGGCAACACTCCCATTCACTTCCCTGTATTGCAACACACACTAATCAAACAATTTCTAGAACTCACATCACTCAACAAAGAATGTTTAAAATGGGCTAAGCATACATGGATTTGTTCATAGTGTACTTTAGGTCGCAACAATAATTACTTTCAAGCAACCTGGACATGCCAACCAATTCACTCCTATGGTTACAAATACACTTTCTCATAGGGTTACAGAACCCCACCATCTCCATCATTCTGTCTCCTCTGAGATATAACAAAAATCTTAAAAAGTAATTTTTATTTATTGATTTATTATTGTTGTATTTTTCATTTATCTGAAGCAATATTACAGGTTTTTATTAAACCTCGGAATCCATTTCTTAATCTTCTTGATTTGAACTGCTTCACACTTGGGAGCTGACCCCGCGTACACCCCCACAAGTCTACATGAAGTATCAAAGATAACATACACTCAACAAAACTATAAACGCAACACTTTTGTTATTGCTCCCATTTTTCATGAGAAGGACTTAAAGATCTAACATTCATTCCAGATACACAATATTATCATTTCTCTCAAACATTGTTCACAAATCTGTCTAAATGTGTGATAGTGAGCACTTCTGCTTTGCTGAGATAATCCATCCCACCTCACAGGTGTGCCACATCAAGATGCTGATCTGACATCATGATTAGTGCACAGGTGTGCCTTAGACTGTCCACAATAAAAGGCCACTCTGAAATGTGCAGTTTTGTCTCACAGCAAAATGCCACAGATGCCACAAGCATTGAGGGAGCGTGCAATTGGCATGCTGACAGCAGGAATGTCAACCAGATATGTTGCTCGTGCATTTAATGTTCATTTCTCCACCATAAGCCGTCTCCAAAGGCGTTTCAGAGAATATGGCAGTACATCCAACCGGCCTCACAACCGCAGACCACGTGTAACCACACCAGCCCAGGACCTCCACATCCAGCAGATCGTCTGAGACCAGCCACTGAGACAGCTGCTGAAACAATTGGTTTGCATAACCAAACAATGTCTGCACAAACTGTCAGAAACCATCTCAGGGAAGCTCAACTGCATGCTCGTCGTCCTCATCGGGTTCTTGACCTGACTCCAGCTCGTCGCCGTAACAAACTTGAGTGGGCAAATGCTCACATTTGATGGCGTCTGGCACGTTGGAGAGGTGTTCTCTTCACGAATGAATCTCGGTTTACATTGTTCAGGGCAGATGGCAGACAGCGTGTGTGGCGTCGTGTGGGTGAGCGCTTTGCTGATGTCAATGTTGTGGATCGAGTGGCCCATGGTGGTGGTGGGGTTATGGTATGGGCAGGCATCTGTTATGGACGAAGAACACAGGTGCATTTTATTGATGGCATTTTGAATGCACAGAGATACCGTGATGAGATCCTGAGGCCCATTGTTGTGCCATACATCCATTTTTTTTTTTTTTTTTTTTAACCTTTATTTATACAGGTATATCCCATTGAGTCCGAAGACTCTTTTTCAAGGGAGACCTGTTCCCATTCCCACGTTACCATTCACACACCGATAGCAGGCTAACTATCGACATTCACACGAGGCAAGGTGGGTGAAGTGTCTTGCCCAAGGACACAACAACTATGACACAGGTGGCAGGGCGGGGATCGAACCTCCAACCCTTTGATCATCGGCCAACCCGCTCTACCAACTGAGCCACAGTCGCCCCTTGAACATCACCTCACGTTTCAGCAAGATAATGCACGGCCCCATGTTGCAAGGATCTGTACACAATTCTTGGAAGCTGAAAATGTCCCAGTTCTTGCATGGCCAGCATACTCACCGGACATGTCACCCATTGAGCATGTTTGGGATGTGCTTGACCGGCGTATACGACAGCGTGCACCACTTTCCACTAATATCCAGCAACTTCGCACAGCCATTGAAGAGGAGTGGACCAACATTCCACAGGCCACAATTGACAATCTGATAAACTCTATGCGAAGAAGATGTGTTGCACTGCATGAGGCAAATGGTGGTCACACCAGATACTGACTGGTTCTGAGTCCCCAGACCCCCAATAAAGCAAAAAAATGCACATTTCAGAGTGGCCTTTTATTGTGGACAGTCTAAGGCACACCTGTGCACTAATCATGATGTCAGATCAGCATCTTGATGTGGCACACCTGTGAGGTGGGATGGATTATCTCAGCAAAGCAGAAGTGCCCACTATCACACATTTAGACAGATTTGTGAACAATGTTTGAGAGAAATGGTAATATTGTGTATCTGGAATGAATTTTAGATCTTTAAGTCCATCTCATGAAAAATGGGAGCAAAAACAAAAGTGTTGCGTTTATATTTGTGTTGAGTGTAATTAGAGACTTTAGAAATTAAACACATAAATAAAGAGAGGGAAGAGGAGGAGAGCTGGGGTTGGTAGTGGATGGCAGAGTGTGTGTGTGTGTGTGTGTTTGTGTGTACGTGCGGGTGCGTGCGTGTGTGTGTGTGTGTGTGTGTAATATGGGACATTTTTATTAAATGTTTTGTCATTGTTACTGTAAAAAGTGTCCGGACAGTTGATAATGATGGTATTAACTGTTGTGTTTGTCGCAGTTCATATACTGTATATATCAATAATATTGTCACTGTCATCATCATTCTATAATTCATAAAGTTACTCGTATGGAACCATTTTCTTTACTTTATTGCTTTCCCTTTATTTGTATGGTGTATTAATAGCCAACAGCTTTTTTTCCCTCTCTCTTCTAGCTATGTTTTATAGACAGGAAACCTACCCACCCACACAGGCACACGCAGCTCTCTAAAAATATGCCCACTACAACGACAATCTGAGCCCGACATTATGTTATTGTTTTCATGTTATTGTCAAATTAAATTAGTTCCCTCTTGTTTTGTGACCCAAACCATTGCCCCCGCGGAAGCTCAGAATCAATGATTTAAGTTAGTATCTGTAAATAAAAACATCATTAAAAGCAGAACTTAGGATATGTTTGACAGACATGATGATCACTAAATGTAGGGGTTATTTTGGCCTGATACAGTTCACCACAAATACAATATAATGTCTCTGTTACAGGGAGAAAATAGTGTCTTACCATTCTCTTTTTTCTTATCTGAAAAAACCTCCCAACCCCATCCTCTTGTATAGATTTCCTTTGAAGCTGCATTATATGATCTCCAGGAAGTTAAGATGAGAGAGAGAAAAAAAAAAACTTGAACCAGATAAAAAGAGCTTTTCTGTTTGGCTGTGACTGCCAGAGTTGAACGTGGGCCCCAACCATCTCAACAAAGAGAAGCGTTAATAGGCTACATTCTATATGCTATTGTCTTTGTCCTCATCTCGCCCACTCACTCATACATCTCTATTTTAGCCATACAAAATATGTATCTGTGTAGGCCAAGGATCCCCCCCATTAGTTTATTCAATTACAAATATTACGAAACTCACATTATTTCATTCAGTATGCTGCTTTATTTTTTGGGGATTTGTTAAAAAAAGAATGCACTGTTTAAGGTAATGTAACTTGTGTCACACATTAATGAGATGGCCTTGTACAACCAAATTGCAGATACTCAAACCCACCAACATTGAGAGCGGCCCAATAACATTTTGGACTGTTTCTCAAGAAAATGTCAGAAAGTGGTGATACAAATTAACTTTTTTTTAAAGTCCAAGATGATGCCCTTGAATGTCTTGTTGTATCCAAATGTCAAAGGTATTACATTTAAAAATTGAATTAAAGAGACATACAGTATATTCTACTTGAACAACATTATTTGGTAGATTCTGGTTCATGCATTATGCAGTTAATTATAACATCTAGAACAGGTACATGGTGAAGGCAACACATTTCAGCCATTTAATAAACTAAGCCACAGCTTACAGTATGCAAAACAACATTAGTGTCTGTCAGTCATACACTTAAGTAGGCATGGTAGAATGCAGAAATGTTAAATTGAAGGGTATTTAAATATACTGAATACAATTGGATTAATTTAACTCATGTGCCCAACACACACACACGTATACTGTATAATAATATTACATTCACAGTAGGCTATGTCAGGCTGTCAGATCAATTGCTATGCTATTGACCAACCCACTGTGACAACTTACATTTTCTTTATCAGTATTTGTTTATATGTGTGTTGCCTTAGTTTTCTCTTGTTGATTTATTGTGCAAATATATCAAATTTAAAAAAAACGAACAGTGTTCCTGCAGTCAGCATTGATAATGTAACCAGAAAACAGACAAGCAGTCCGGCAAGCCCTGTTAAAAGTAGTCACAGAACCTTATGGGTAAGAGCATGCTAGAGATTCAGATATATACTGGCAGTGTTATTAATACAAGCTGGGCTTTTGGAAAGACTGATATGCACACTCCTATTAGATGTGGAAATTAATAAGGTCTTTGAGGAAATTATGACTGACTTTGATCTTGATAAAAAACACTCCATTTAATTTCAGTTTCTAACGATGTGCTGATTTGCCACATTTGACTGGTTTGCTATTTAATATGATTCACTGATGTGTATATTAACTGACAAGTCGCTGTCAATAATCAACCATATAAGTATACATATACTGTATATAACCCAAAGTAACGGTATTAATAAACTTAAACAGACACATGGCACACAAACTTTGGAAACAGGATGCTTGCGCTTTCATCCCTCAATCTTAATTTTTCGGCTGTCAAAGATGTGAACGCTCCCATTTCGTCAAAGCATATTAAATGTCATTTGAAAGTCAGTTTCCATAATTATATCTGATTGTTTCATATGCATATCAAGATCTGAGGAGCAGCGGAGAGCATTTGAATATTAACTGTCAACCCAAATGACAGTAATAAAAATAGACATTTAAATATGACAATACTTCGGATTTAAATAATGAACTAAATCTCTGAGTACAATGGCGCTCCGTGTTGCATGGATGTAATGGAAAAAGTATAATTTTCTCATAATGTACATGCATATTAAAAGGATAGAAGTCTGTGGATACATGTGGTGACTCATGCACAATCACTCAGCTTAATTGAGGTGATAGGTGTAGGAAGCAGACTGTGTTTTAAAGGCAGCATGGTTGATTTATAAATGATTCAATATGAGCCATTCCCCTGATTTGCATCAACTTACTGACAAGCCACATGTCAGGCATAACACACAAAAACGGTCACACACTTGTGAAAGCAGCCATCCCAATAATTGACATCCTCTTTGGCTGTTTGCGTGTCACCGACTCTCTTCATAAGGGAAAGTGTTGGAGGTTAGAGATCTATTTACTGGAGCTGGAAGCTTTTTACCAGTCCACAGAGTGACAAACAGCGGAAGAAGAGTCAACAATGTGAGACAACAGTGAGTTTATCAGTCTGATTCTCTACTACAGCTCTCTGGGCTAAACGAGTCAACAGGCTGAGTGATGAAGCCCTGGTACCACTTGAGTCTGTGCCCTTCAAAAAGTTCCACTCAGAGGTTTTTAGCGAATGTGAGAGGGCTTATTATGAACTGATGGGGATGCAAAGGCACTTCACAGTGGTTTCAAGCAGCAGCCAGCAGACAAACACTCCTCTGAACTAGGCCTCTTCACATCGCTCCGACAAGAGAGATGCAAGCCCAGCTCGGCCTCAATTGTGATTGGCCAATTTTTAGATGGAACAAAATTACCATGTGGGATGAAAGTGGATCCGATGGCATTACAAAATCACTTACATACTTAACGAAGATTAGGGTGAAATTATGAATACGTTTGAGGATTTACAAGAATTGTAATTGTGTTTTCGTTTTGTTTATTTGTTTTCTCAAAAGTGCAGTCTAAAATCAGTCACAAAGCAAGACAAAAAACTGAAGGCTATCTGTAAAATGGTCTTGGTACTGTGAGTAATGTTTAAAAGGAAATGACACATTTCTGTTTTTTTTTTTTTTTTTGCCAGGGCCTTCGATACCTCACAGGCTTTCACAAGGGAGAAACACAATCACACAACACACACACACACACACACACACACACACACACACACACACACACACACACACACACACACACACACACACACACACACACACACACACACACACACACCTGTCCAGTTTAATTATCTTTTAAACTAGACATTTTGCAGTGCACTGTGATTCTGCAGCAACAAATGTGATTGCACTTTATTGCATTTCTCCACTTGTAACTTAATGTGTCTCAGCCCGATGTTCCATGAAATGGTATGGTCACACAATTTCTGAAGTGATGTCCTCATAATGAAAAGACATTATACTTTACAGTTTGGGGATTATAGGGCATAATCTGCATGTTACAGAGGCATAGATGGATGACCAGGTTCATTTCCCTTGCCTTCTTTACTGGGGGGCACTTAGTTCATAGTGCTGCATCATGGAAAGTAGGAGGGAGTAGTGTGCAAATATATAGTAAAATAATATGGTGATTAAAACATGAATTGCTTGCACTCATAAATTGAATCTTCCAGAGGAGACTTGTTGACATTACAGGATTGCTTTTACTTGTTTTCCCCCCTATTATTTTTCATGGACCGATTGGCCTTATTCTTTTGAATAAAATATGGAAAAAGAGTAGCAAACCCGCTGAGTAATGAATGGCACAGATGGTAGCAGCTTATTTGCTCTCTCTCTCTCTCTCTCCCGTCTTATCTCTCTCTGTCCTGGTGGAGATTGTTGGCAGCACTTACCTATGAAAGACAAAAGAGAAGAGAATACAAAAAACATGAGACCAAGTTAATGCATCTGCTTTGGAGTAATTGTAGATGATGTCAACTATCAGTAGTTCAGTCAGCCAACTCACATGGAATGGATTAATATGTAAATGTAGAATATGTAATCAGCCTTAATGTGTGGCGTCTAGACTCTAACGTACTCGCTCCCAATGAAGAAACATTAAGCTCAATAAGGAACAACGGTATTAACTCCCCTCCATAAAACGGCCCTAGATCAAGAGCCTGTCACCAGCCATGATGATACAGTGACTATGTAAGGGCCTGCAGGACCAACTGTCACAGGGCATAGGCAAATCAGGAAGGATAGTTAGCACCTGCTTTGTGTGGGCCAAGGCTCCATGAGAGGAACTAACTAGCTTGTGTAATGTGATGGATGAATCAAAATTCAGATATCCTGATATGAAGATGAACTCAGCTATGAACCAAATAATTAGAATGACAAATGACTAGCTTAGAACAGAACATCTCTTCGTATCAATTGCTATTGTAGCGTGCTAGCACTTGACCAACAGCGCATGGCTACAAGCTTGGATTGAAAATGAGTAGGGCTTAGTTTAGCAGCAATATGATCCAGGTTGCTTGATTAGACTTCATTCATATACATAATACCCCCCAAACCTAAGCTGCATCCAGGGGGGAACTATATGCAAAAATAATATATCTCTTCATACTCCACACTTGAAACGCTTTCAGCTTAAAGCAAATGTTTGGAACGTGAGAGTAGACATCATTAGTGAACCATTAGTATTTAAATATCATGAGCTATGTGTGAGACCAACCAGAGAGGGGCCATGCCACCACCAGAACTAAGTCTATGATGAATAGCAAATATTGTGTTTTAGAATGTTGCTGAGACCAGCACAACGGTAGAATCTCAACTCAAAGAAAATGACAATCAGCAGTTCTGCCTGAGAGCATCAATCCTTTTGGGGGAGAAGAAAAAAAAATTGTAACAGAACTTTATGGTTCTGTTTTAAATGCAGTGTGGCCATCACAGTTTCTGTATGTACTTCACCTTACAAAGGACAGGGAGGCACTGCGCTTCAAAAATGACCTCATCTGTAATGTGCATTATCAATCACAGATTGCAATTTGCAATTATTGCCTTGAAATTAAAATAACATCCAAACCTGTTTTGGAGTGACAGCAGAAATGTATTATTTTATCTACTTCATTTATTCCTGTCACATCGACCTGGACATATTGACCTTAAATCATCCCAAAGATTCTGGGCTGGATTTCAATTTCAAGATGCTTCAAATCCTTATTGACTATTGATTCAATTACAGACTTATGAATGATAGAGGAACTGCACAGTGCTGACTGATGAAGTGACCTGATCAGCTGCAGTAAGCTTGTTTAACTAGAGAAGACTCCTCATGTTTTGGGGAGTTGTTGGAACTGAAAGAGCAAACATTGGCTGTATCCCATTACAGAGACCGCCTCCTTGGTAGGACGCGGTCTCACGGTCTATGAAGGCTATAGCCTATGAAGGCCGATTCGAAGGCCAAACCAGGGCCGAACGAGCGTTGATAAACGGCACGGTCTCCGCAGGTCTCCGTTTACGAGCATTTCCGGTTTGCGTAACAAGCCGTTACCTTGCGTGAGGACTCGCCGCTCCTGTGCTGCCTAGCAACCCTGATAGCTGCCAACGGAGACAGCCTTGTCAACAGAGGAAAAAAGAAAAAGAAGTTGCCTACCAGACGAAAAGAAAAAAAAGTACAGGAAAAAAAGAAAGGAAGATAAAAGTTAAGAAGATGGAGCAACACATTGCTGTTTTGTTATTTTTTATTTTATTGTATGCCATCTCTGAAAAAAACGCAATGAATCATGGGATATGTTGGGCTGCGAAGGATACATCTGATGCAGCCTTCAAAACCGTGAAACGAAGGCTGCATTTCACGGCTGCATATGAGGAGCCTTGCAAGGAGCCTTGCAAATGGAACAACCTTTGCGCGCCGCTATGACGCAATCGGTCTTCAAATGCAGCCTTCGTAGACCGCAACCCCTGAATCGAGATACAGCCACCGTGTTTGCATTAGAACCATAACCTCGACTACCATCTTCCAAAATAATCCCTGGCTGAATAGGCACACTGTTTTACAGATTAGTTCATATTTCTATCTTTCTTTGACATATTGACAAGTTGTTTTAATGTTATTAACAGTGATACATGGCAGCCCATTTGCCACTATGGCAAACACTTTATAAGCCGATCATCAACCATCACTATAGCATGGATTGAACAAGTCTGGCCTCAGCCCCATTTGTTCCTTAAACTGCCAGCAATCAGAGTCGAAGAGCAGAGGGTAATCCTGCCGGCAGCAGCAGCAGCACATGGAAATGCAAACAGTCACAGTTCTCTTATCCCCTGAAGCGACATAATCAGGCTAATATGGCAGTGAATGGCTTTTAAGATACTATGCACAGGTTAATATGGCAGTGTGTATAGCTTTTAAAATGCTGACAGCAATGGCATCAAGCAGAAGCATAGCGTTTGGGTGTGGCACCAGGCATGCAGCAAAAGAAAGAGCAGTGCACTGAATGCTTAGACTCAGGGCCGGCGGTAGCCAGGGGCCAGGGTGGGCCGTGCCCACCCAAATGTGGGCTATGCCCACCCAATCAATTTTTTATTTATTTTTTATTTTTTTGTGGAAGTCCAGACCCACTATCGGACGGACCTGTTCATTCGCTGTCCAAGAAAATGTCAAATAAAATTCAGACAATTGAATAATACTAAAGAATATACCATTACCATGCATTGCTTCTAATTGCATTATTGGGTGGGCAGGATAACCTGCCTCCAAGTTACCCACCCGCTTATAGTGGTCACTGGTCAGTAGAGCCGGCCCGAGGCATAAGCGAAATGAGCGGTTGATTAGGGTCCCGACTGCCAGAGGGGCCCCCCCAATTTATTTTATTTGGCTATGGTTCTTTTAGTTTGTGTGTTTGATATCAACATCATATTATATAAATGTAAATTATCATACAATAAAAGGAATACAATGTTTTGGTAGATAGTTAATATCTTAATAATTGAATCAGTTCATCTGGGAGGTAATCAGAGGTTAACTGATCATGTCAAATTCAAGTCCATGGCATGCACAGTGTGTATTGAGTTTATTTAAAAATATTTGAAAATGGGGCTGCCCTCTGTTGCCCATGCACTGTGTATACTGTAGTCTATAGCCTATTTCAGCCTCGTCTGTGGAAAAAAAGATGACTGGACAACAGAGTTCTTCTGCTTCGTTCCTCTCACTGCATTTAAATGAATTCATTATATTACAGAAAAATATGTCCCGTAAAAGAAAAAGAGCACCAAGCCCAACCCAGAGGACCCTGCCTAATATTTTATTTCAAATTTATATTTCTATGGAAAATCCATGTGTCTTTCTTCAATAGCTTCTAATTCATCCGACCCAGTGTCTCCAAATTATTTGTTCACACAAAATTCCTCAGATTTAGCCTCTTAATTTTCCTCTCAAAGTGCACCAGGGGGGGGCATACCCCCGGACCCCCCAAGCAGGGTCGTGACCTCGGCTGGCTACTACTTTCACCAAGCTGGACATCGGAGGCAATAGTGGAAAGACTATGTATCTATATAGTGTGTATAGTATATAGCTCTGGACTACCACCATCCAGGTTGCCCAGTCTCTCTTCAATCAGCTCAGGCTGCCTACAACTAATACTGCGATTAAAAATGTAATTAATATATAATATATATTATATGTTATTCATAAACATTTTGGAAAAAAAACATGCAAGAATCAAATCTCCCACACAGCAACACTCAAAGTTTATTTGCATATTGTGTTCTACACAATTCATAGTAAATGTGCCAAAAAGCAGACGCAGAGATCTTACAAGGGCAAAAAAAACGGCTTGCGCGCTATGCGCACGCTCGCATCTTCGGTCTCTCTGCCCAGTGTGCCCACCTAAAATTTCTACAGGCCCACCCTAATCTAACTTTCTAGAACCGGGCCAGCTTAGACTTAGTACAAAGCCATGATTAAAACAAATGTGTCAAAGCAGTCTTGAGTAGGACTGCCTGAACTGGCTCTCAGCCTTTCCTTACCATATTCTAAAATACGATACATTAGTTCAAGGCATTGGGTTCCCATACAAATGCAACACTACAAAAGAAAATGCATTAGACATTGTAAGCTTCCCCATTATATTCTTCTAGGTCAACTGATGAGCAGACTAGACATCCCTGGCTATGGTTCTCTTCAAACAGTGATATTACTCCAACTGACGTGCTTTAATAACCTGTTCGCTGGATTACTTATCACATTAAAGTCCAAAGCCTCGTCTTAATGTTTGCTTGACTATTCTCCTTAAGGAAATGACATGAGGCATTGGTTTTCAAAAGTAGCCAAAAATCCTTCTGAGATGGAGAAAATCCCATCTCATCACGGCTGCTGATCTATATCTAAGAGCGTAGTAAAGTAATAAGAAGATGATAAGGATATAATTTAGCTCCCTCCAAAGTTTGTAATGGCACTGGCACAGTGAGGAAATTGGTGAATCTCCATAATCTGAACTGAGCTCGATAAATGAGTAATTTTATACAATTGTGTAGCCTAGTGCACAGGGAAAAATGGCAGACAAAAGCATTCATTTCACAGTTCATTCTCCTCCATATATTCTTTAATCAGTTTTTCGGGCAATGGTTCATCGGTGCCAGACAGAGCTGTTAGAAACGGCAGAGATGCTTTGATCTGCTCATCGAAAAAATACTCCAGAGCCGTTTATTCAGTCTCTGTATTCAGTTAATCACCACAGTGTGTAGTCAATAAACGTGCCACGGTGAGATATGACAGGTTTTTTCAAGTTCAAAGGGGAAAGAAGGTGGGAATACATTGAGAATGTCATCCTTCAATAGCGTTAAATGAATGATAGATTGCAGAGCTGCATCTTTAGTGGCACCAATTCCCCTGACAAGCCAATACTCTGTATGTATAGAACTCCAGTACTTTCTTTTGTGCAGAAATGCAGTCATAAAATGTCAATCTCAGAAGAAATAATGATCTCATTCTTGTACTTTAAACAAGGACATCCATTCTGGTGTAAGAGCTGCTCAGTGCCGAGGACGATCGAGGAGCTACAAGAGTTGATGTCATTCACCAGGAACCTACACACACACACACACACACACACACACACACACACACCCTCCATCCAGCCTCACAGAGGAGCAACAATGTGTTCGGTCAGTGCTTAAAAAGCCAGGATTTCCAATTTGCATTTAGAGAGTGCTGCGGACGACTTCCTTTTGAGGTCTGAAGGCTAGAAAAAAGGCACAAAGTCATTCTACCTCCTGAACTCTGTCAGCGACTGTCTCCCCCCCCCCCTCCCCTCCTGCAGGGCACATGTCGACCCAGAGGGTTTGAATGGAATGGCAGACGGTCGGCCTGGACAACTAAACCCATGTCAAAGCATGTCAACAGCTCTGACACGGAGAAATCTGCTTTCACCTTATACCACACTCATAAATAATTACACACCATTAACGAGGTAGAGGGCTTTGAACGTGTTGACAATGAAAGGAGGGTTTCCAGCCAAACGAGAAGGAGTTGAGACAAAGGTTAAGGGCAGTAGCGTGCACAGGTAGACACTAGGGCTTTACCCCCTGAACCGATCAAGTGCCCTTTTGAAAAAAAAAAGACTTACATACACCTTTTACAGAGTATGTGGCCCATGCTGACATGACCATCTATGAATACAAGACCATAACAAATTTGTGATAATATTTCCCCGATTAATTAATGATAAAAAAAAAAAATTGACTGGGTCGTGATAGGCCCCCTGATCTTCTTATGCCCCCTCCTTCCCCCACATTTCTGTGCACACCACTGGTTAAGGGTCACAGAGCAGCAGGCCCGCTGAACTCTTCTTGTTAAAGCATCTGCTCTTCTGCAGAGGAGGATGTATGCTTTCAATTGGGCACAATTCCAAACCTCCAACAATTACAAGTACAAAAGCCTCAAACAGCAACCATGTCAGGACTTTAATTTACATTCAGCCGAAGCATGAAATTGCAAGACAATGTTCAAGTAGATAATGAAGGCGTTTTTATTGACATAACATTGGCAAAGACTCTAGTGAGCTGACTTCTACGTGGGTTGTGATTGTTAGCCATGGTAGCAATCAGTGAGCTAAAGACTCACTGTGTTTGTGTTAGACACTCATTTGAAAATATTAGCGTATGATTTGGAACATGGTTAACATTACACGTTCCTGCAACATATTAGAACGTTACAGCTTTGTCATTGTGAGGACGATAGCATGCTGACATTTGCTTTTAGCTGAAAGTGCCGCTGTGCCAAAGTACAGCCTCACAGAGCCGCTAGTGTGGCGGCAAACTTGATGAAAGCTTTCAGTGATTTAGGAAAGTGTAGTACTGTAAATTACTCATGAGTTTTACACTCAGGTGCCCATAAATTATGCACAACTACAAAAGGCATGGTAAAGTAGTGTAATAAAACAACCACACACTAACTTTATGAAAGTTAAAAATTATAGTTTTATAGCACTGTCCCTAATGTGTAAACATAACTAGATACTCCTTATATTAAAGATGTTTAACATTCATAAAAAAATGCCTGCAGTCACAAATGATGATATCTATGCAACTGCAATCCTTTGGATGTCATGCTTTCCTTAATTTCTAAAAAGAAATGCTGCTGCATTGCTGCACTCACAGCTTGCCCAATCAAACAGACTAATGTCTTGTTTTTTGTGAGGTCTATCTTTGGAGACTGCTCTCATCTTTACTAAGAAGTGTTCCAGTCGAGTTGGATATGTTGTGCATTATTAATCCCTGTGGGCAAATGTGTTGTCCGCATTTGATTGAACCAAACTATTTAGGAACATTTCAGAGGCATGTAGTTCTCTACGCCTGACGGGGTGTTCAAGGACAATGCAGGAGCATTTGTAATACCGTATTAGATGTCTTGATTAATCAGGGTACATACAGTTACTCTCTTTGAATTATTGTGTTGCATAGTGTCCTGTTTCCTGTGATTTATTGTTCGTCAGACATGTTTATTACTAAGATTTATGGGAAAAACTTGCCTGTAAAAAATACCTTGGTACATAATTAAACTTGTATCTGGCGGATTAGAGGGAGATGAGGAGCTGCCAATTCATAAACCCGCAGCAGGTTTAGAGAAAAACAGAGCCAGGACTTAGCACAAGAGGACCATGCCTGTCTGTTTGCTGCTTCAGGAACAATCTGGCTGCCTTGACTGACAGCTTCAAATTGAAACAGTGCCATGAATTCTGCATTGTAGCAAGTATACACGCATAAATACACTGTTCCTGTGATCGTGACAGGTCTATGTGTGCACTTTATGCTGCCTTCTATCATTTTGCATAATGTGAGTTCTTTAGCAATATCATCACATAACGTTCCTGGTAAGATAAAAAAATACAATTCAAATGTGTTAAAAAGCTGCTAATCTACGAGTAGTGAGGAAACATATTCTCCTATTCAAGCAACCTGCATACATTGTGTACATTTCACGAGGTCTTTGGGGTTTTATTTAATGAGCATGCTAATGTTTTACCTTGCTTTAATTGGCTATTGTACAGCTGCGTTTGATTATTCAACAATCTGTTGACTTACATGGAATGCATGGTGTCCATGGAAACGGATAAGGAAGCAATGAAGCCGGAGCAATAACTATCCAGAGAACAAATAAGTGACTTTTTAGATAATCACTGGTTGTCTCAAAGGCATTCAAAAGAAGAGCCTGCAACAGTGTCAATTACAGTGTGACATACAGCTCTGGAAAAAAATAAGAGCCCACTGCAAATGTTCAGGGTCTCTAGTCTTACTACTTATAGGCATATGTTTGAGTAGAATGAACATTTAGGTTTAATAATATAAACTACTGACAACATTTCTACCATATTCCAATACATTGTTTGTCATTAAGAGCATTTTCAATAAGTAATGTAGAGATGAAGATTTAAGACTGGTCTCTTAATTTTTTTTCAGAGCTGTATGTCATTCCAATTACCACTTCATAGTATAGCAACATATCAGCCATGTTGCTTTTTTAATGATTGAAATGATGTATGTCGCTGCAAATTCTGCAGGACAGATGGCACCCTGCGACCTTCATGTACTGTATTTTATTTATTTTTTTAGCAATTACTACACAGCAGGGTCAGTGAACATCCAAATGAAATTCTAAATTCCACATTCTCCAAGGTTTAGAAACCTTAATCTAACAGAGTGGCATGGAGATGTAGGCTATGTGGGGTTGATGGTACAACTTTGATATTGACCACAATGCAAGTAAACATTTAAGAATTATTGGTCCAAGGATTGGTTCTTCGCATAGATTAATTTGGCAAATAATCATAGGAAAAAGCACTCAGTTACTGTAAGCCAGTGTTGTATAGTCAAAACCACATACAAATACCAAAGTGCATTGAGATTTAGTTAAATGGTCCTTATTTGTGTTCCGAGTCCGATACAAGGACGAGTGGTCAATTACGATACAAGACAGAGACCTGCAAAAAGTGCTTGTGAGACCATGACCTGTCTGGAGTACTACAACACTATACTGTAAGCACATAAAAACCTAATGAAATATCAAAACATATTAGTGTAAGTGCATGGCCATGATTATTATTCCTCCTCTCCTCAATGGACTAAGTGACATAACAAATCATAAGTATAACAAAGACACATAACATCCTCATTTGATTGACATCGGTACCTCTATGAAACCAGAGAAGGGAAGGATAGAGCAACACAGAGAGAGAGAGAGAGAGAGAGAGAGAGAGAGAGAGTGAGAGTGAGAGCGTGGGCAGAGAGACTGAATTGATATTCAAGTGTGGCCTCTTTAGTGAACCAATGTAGAAAATGTTGGCAGACTGAAAAAGATGTCGGTCTTCCAAGGTGAAAGCCAAATGGAAGATGACAACTAAAGCAGAAGAGAAATGGCTAACAAGGCGTATGTGGCCAGCCGGCAGAGAGAGACAATAACCTGATGCATCGCTCCTCTCCATCGCTCCCCACCCTCATTTAATACATCAACCACAATGCCAAAGTGCTCCCCTCCCCCCACACAGACACTGATTGATAGGCAATGTGCACGCAGATGTGATGGCATTTTGCAGTTGATGAGCATTAGAGGGAAACAAATGTGTTACATCTCGTCACTTCTTAACATTGTAGTTGATTTACACAGATGCACAGAGCTAGGATAAAGTCACTATTTAAAGTGGTTGCTCCCCTGTACCACTTCATTTTCAACACAACACTCTATGAAGAACCTACAGCTGACCTAGTGACCGTACACATCATATTGTGATGTAAATTGTATCCATCAGTAGGTCATATGTGGTGAATTCTGGAGTGCTCATCTAGAAGAAAGGTTTTGTGGTGTAGGTTGAACAGATACAGATACAGATACAGATAATGACGTCTCCGCACACCCCTAGTAGGTTCTCTTCCAACGTGCAGGAGAGCACTTTGAAAAGAGGAAAAACCGTCATTAATCTCAGTTAATAGGATTCAGTGGCGGTTTGCAGTAGGCTATACATAGCCCAGTCAGTCTGTCATTGTCAGCTCAGCATATAAAAAGGTAGCCTGTACCAAAATAAAGTTGGCCGGGCGAGAAAGATGGAGTCATGAGATGAGATGAATCTAGGACTACACTATGCAAACATCTGTGGACGTTTTTAGCCATAATGCTTTGCTTTATAAGATATGGTACTGTGATGCCAGTTCTGAAACATTATTACCTCACCTTACAATTAAACCTAAAGCTGCTTTAAACAGTATTTGTATATCAATAATGGATCAAGAAACTGGCTCAAAATGACAGAGCCCCCCCCCCCCCCCATACAACAAGACACACGTTGGTAATACTTGAGTCCTGCATTGGTAAACGCTACATTTAAAAGAAAATGTCATATTATGAGACACAAAGCAGTGAATGTGCTGTGTGTCTTGTCTCTTGGCATTTAACTGTTCAGAGTGCTCTTTGCCAAAATCCATTTGTAATCTTAAATAGATGAGGATCAGGGAATCGTGGGGCCTTGCTTCAGGGCCCTCCACTTCGCTCAACTTCAGGTAACAGCACTTTGCTGTGATGAATAGGGATGTTAAGAATAGAGGAGAGACACTTTGAATTTATCAGTACGTCTCCTCTCGGTTGGCAATATAAAACCCAAGGTAAGGAAAACCAATACACCTCTTCTTGTCCCAACCACGTTGCCTTTTCAAGCATCTCTTTCCCTCTTCCTTTTACCCAATCTTCTTGTGCAGGTTATTTTTTTCCTTCTCTTCTCTGTTGCCTGTTTTCTCATTTTCTTTAATCACTCTTTATCTTCCCTCACTCACAACGCATCTTCTCCGTCTACCTCCCTCCTGGCTTTCTTTTATCGGGTCTAAACCACATTTCCACCACAGTACTTATTCAGGGAGACCATTTTCACTTCAGATGCCAAAGTCTTTGTCGAACAAGAGCACTTGTTCAAAATCAATTTCCACTACTATCTATTATGTTGCTTTCCCTCCTACCCACCCATTCATTCTGGTCTTTTCTTCTTCTCAACTCATTGTTTTCTGCTCTCAGCGATAACGAAAATAGATTCAACCATAGAACGTGTAGGCCAAGGGCATATCTTTGTAAGACTAACACTGTTGTCAGTCTTACGTGGATCTAACTAAGTGATTATACGTACATGGCATGTTGTTCTAGGTGCTTTTTTTTCTCTTTGTGTACAAATATGTGGCCAATTAAGCAGATAACAATTCTAAAAACTGAAGCATCATTGCACATTATGTTGCATTTATCATTCAGTGTCCACCGTTTGCACATTTGCTACACACCTTGAAAAAAATAACACATATTCATATGGTGGCCTTTCAAATAGGACACTGGAAATGTGCAATTCTGCAATGTGTGTGTCCCTGTGGTGTGTTCAATCAACACTTTCCATATACTGTAGTTTGAATGGTTCATGAATGTGTTCCTCTTCTTATTAGACAGAGGTGAGGCAGTTTTTCAAGAATGCACATCTCTGAAAGCCCTGGGCTATTATCCCAGCTAAAACAGATTGTATTCCCCAGTATTATTCCAGGAACATGAGTGTGACTTTCCCTGTGGGAGACATCAAAGTATCCCTGTCACCCTCGCGACTAAGACGACAGCGGTGACAAACAGGGCACGACCACACAGCTCTCCCTCTTCTCACGTCCTCCCTCTTGGGAGATGGCATCCTCACATCGTTCCCTCTTCTCACTGAGAGCAACACTCTCATCCTCTTTTTCTACCAACACCTAATCCCATTTTCGCGTTCTCTGTTCCCGTCACTTCCATCATACCCTTTTTTTCTTTTACCAGCAGCCTTTTTTCCCCATTCATTTGTATTTTTTTTCAGTTGTTTCACACATTGTTCTTGTTCTGTCTTTCAGAGAGCATGTGCTGTGGCAAAGTGGATAGGGTGGTGGACCCGCAACTATAGGGACGGTGGTTCGTTCCCCCATCTCCCCGCCACATGTCCAAGTGTCGCTGAGCAAGACACTGAAATGTCTCCTGATACTTAGCCCTGCGTAGTAGCAGCTGCTATCAGTGTATGAATGTGTGCTCCAGTTGTAAGTCGCTTTGGATAAAAGTGTCTGCTAAATGACATGTTATGTAAAAGAAAAATGAATGTTCTACACACCACTCTGAAGCACCTGCTGATATGGACTGCATGCCATCCCTCTTATCACTGTAGATACGTGATACATATCTATCTCATAGAGATGGTATAGTGTAGTAGTGACCACATCTAAGATTTCAGTTCCTATTCTTTAAGAGAGAACATAAAGCTGCTATTATTGATTTACACCCCGTTTGCAGGGTCCGCGTCTTGTTCTGAAGTCTCGACCCCACATGGGGTTCACATTTGAGGTATGCACTATTTTTTTTTGCACCGCTGCTGTTTCCCCCCTTCCTCACCTTCCTGCTATTTCTGCTTCTCTCCTTTCAAAATGATGTTTTGTCATTTCAATTCACATTATTCAAATAGCTCCATAAATATGTATGGGCAGTTCTGACATAGGAAGGAAGGAGAGAAGTGTGTGTGGGAGGCCAGTGAAGGCTTTCTACTCCTCCACATCCCTAGTCATGGAAATTATTCAACGCAACATCAGAATAGCAATTTTGTTTCTGCAAATGAGAGAGAAAAAAAACACAATGGAGATATAGGGAGAGAGAAAGAAACCCTGAGTTGTCATTGGCAGGTTCCCAAATTTTAGCGAGCAAATTCTCCAGAATTAGTAGGAGTCCATTAAAACTCTAAACAATATGTGTCTGGCACACTAATGCAATCGTCTGCCAGTCAACATGTTCTGCAGCACATGGCACTAAGGCTTTACATTCACAGTTAAAAGAGCCATACAGCTCTACCTCAGCACAGGGCTTTGGTCAGATTGTATATCAGATCATAAATTATGAATACAGTGCATACAATACGGTAATGGTCTTATTATTAAAATAAAATAAAAGTAATAATTTAAAGTAAAGCTAAGACACGACTAGCTAAATAAACCTAAAACCAAAATGTAGCTGTGGTATAATTAAACATGTCTAGTTCAATGTGTGAAATGTAGTGAATCTTAACAGATCCTCTGTGGGTTGATCATGGTTTCATCGCTGTAAACTTAACACTGTTTTCCCTGGTTCACCCTGTTGGTTTTACGGGCAGTCTAACCTTAAGGTGGGGACATTTATTTTCCTGTACATTATATGGAGTCATACAGATCATTTTGGTACTCAGGCTCTCAGCAAGACTTTTTTTGGGGGGGTATATGGTTGAATTGACCCGTTATGTTTGCTTAACTCAGCACTACTTCTACAAATGTTTAATATCAATGAAACACGTTACCCTGATACTTTATAATGCAAGCAGCAGACTTTTCTTGACTTTGAAATCCGCTTTGCCCATATGTGTGCTATGTTGGTGCCCGGATAAGGGCTGAACAATTGAATGATTTCTAGTCAAAATGGAATATGTGCAACAATGTGATTAGCAATTTAGGATGCACATCATGCAGTGCGTCTGACCAAGGCTTTAAAATGTTGTTATAGAACTTTAGAAGTATTTGGGGTATGAGAAGACATATGTGCAACATCAGATATGTCTACTCAAATGTATTAATTGGTTTTAGCAACATTTTCTAATATTTATTTCAATAATAATTCACTGATTAACTGCTAAAGAAACACACCGGCAGCCTCTAACAGGAACATTGTAATGCTGTGTGTTCACAGGATGTCACATTTGATCGGTGCAACTGTTTTCAAAGCTAAAAGCCAAGAGATGTGACCAACTGACAGTGTATTCATCAATCGCCCGAACACTCCCATTTATATTCTGCTTCACCGAGCACTTTTGCACTTTCCTTTTGGACATACATAAACCAAAACAGCACTTGGATTTACAGATGCCCACACAGTCCATGCTCCCAGGACCTATATATAATGTGTGCTTGTCATTACACCGACCAGCTAACAGTCTTGAGCAAGTTAAAAGGCCACTTTACCCCCTGTGAATACTGAGGGTAAGAAACACCAGCTTTGGTATAAGAATAGAAAGGTGTTACAATCTCATTTGAAGAATGAATCACCAATGTTGGTCACTGTATTCTGTAATCTGTGTTTAATCCAAAGACTGCAGATCTTTTTTTATCAGAACTCTACTCTAACTGCTAATCAGAATTCAGAGTGAGAAGTCTGAAGATGAAAGATAACCAATCGAATCTGAATAAATGGCTTGCAGTGGATCTGTCATTATTTCATTGGTGATTTATGCAACCAGTTGATTAAATTATTATCATAATCATGTTGGGGGGGGAAACAAGTTTTATTGTGTCAAATCCCCATTAATATAAACCTTGCAGATTTCCAGGCACAGCCGCTAAGATGTTAATGAGAGAACTGTGTGTGTGTGTGTGTGTGTGTGTGTGTGTGTGTGTGTGTGTGTGTGTGTGTGTGTGTGTGTGTGTGTGCCTCTGTGTTCTTAATGGATCACTGCTAACAGCTTCCACAGCCCAGAAGACACACTGCGAGTATGTGTTGCATTTTTCACTATTTCCCCAGCCCCTTGATGTTTGATTCTACACAGAAATTCAGCATTAAATTAGTACGAGTGGAACCAGTGAATCAGACCATTTGCCTGGATTAACCCCCTGAATGGCTTGAAGAGGGAAAATGTTGTACTTATGAGTTGACTACACTTTGGTGTAAAAGCAAACACTGCTTGAAGTACTGATATATGAATGATACCGTCTCTTTCGTCTCTTGCCTAATATTGTAAATGGTTCCGCTGCGATGCAAGGAAAATGTCAGACTTGCTCTGAAGTTGTATCCTAAGGTATTTGTATCATATTCCTGTAGAAATGTGCCTGTGCTGTTGGTGTTTTACAGTGTGGCAGACTAAACATATATACAACACTAAGACAATTAAAACAGAATCACCACAGGCAGAAAGCTGCACAAGGTGTGGCTGTTTTGCTCAATTTGAACCTCGTGCAACATTCATAAGCCTGCCGTGAAAATGAGTGAAGAACAGTTGTTGGTTTTTAGGCCATATATATATGAGGAAGAGGTACAGTATCATGATTGTTGTTAACATGTGCTATGTATTGTGTAATGTAAAGATAGTATGAACAAAATCCAACCACAGTGCCTCAATTATACATTAAAGATTGATTTTCCTAAACATTGACTGGTTTTGTATTTCATATTACTACAGTTTTCCTAACGGAGCAGAAATGTCCAATCACAATATAATAACTGCCAGAAAATACATTGTAACACAGGTCCTGTCTCAGACACATTATTGCTTGTAATGGCCACATTGTGACCTTTGAATCGTCCATCCACATTCTGTGGCATTGCCCCTAAGAAGATCAATATTCCTTTAATAGTGCATTGTGTGTGTTCTCTGTCTAGGCACAGTGCTATTTAAGTTCCAGTTTCCATTTAAGAACAGTGATGAAAAACTGAATGACAGTGATCACAGCACAGCTCACGTCCCGTTCAAAATGTCCTATTACCATAAAGACAAAGTAAAGGGTTGGTCAGGGCCTCTCATAGGAGCTCATGACAGCGTTATTTTTTTTTTATGAGCCATGCCTCTGTTTAAAGTGTGACCACATTGAGGCAACTCCTCGGTTAAGGTTTTGAGAAATATTGTCTTTAAATGGTTACACTATCCTAAGTTGACTGTTGGTGTATGGGGTGTGATCTTCTCACTCTCTTAGGGCGAATTCACACTGGCAGTGTTTTTTTTCGGTTGAAAAAAACTCAGGTGCACTTCCGCCTTTGGTGTGCATCTTTCAGGCAGGTGTGAATACAGCACTCGCACTCGGGGACGGACCAAACCATCGCACTGAGACCCAGCTGAAGAGGTGGTCTCAGTGCGCTACCAAAGACACTCTGCTGCAGTTTGTTTGTGGTGTGAATTTTTGCTGGACTCGATCCAACTCAACACAGAAAAAGTGTTCCTCTGTAACCCCATTTGGGCTCAAAGTCAGACATTTTGTTGACCTATACATGCACCCTGATCCCTATCCTTAGCAAACTGCATTGGTAAACGCTTAATTGAAAGAAAATGTTATGACACACAAAGCAGTGAATGTGCCATTTGTCTTGTCTCTTAGCATTTAACTGTCCAGTATGCTCTATAATAACTTGACCTCCTCTATTGTCCCTGTCATAATTACTACAGCTGCTTGATTGATTTGTCTCGTCTAGTATGCTGTTGTTCATTTCGACAGTACTTTTAATTGTACTCCAACTACAAGCCCATCAGCCATATGTATGCCTGTGACATGATTGTGTGTTTATCTTCTTAATTAGTTTAAGGCATACTAGGTAATTCTGGAGAATGTTTGTTGACAAATCACTTTGTCAAAATCAGTGAATATCTCTTCTGAATATCTCTTCTATCACAATCTGCTATTGGTCCGTACTGTGTGTGCCCATAACAAATGGTGTTAATACATAGCCTAGGCTCTGTAAACTGGTATGTCAACAAAGCATATTTAAACAAAGTGGGCCTGCTTTGTTTACATTCCCTTTGTTTACCCAGTGTAAAGGTGATATAATTATATCAAACGTTTACCAAACATGTCATAATTTCTTTATAGGAAGATTATATAGAGATAATAACCATAACCATTTATTGCCCAGCCCCAACTCAATGTCATCATGGGGATATTTTCAGCATTTTTAGGCCATTTTTTCTCTCTCTCCCATTCATTTAAAATGGGATTTTTCCCAGTTTTGGATTTAGTTGTGGCCAAGTTACCTATTCGGCTGAAATGTGTGGTGTTAAGCCGGTGCAGAAGGTCGGGCTGTTACTTGTTGATTTATTTCATCCTTGCCTTGATTTTAGAGCATGCTTTATAATGACCAATTAGCTTTATGGAACGCTGCAGGGCGGAAGGTCTTGCTGCAGACACATACTATCAGCATAAAGTTGACTTCTGCTGCACTTGTAACATATCTCTGTTGCTAGTCTGGCAAATATGTAACATGGGTAAAACGGTGCTAGAGTTACCCACACTTGAATGTTCAATGCTTATTTTCAACCGATTCATTCAATCTGTAAATAGAGATAGGTCTCACAGAGTCACAATGTGCAATCTGTCATTAAAGATAACCAAGCTGCAAGTTTGTTTGTCATGGTCAAGGTGTTATTGATCTAATAAGGCTCAACTGCACAGTTAAGAGTGCTAGACAGACTACCACATTGATATGGTTGTACATCTCTGACACTTATCATAATCATCCAATAGTTTTCAACACTTGTCCTTGTGCAAATGAATAGGGAGCATAACTTTAACAAAAGTGGTGCTGTCTGTGGATATTCACCCTGACAGAAAATGGCACAATAATGCAGAGATAATGGGGCAGTATTTTCTCGCTGATGGGCTTTTTATCCTCACACATTTATGCATGGAATGTAGCTGTCGGGTTACTATATGAATTTAGTCTAACAGACTGACTATGTATTGCTTTACATTCTGGCAGGCATCGGGTATTGTGTCATTGATTAGCTATATAAAAATACACACATGCGCACGCACGACACACACACACACACACACACACACACAAACACACACAGTATAGATATGTATTTAATTACATTCAGGGAGTGCCACAATATATCTACTGCCTTTGGAAATAAAAACAAAAACAAATATCAATCATGCTTGGCTCCACTGTCAAACTTATTGCTGTTACATCATCCTCACTTGACTCACTGTATCTGAGGCAAGTGAATTTGATCAGTCAGAAGATCATTTCAGATTCATTAGTCCATCTCACAGCATGTCAGTTCAGTTCATCATGAGCTTGATGTAAACAGAGACAGACATCCTCAATTGGCACTGAGCATAGTGATTTTGATATCTTGAAATTAGTTTTGAACCAGCTGCCAGAAAAGAAAAACATTTGTTAAATTCATATTTCAAATAATTACATCTGCTAGATTAGTTGTATGTTGCTCAACACATTCATGGCAAATGTTAAAAAAAACTATGTGATAAGAAGAAAGACAAGAAAAGGGTGGGAAAATAAAGAAACTTGCAATGATAACAGATGAGAAAAGTGTCCTTGCTCACTCTGGCCTTCATGTTAATAAGACATTCCTTGTCCAATCAAGTAGTAAATATTGTGTCTGACCTACAAGTCTTCTGTTTCTATCACAAGCCTTAGCCCCGACACACATGCCAACATCCAATTGGCAACAATATACCCACGTGCACGGCTCTCACGACATCCATTACAGTTTAAAGCATCATTTGTTGTTGATTTTTCCAATACTTTGAACCAATATCACACAATTTAATTATCCAGCAATCTGAAACATCTAGCGCAAATTAATTGGAGCTGGCGGGAAGATGACTTGGACTACTAATCATCCAACAGAAGGCCAAATTAAATTGCATAAAGAATATGAGGTTTGGCTACAGCAGTCTGGTGGGGCTCAGGCGTGGGTGGATCTCAACTACTCAAATTACACAGAGCCCACTGCTCAACTATGTGCCTTCTCAGAGAACAGTGATCCTTACAAAGATATAGAATGTAATCAGTTAAGAGCATAGGTTGTTACACAAGTTACTCAATGTCCTAAGGCATTCATAACACACAATATAAACTCAGACTCGACCCTGACAAGTTGTTTTTCTCGAGACACAAAAGCGTAAGATACAAAGCGTGGAAGTGTAGGCAGGGCAAATACAGCACTGCAGCAACATCCATCCAGTATACATTGTTCCAAGCTTTTAAATGCCCTAATTACAATGTCCATCCCTAGGAGACCACTCATTTAGTAAAGTGGGTTGAATCAACATAGTGTATTGATTATCTGTGCTGCTGTGGCTGATGATGCTGCTGGGCCCTCAACTTCTGTATAGACAAGTCTAAAAGGGTTTGCTTTGGCCTTTTAACCTCAGAGGCAGAAAGAGAGACACAGATATCCCAAAGGGGACGCCAATTGACTTGGTTTTGGTTCGTAACACACTCAATAAGTAACTGAGGCTGGTGCTCCACTTGGCCAACGTCACATTATGTCACTGACCGGAACAATGGACAGCCCCACAAAATGCCCACTGGACAGTTTTTTTCTAAATGTATACCCATGAAGTGTAGTATCCTCTATGTTTCTCTTAAGCTGTCTACATATATATATTGAAGGCACAGAGTAAACATGTTGTAAAATATGTTTTATATATTTGCAGGATAACCTATGAACGGGTAGAGAGCTCCCACTGATTCAATAAATACTATGGAGAACCAGACTGAAGTGAATGTCTTATTGAGATCTGGAAAGCGTGTTTCTGAACCCGTTGTTAAATTTGACATGCTTTATTTCATGGCACATTATTTGTTGGAAGAAGTACAAGACCAGGTGCAACTTGTGGCTTTGAAATGATTCGCTGTTTGTTAAAAGCCATGATCTTATGCCCTCCCCGTCATGGTGATACAATGGATCTCTTCTAATGTGATACACTGTAGGAGATGGAGGGAAAAGTCTTCTTTGTGTGCAAAAAAAGCTTTCTAAAATTCAGCTGTTTGGCGAAGGGTTAGCATCAGCTGCAGATTTTTGCGAACAACCTTCAAAATGTCTTCATAGTAAAGGACTTATTCTAACTTTTAGTGTTAAAACAAACTTGTATGACCTCTCCTCACCCTAAAACCAATATTATGGTTTTCTTTGCATTGCATTACAGCATACAGTAATGGTATGGCAGGACTCAGAGTTTTATCTGAGCCCTACATTGAACTAAATTGGCTTATGATGAGATATTTTGGTTCAATCTGTCTAAAAGAAGAAATATCCTGTTTTGTTCTTCATGAGACATCAAAGAGTCATTTGCATGTCTCTTTCACACAGTATCAGACATGGAGAAAAACGCTCATTCATTCCTCCCATTATATAGCCAGATCCATTATAGATAAGAAAAGCCTTGTCTTTATCCCCAGAGGACTATGTACCTCAAGTTGCTTGATGGGTTTTCTCTCTTCAGACCAGGAGTGCAAATAATCTCAGGCAGACTTTTAACCATAAGCTGTGCAGCACTTAAACAAAAAAAAAGAGCAACACAATATGCAATTAATTATATAGTAGATGGCCAGTGTGTTTGTCTGTTTGTTGTTATCTAGTACAGGGTTTTTTCAAAGTATAAGAGAGTGAGCCCCCCCTCAGAGAATAGATTTCAGCGGAGCCCCCCTCCTCAATTTATTTTTTTCTAAATCCCTGTGTGTTTTGAAAGATCTTTTAATTATTTTACAAATTTAAACACATTTTTGAAAGATTCTAAAAAATGTTGTGCATTTTTAAACACATTTTTAATACATTTTAACATCTTAATCCAGTGTTTTAATCCTGCTTCCTTTAAGCATGGATAGTAGTGACTGAGTGTGCAGCGGAGTGAGAAAGATAGGCAGACAGACTTGCCCACATTATTGACTAGTTAAATGTCATTCACACACCCAGTGTTTTTTCGCTAGTGCCCCCAATGTCCTGCTGGAGGAAAATAGTAGCCAGTGGAGAACCAGACTCTCCTAGTGGGGTCCGGGGGTATTCGACCCTGGGAGATTTTTTTTCACCTTTTTAAAGTGAAATGCATGAATCTGGTAGCTTGGCATTCCCAGACCTGCCACTAGGCGCTGGCAAATTAAATTTGCTGCGTGTGTTGGTCTGGACACGCTCCGTTGAAGCTTTATCAAGAAAACCAGAAATCTGGCTATGGTTTCAATTGGTTCTATCTAATATGGGCGCGCCAGAGCCCTTTATATGGTACTCTGGGGAGGACGTAACCGGATGACGACAGTGACGTGCATGCGACGTCAAAGCCGTGATAGTAAACATCAAAGATGGCTGCGGATATGTTGTGTGAGTTTGAGACTGCTTTGGCCTCGACCCTTAACGATTTGGAAGACGGCACTCAAATCTTTCATTAGCAAGTAAGTGGAATTTTCTGTTTTGCCGACCGACAACGGCAAACGTTTAATTTAACAGTTCAACAGCTGTTCGCTAAACGAAAGGGGCTTACGTCACCTTGTGCATCGCTCTGATTGGTTGTAGTGCTATCCAACTGCGTGCAGTGGCATTTGAAATTCACGAGTAGGAGCCGCCCCTTGAGTTGGAAATTACTATTGGTCGTGGCCAGACCCTCTATCGTTCAAGATATCAGGGTCTGGATTTCCAGGCTATGAATCTTGTGCACTTTGAGAGTAAAATTAAGAGGCTAAATATGAGGAATTTTGTGTGAACAAATAATTTGGAGACACTGGGTCTGATGAATTACAAGCTATTGAAGAAAGACACATGAATTTTCCATAAAAATATTAATTTAAAATAAAAAAAATTATGCAGGGTCCTCTGGGTTTGGCTTGGCGCTCTTTTTCTTTAACAAGACCTATTTCTCTGTAATAAAATGAATGCATTTAAATGCAGTGAGAGGAACAAAGCAGAAGAACTCTAGTCCAGCTGTGCCGTGATCTTAATATAAAAAACACAAACTAAAAAAAATAAGAATAAAAATAAAAAATTCCCCCACATATTTATCCGCGCCCCCCCTGCCATAACCCCGCGCCCCACAATTTGAAAACCACTGATCTAGTAAGTTGTCTCCAAACCACCTCTCACAGAGTAAATATCGTCCTAATATACTGTATATATATGCTGTGTATATATATATATATATGTATATATATATATATATATTAGGGCTGTCAAATTAAAGCGTTAATTTCGATTAATTAATCACAGAAAAACGAACGCGATTAAAAAACTTAACGCAGATTAATCACACTTCAATAATGCCCTTTGACACGGTGCAAAAGTGCTGCGCAGCTGCACTAGTAGCCAATTGCTTACACGGCCCGCACGGGTATAAGGGAGACAAGTAAAGAGAGAAGCAGGGGAAAGGGGGCGAGGCGAGGGCTCTATGGACGGTTTATGGGATGCTTCGGGCAAATAAGCATGAAGGTGGGAACACATCTTACTTTATTCTCCACAGTGTCTGTGCATTATTGATTTAGCGGGTGCAACAATGTAGGTTCAAAACAGTATCTCTCAATCTACCTCTGTGTGTTTCAATTTTGTTTGCTATATATATATATATATATATATATACACATATACACACAACACACACACACACACACACACACACACACACACACACACACACACACACACACACACACACCCGGATGTCTACTACACTCAGCCAATATTTTCAGTGTTAAACAGCATGCTATCTGGGCGATTCTGACCAAGTATCCAGTGCGCACCGGACGTGACGTCACATCTACGGAGCCTCCGTTTGAAAACCACTGGGGATACAACAGATATAAAAGCAAGAGGCAAGATCAAGGCGCAATGGTATGATGAAATACATACAAGTATGCCCCAATGGTATGCCTACTGCATGCAAACTAGATTATTGTAATGGTCAGATGTAGTATGTACAGTAGAATAAAAAAAAAAAATAGTAGGATGCAGGGATTGAACCACCAACCCTGCAGTATAGTAGACAACTATATTACCCAGACCATGCCAAGACATGTGTGAAGTGCATTGGTAACTTTTGGGGTTTCTAAAGTGTTACATGCAAAACAAGTTTTCAAAATTCCTCCTTCATATGGCCAGAGGGAGGATTGAAGAAGCTCACTTGATTTACCTTCAACCTAATGCTTCTCCTGCAGTGTCCCTATTTGTGTTTTCTTAACTGAATGCTGTTCTCTAGGAAAGCCACCAGCCATTGCGGGTAGAAAACATACATAACATACTGCCATGTCACGAGGAAACACACACAATATTCACAATATTTGTTTTTGTGTGTCAAACCCCCCCCCCCCCCATGTTGCAGAGATAACTGAACCCAGCAATGCACAGGTCCAGTGTGTGCAAGGGGTTTTATCTCTCTGATTAGTCTCCCGCTGCTCTTTGTCTTTTATTGTTCCCCATGGGTGAGAGTGACTTTGTGTCGTCCTATCAAACGCGACAAGCATTTAGAATGAGCAGATGGTTCACAGTGAGACAGTCGTCCTTTTCCCCCCTGCATAAAAAAAGTTTGTGTCAAAGCACACAAACAATTGCACTTTATCTGTCTGTTGTAAAGGTACATGAGTTGAGATGCTAAACAAAACAATACAAAACATTGTCTAAATAAACTATTCAATCCTGAGATGATGCATTTCATGTTTCTATTTGTATCTGATTATACTTATCATCAACTATTGAATCTTTACAACACAACAACCAACATCTTTCCAGCACAACAACCACAATCTAACACGTTTGACCTTAATTAACTAATGCAATGTGGCTTCCATCTTCAGACAAACTATTCCGGGCATTACTTAGATGGATTGGAAGAAGAACATACATGCTCAATTAAAAATGGCCCTTTGACATCTGGAGGAATTAAATTCACTGCTGATTTTTTCCATCATATATTGTCATTATCAATGACCCTCTTCCTTTCACATGCTTGTTAAGCAGTGCTGCCAGTAAGTCTATTATAAACTATGTTGGCTTTGACATTTGGTTGACATTAGTTAATTTCATTTATGACAGAACATAATCACATTTAATCTGCCTTTAAGTATGCTGTATTCCTCAAAATCAATTCATGTTCATATTAATATCTGTTATACACCTCGGGGGTGTACTCTGGTCCACTCTGACTCCGACTGTTAAAATAGCCTGAACCAAGAATTGATTACATGCCCGACTAATTTATCTTCCCTTTGCTCCTTTGAGTAAATGAAAAACCCTCTAAGTAACTAAAAATACACACTGTAGCGGCCAAGCCCCTATTCGAAGCCACTACTTGGTTGTTTAATGGATCGTTCCGACGTGCGCCCAGTGCGCTCAGTAAATAATAAACGGAGAAAAGTTTTACAATAGTACGGCAGGTTTATTCTCCTTTATGAATCCATTCACCGGCAATATACGTTAACTCATAATACATTTAGAAACCAAAATAACAAAACAAACTGCTGCTAACTATCCATACCAAGGGCATCATTTGGGCACAAAGGGCACACCGGGGCACAGTCGAAAAAGTGTTTGCTTTCCAATCAAACAACACCTGTTTCCTGGTTTTCCTTGGCTTAAATCACCTCCTGGCTGACCCAATTATCTCAGCCACACCCAATACAGCCCCCTAGTGTTTAAACATTGAAAATAACATAATGCATTAATATGGCTCCTACACATACAATCACTCTGATAGTTGACGCTGACCAACCACACCATTGAAACACTGCATAAATGTCAGTGCGCCAACCCAAATTAACAAATCATATAATACAGTAGCTACTATAAACACACACACACACACACACACACACACACACAACACACACACACACACACACACACACACACACACACACACACACACACACACACACACACACACACACACTTGCTCTCTGCAGGAACAGGGTCAGACCCGACCTGTGTATAGTACACCTTTTGAGCTGCTTGAACACTTTTGATGCAAAACACCAAGTAGTGTGAAGCCATCATCTGTTTGTAATTACTTTGACTTTTGATACTTAAAGAACATTTTAATGAAAACACTTGTGCATTTTTAGTTAAACACATATGCTAAGAACACATCCTAGGGCTATACTGTATTGTTATAATACAATGTTGAAAAGCATATTGCTTCAAACTCAATGGAGAATCACATAGTTCAATATGACAACACTGAGGTCATATTGCTGCTTAGTTCCAGCCAAACTCTAGACAACAAAACAAATTCACAAACTCTTTCCAAACTGATTACCAAGCCCTTTATTCTCAGCAAAGAGGCTAAAAATAGTGCACCCTTCATACCAAAGATAAAGCAATATCATTCAGTACACTACAGCACAAATACAAACAGTGTGAGTGTGCTGTTTTGGCATTCAGCATTGGTCTGCCTCTCTCTCTCTCGGCCTCCTATATACCTGTCGTGTCTCTGTTAACCTTTTGGTACATCACATCCATCCCCGAAGCCACTCCTGACACTAGGGCCGAACCCACAACACAGCCAGCATGACCCTTATCATTACAACAGCAGGGCATGTCAACATATGCACCACAGCATAAGCTTACGGGTGTCTCTGTTCTCTGTATGAAAGTTTGATTCAGGGAAGAGTGCCACTGATCCAACAAGCAAAGTCATCAGCAATCAGCAGCCCTTCTATCTGAAAGGAGAGAGACAAGATAGACCCATGGAAACACAGGCAACACGTTAATGTGCTGTTTGAAAATGGTCCTGTGCTCTTAAAAATCAGCCTTGTTTATGTGTTTTGGAGAGATAATGGTATGAACTATGTTGAACTACCCAAAATAAAAGCCTTTCAAATTGAACAAATGGCAGAGCTATTTATTTTCCAGGTAATTTCCACTTTTTCTCTCAGCTCAGATGGTAACATAATGTGTCCAATGTTGGTAGCCATGATTATACAGCAGACATCTGTCAACTCTGCATTTTACACCCAACAGCATTACTTTACAAAGCAAACATAGTAGACAGGTAGGGCACCTACAGACTCCAATCTTGTATGTCCTTATGTTCATACATACTGTATAATACCCTTCAAACATAAATGTACTCAACACTCACTACCACGTGCATGGCCAAGCCATACAGCAAGCATGGCCTGGAAATATGTATGTGCAAAAGGCATTTCCCATAACAGCAACATTTGGCAGAAATGCTCCCCTGTTGTGGGGGACTCTCAACCTGCTCCACCACACTACTTGATCAAGCAGACAAATTGAAACCTTGCCAAGGTGACGGCAATGAGAAAGCTGTTAAGCCTGATGGGTTGTGATAAAGAAAGGTTTTGTACATGGTCTTGTTCTTTCTCTTGAATACCATCACAATGAAACACACACGTGTCCTATAAAGAAACATGATTAGGGTTACACATGTAGGTACAATAGGAGCTCCAAGGATGAAGATGTTCATTGTGTGCTTAAACTGAACCTTTACAATGGAACACAACAGGGGGCCCTCTCCTCCAAATACTTATTGTAACAATACACTGTAACATGAAATCAACTGGAGGTCACCCCTTGACCGGGTCAAGAAAACTGTGCTTCCCCTATTGTTCACTATCCTGTCTCCTTTTTCTCTGATGGTTCTCTGATGTTGGGGCAGAGGTCCCTTTCCCCTTGTAGTCCTGTAGTTTTCTAAGGACTGCAGTGCAAGAGCCTGCCTACAATTATTGGTTAGCTTAGCACACTGCAAATAAAGAGTAGACAAGTGTCTTTATATATATTTATATATATATATTTGTATAACACCAGCTAAAACACACAGTGCCAGCTAACTGGAGAAGTAACTAGCAACAATGCTACCATTAAATAACCCTTTTCACTTCTTTGACTGGCGATGTTAATAATAACGGAGCGTATTGCAACACGACGTGGCACAGGACAGCTTAACTTTTATCAGTGTATATGTGTCCATCATTATTGACAACGTACACTTATATTTGAGTTACATCCAGTAACTAGTATCTGTTATCCAGTAACTATCTTCTTTTCCACCCTAACACTGTTGTCCTATGGATCACTCATACATAGAATTAGCCATTAACATAGCAAAACATCCTTCCAATAGTTTCAGACATTATACATAGACATTTCACTCAAAATCACAGAACTTGATGCAAACATTTCATTAAGGATATTGGCAAAGACAGTGAGCTTTATTGTATCAAAACTAAAATTGTCTGTACAGGGCATGGTGCTGATCAATCTTATGGATAACCATGATAAGTGACAATATATCATTGTGGAGGCAAAACAGGAAAGGGCAGAGTTGTACTGCAGTTAATAGGACCTTTAGGGACCATAAGTGTCTGCACTAAAATGTAATCACAATTCATCTGTGGTGGTAATGTACACATTGACATTGCCATCTCTAGAGCCATGCCACTGCAATGGCAAAACAAATAACGCACAATGAGGGTTTGATGAAAGAAACAATGATTGTCTGAAACAGATGCTATACTGCTATACAGGCTTCATCTTTTAAATAAATACCTGTGTGTGCTTATGTTTTATTCTGAAAAAGGAAACAATATAATTTAGTTGAAAGCACGTTAGGTTGGTCACAATACACCCATATAAATTACAAAGGTGTGCAGCAATGTTGTCCTCCACTAGCAACATTAATTGAAATCACTATTTGAAAATCAAATGTAACTTTGAATTACAAAATGGATACAAAGAGATTTGGTAAACGGACATATTGCCTTTCATCCATTGCTTCTCTGGGAAAAATATCATGGAAATCAATGATTCATGAAGAAAGATGAGATGGAGTTTTATAATAAACCTTTAAAAAATAAAATATAATATTAAATCATTCCTCTTTTGATCACGTTAGGTTCATTGGATTTCACAGTACATAATGATCAAATTAGAGCAACTATGGAGCAGAAAGCACAGGGTACTTAAACTCAGAATTTCAGCCATTATACAGTATAACTGAAATTGAATGAACAATAAGAAAATGCATTCTGATGGAAGCCAACAACAAGACAGACAAATCCCTCCAGATATGTAATTCAATGAAAACTTATATTTGAGTTACATCCAGTAACTAGTATCTGTTATCCAGTATCTAAATGCAGTAATCAACCCTATATAAAAACCTGTTGTCCTTTGATCACTACATGGAATTAGCCATTAACATAGCAAAACATCCTTCCAATATGTTTCAGAGATTATACATGAGACATTTCACTAAAAGATCACAGAAATGTTGATGCAAACATTTCTTTAAGGATATTGGCAAAGACAGTGAGCTTTATTGTATCAAAACTAAAATTGTCTGTACAGGGCATGGTGCTGATCAATCTTATGGATAACCATGATAAGTGACAATATATCATTGTGGAGGCAAAACAGGAAAGGGCAGAGTTGTACTGCAGTTAATAGGACCTTTAGGGACCATAAGTGTCTGCACTAAAATGTAATCACAATTCATCCGTGGTGGTAATGTACACATTGACATTGCCATCTCTAGAGCCATGCCACTGCAATGGCAAAACAAATAACGCACAATGAGGGTTTGATGAAAGAAACAATGATTGTCTGAAACAGATGCTATACTGCTATACAGGCTTCATCTTTTAAATAAATACCTGTGTGTGCTTATGTTTTATTCTGAAAAAGGAAACAATATAATTTAGTTGAAAGCACGTTAGGTTGGTCACAATACACCCATATAAATTACAAAGGTGTGCAGCAATGTTGTCCTCCACTAGCAACATTAATTGAAATCACTATTTGAAAATCAAATGTAACTTTGAATTACAAAATGGATACAAAGAGATTTGGTAAACGGACATATTGCCTTTCATCCATTGCTTCTCTGGGAAAAAATATCATGGAAATCAATGATTCATGAATAAAGATGAGATGAAGTTTTATAATAAACCTTTAAAAAATAAAATATAATATTAAATCATTCCTCTTTTGATCACGTTAGGTTCATTGGATTTCACAGTACATAATGATCAAATTAGAGCAACTATGGAGCAGAAAGCACAGGGTACTTAAACTCAGAATTTCAGCCATTATACAGTATAACTGAAATTGAATGAACAATAAGAAAATGCATTCTGATGGAAGCCAACAACAAGACAGACAAATCCCTCCAGATATGTAATTCAATGAAAACAAGCTGAAATGCATTAGGGAGGGGGGGCAGTCCATACATTAGTGATTGTGAACGTGGGGATCAGCCAATTTGTTTAAGTGGAACAATCCAGACATAAATGGTGATATCTCTTGAGTGGATAACTTGGTTAATACTGTATATACCTTGTAACTGAAACAGAGCTGTTGTTTTTAGCTGTGAGGCACGTTGTGTGTGTGTGTGTGTGTGTGTGTGTGTGTGTGTGTGTGTGTGTGTGTGTGTGTGTGTGTGTGTGTGTGTGTGTGTGTGTGTGTGTGTGTGTGTGTGTGTGTGTGTGTGTGTGTGTGTGTTTGTGTGACTAAAAGATACTGACCAGCCATGAGCAAAGTAATGTTGCTGTCAATGTTGCTGCTCTGGGAAATAACAGACATATTCTGCTGCATTGGCACGAGCATGTCCGCCCGACTCCCTATGTAGACGACTAAACACAATCTGGAGACAGTCTAATTAATGACTTTACCTGGCACAAGGTCCACATGCTTTACAAGCCTATCCTGTAGAAATTAATAAACACCAATTATTTGACTGCATTTTCAGGTTTAACTCTATCTAAGTGTAGATATACATGGTCAAACACAGAACACAGGCACACGCACAAGCACACAAGCGTACACACACACACACAAATGCACACACGCACAATACACAGAGTTATAAGGACCAAATGTCAACATATTTGTTAATAAACCAAAGCAGTAACACGCTGTTTGACTGCATCAAACACATACTGTGTTTGTGAGTTGTATCGATGTGGGAATGATCAAGTGATCATCCGAGATGTGTGCATGGACGATTTTGTTTTCTTCTTAATTGGTCACACAGTGTTCCACAAAAAGCCTACACTCTATTCCACGGCTGTTTATTTCTTAGCTTTAAGCATTTCATCAGCACATGAATGACTCTAGGTTCCTGCAGAATCAATAGTGGTGTGATTGCTAGCATCCTGCTGGCCGCTCCGAATCAGAGCTGAATGGTCTCTTCCAGATTGTACAAATGGAGGTACAAATAACTAGTAATCACGTCTGCCTCTTGACTTGGCTTGTTTTGGGAAGGACCATTAAAGGGGGAATTGTCCCATGGAGGAGAAAGCAAAGCCCTGTTCTTTCATCACATTCACATATACAAGGCAGAGGGCCCACCCGATGAGACACACACTCAGTTCCCTTTGAATCTATTGCTCATAGGAAATGATGCAAAAGGGGGGTATGAGTTATTTATTGTGGAAGGCAACAAAGTATTGCCATGCCTGGAATTACCGTTACATTATTCTTTGGAGTGTTTGATGTTTAACACTGAAACCATTGCCTGTAAGGAAGGATAGTCATACTCACTATGTATACTGACTCTGCTAACAAACAAAAACAATAAGTCAAGTGTTGGTCCAGCTTCTGTGTCCTGCCACTACTTTGACATGTGACTAAGCTGCAGTTCAACTCGTTCTTCTCTCTTTACAGGTTTACAACTGTAGAGAAGCAGGCGGCACATTTTATTGGTTCTTATCTGCTTTGACCCGTGCAGCAGGAGTCAAACACCCATCTCTAAGATCTGATGATAATCCATAAAACACCAAGAAATAAAGCCAGGGTCCTTCAGGGCTGAGATTAATAGGATTGTCTAAAGTCTGTATTTATCTGTAGAATGCAACTGTGGGTTTTTGTTCAATACACTTTGGCCCAAATGTTTGTATATACTGTAAATTGGGTTGGTTTACTATACTTTTCTAATCATGTACAGTATATGACACTTTTCTACACATTTGAATGTATTGCAATGGTTGGGGTTTGGGGGATAATTATGATAGCCTGTGTGTGCATGTGTGCTTGTCTATAATAGTTTGTGTCATTGTAATTTTATCAAGTGTATTTTTTCCTGAGGACCTACCTCGAAAATGAGATGCTGCATCTCATCTCAATCAAAAGTTTAAATTAAAATATGTCCCCTCCAAATACAATTTGAAAATCCAGAGGTTTGGAAAAGAGGGTTGAGCGCAAACACATGTTGGTTTCCAAATACTATGACAATACATTTTTCCTTGACTTTTCAATTTTCCGCTACACATTTCTTGTCAGGATTATCCATTATGGCTAAAAATATGTTGGGGATTAGGGATTAATCAAATGTCAAGAGAGCAATAAATCATGTTTCCTACCAGATAGAAAACGTTGGCATATTGTGTGGTAGACCGGTGATGCTAAACAGTGACGGACGGACAGACAGACAGATGATAGATAGAAGAAGAAGAAGAAGAAGAAGAAGATAGATAGACAGACAGACAGACAGACAGACAGACAGACAGATAGATAGATAGATAGATAGATAGATAGATAGATAGATAGATACCTTTTGTAAGGACAACTGACAATGTATCAGATATAACATGTCATCCTTACTGAAACCAGCTGTTGTTTCAATGTTTACCCTGTGAGGACAAAGGTTTAGCCCATATTTACTAAACCAATCCCCAGAATGATGCGCTGAAGTTGTTTTCACAGGGATAATTGCTTTCTGAAAAGAAAAAAAAACACTGGTGGAGTCTACATTGAAACACATCATTAAAAGTGTGTAATGCATTATGGATTATTATTAGGGAGCACAGTGATTGCATTGAGTGGCATCACATTGATTGTTGCTAGCAGAGGAGTGTATTATAACTACTGAATTAAGGGCATTAAGATACGTTGGTTATTTGAAACATTTGCAGAACATTTTGAAAACCTTTTCTCACTTTGTGTTGATTGTTGCGCCCAACATTGTCAATTATTTCCATGTACAATTACATTTGCAACACAATTAAGTATTCAAAAGTGAAGGGGTCAAAACACTTTCTGAAACCACTCTATATCTGTTATAAACTGAAATCCTTTGTGCAGACGTTGGCGTAAGTGCGGTGCCACAATAGACGCACACACTGACTGGAGACCCTTTTGGAAATGTGAAGGAAACAAAAAAAGACAAGTGATTCATAGTCAGCTCAAGCCACGCCACTGATGAAGTGTGAAACACTTTTTTTATGCAATCATGGGATTTATGAACTGGACACATTAATCAACAGCTACTGCGCATCGGATGGAAACTCGTATAAATGTTAATCAGCATCGGTGACTAATGGCAAGTTACTTACTTAACCTATATGGCTGACAGCTGATGCCCACCGCCACCCATGTTATCTAATTATGTTGCTTAACACAGTGTGATTCTGTAGAAGCCTTGTGGGGCTGGGGGTGTGTCATTACCTATCAAGCTGTTAACAGGTCCATTGTGCTATAAAACAACAAGGAAGTGATTGATTAATAATAATAATAGATGTCCATATAGAGATTTCACAAAGATCAAAAGACGGTGCATATCTGTCTCTCCTCAGCTCTCTCTCCCACTCGTTGCAGTCTGATTCTCTTTGTGTGTGATTAAATCTCCATTCTTCTCTGTGAGAGGTTAGGTGCATGATTACAATAATATACACAGCCTCGGTTCACAAAAGATTCATAAATAGCTGAAGTATACTTCTGAGGTAGGCATACTGTAGTAAACAGTCCACACAGCTTCTTTTTTCATATACATGAATCTGAATGAGCTTTAAATCTTCTGTCTCAGCTGGAAAGTCCCAGCGCAGTAAATCCATGTCCTCCGATGATACATTTTCCGAGCAGATAATCACAGTGAGAGAACAAGGAAATCATTTTACGCCACCAAGCGTGAATTTGATTAATATAAGGGCAGAAGCTGATACACACATAAGCTTTTACCCAGCCTCACCTACGCATACACTCTCACCCCTGTTAGCAAACAAACAAAAATGCTGCCTTGTCACCTTTCAAACTGAAATATCTTCATTAATACACTTTGAATGGCCTTGTGTATGAATGTTTCTATATAGATAAACTTCCCTTGCCTTGACTTAATAGAGTAACTGGAAGTAAGAACCATGGGATGGGATCTGGGGGTGTGGGTGTGGAAGGCATGTCCGTGTGACTGTTATTAATCTGACGTTCTCAATGGCTTCCAACAGTCTAGTGGAGTGGATCATTGTAACTGAGCAGCTTCAAGCTCCGGCAGGCCCCCTGACACATCCTCCTCGCCAACACGCAAACCCAGGGAGATTTTGAATGAAAAAACGGGTACATCTGGTCTCTGTGAAGTATTACATATCATTACCAGACGGGTGATTATACGGAGTACTAAGGCGGGGAAGGAGAGAATGAGGGACAATGAGGGGAAGGATGTTGAACAGGAGGGATGGGGAGAAAGGGGCAGAGAGAAATACTATTAGGGCCGGTACGATTCATTTGACTGGTCTACCATTCGTTCGTTAGGTAAGTATTCGAAGGCCAATTCAGTTTTCGGTAGCTTTTTTTTATGTTATGCAACGATTCACCCACAGAGCTTTAAATCCACTGGTTGGTAAAATTAAGTAAAACAAACACATAAATAATCCACAGTTGTGGTCGTAGTTTTGAGAACATCACACCAGATTTCACGGGCAGTGGAAATGGAGCTATAGAGTATTATGTATAATATTTGAGCAACATACTGGATCTATGTGGAACCACATAAACATATTTCATAAGGTAACAACATCATAACATGTTTGTTGATGTTGGAAAATGTTCCTTACCAGAAGAACACAATCACAGAATACACTCCAATGTGTAAAGCTCTTTGTGTAGCAGGGCCCAGAAGATGCTGTTCATAATGATCTAAGACGGCACATGTCAGATTGGACAATACACTGATGTTACTCTTGGAGTTTAACAAGTGATGGAGCAACAGACATGCAGTATGTCCTGGAAGCTGGTAACATTGGAAAGCGGCTGACTTGTTTAACATTTTGATACCTTTTTAATCTTAGCCTCATGTTTCCTTTCTCCTAATCTATAAATTTCCTTTAACAGCGTGTCAGTGAGGATACAGTGCAAAGACAGACTTTTTTATATAGTTTTTATTACTGCATTTCATTTGGTGGCTGCACCCCTTGAGATTATCATGTGACACCACCCCGTGCATGCTCTATGGTCACATACCCCGAATTGGTTGCTAGATTTCAATGTGGCGCAACAACCATCTGAAATTGAGAAGCTTCTATCCCTCCAGGTGAGGGAACGGGAGCTGGAGCCTTGTTTGAGACTTTTAGTTTAACAAGTGTTTTGTTATAAACCCATTGAATATCAAAGCAAAGAAAAAAAATCACTGAAGAAAGCAAAAATATTTTGAATTTGACATGAAAAACACAAAACATCCTCTCACCTGAAATGCAGCAGTCTAACTCCAGGAAGTCTATGTATGTGACCTCTGATCCCAATTCTGGACCTTTTTTATATCAACATCTTCAGAGACCATTATTCAGCGAAATAGTCTTGGTGGCAGAGATATACCTGAATGTGACATCCAACCCATGTGACAAATTACCCCGTTCTCCCCTACTGGATCTATGTGGAACCACATAAACATCTATCATAAGGTAACAACATCATAACATGTTTGTTGATGTTGGAAAATGTTCCTTACCAGAAGAACACAATCACAGAATACACTCCAATGTGTAAAGCTCTTTGTGTAGCAGGGCCCAGAAGATGCTGTTCATAATGATCTAAGACGGCAAATGTCAGATTGGACAATACACTGATGTTACTCTTGGAGTTTAACAAGTGATGGAGCAACAGACATGCAGTATGTCCTGAAGGTAACATTAAAGGAAAGGGTTGATGAAAAAAAGGGTCTATTGCCTTGGGAGCAAAGGTGAACACAAAAGAGAGTTACTGACCAATTCAACTGGAAAAACACTAGAATTACATTCAACATGGAGGCTATACACATGCAAGAATAAAACAATTAAAATAATTCCCAGCTATCTGCCTACTACAACTATATTTATTGTGTGCAAGAGAGACTCCTGGTATAGACTACCATGTAATTGGAATTCCAACAGTGGTGGTTTAGATAAGAAAATCAAGGAAATGCATTTTTTTTTATCTTACTCTGGATCAAAGTGTTGGCGGGATAGAGTGATATATATCACCATCCACAAAATGACTTCCTGTAGTGAAGTAACCGTCTTGAGGATGGTGGTAAAAGAATACTGCTCCCACAATGCAATATAACGTAAAGGGCCATACAGCCAGAACACAGCAGTCTTCTTCAGTGACAGAGATAACCCTGCACAAACTGGGAGGACACCACACTGAAGACGCACAGCATCATCCCTCCTATGGCCTAATGGGATTATCAATTCAGCTGCTTTGAATAAGAATCACATTATATGTCAGTGTTCAGAGAGATTTTCTACAAAGGATATAAAGGTGCAGAATATCAGGCTGCTCAAACAGAGGGTCATAATATGATGGTGGGTAGACGTTGCCAAAATTCATTAGTTTTTGACACTGTGCATATGTTGCACAGTCACACAGCTAATCATTTCAAATCCTGTTAGCTCATACTTATTAATTATTTAATTGTGTTTATCCTGTGCCTTATAAATAGTGATAAAGCTATTTACAGTGATCACACACATGGTATGTCATATTTGACATCATTTTGAGGATTTATGTCACTATAATTCAATTTAATTTACAAAAGCTAGCACGTAGTGAATAATCTCCCCAATGTTTAAACAGAAGTTTTAATTAAGACTGGTCGACTAGTCTATTAAAAACACGGTGAGCAAACCAAGCACAATGTAAACGCTATGGAGGCCTTCAGCCTTAATATTATTCTATAAATGTCTATAAAGCTAATGTAAATGCGGTTGTAATGTGTGGCGCGTTGTTTAGTATTAATATAACGGCCTATCATCAGACACACTTAAAAAACAAGATTTGTAATGAAAATGTGAAATATTAAATGATAAAAAAAATATTTCAGAGATATAGCAAATAAATACCACCGTCATGCATGGGTCATTTTTGACCATTGTGATGCATTGAAGGGGGTGGAACTGATACCAGAGCTTCCAGCAGTTGTGTATGTTCCACTTGTTTAAGAACTGTGGTTTTATTTGTCTGTGATGTCCTTTTACATTTAGTAAAGGACACCTGGTGGCTAATGAGAAACAACTATTTCCCATGGCTTAATGGCAATGTACTGCAGCAAACAAATCTATATTATCACCTTTGTGGATTCATTTATCTTTGCACCAACACCCAGCTCTACTCTACAGCAAGTTATTGTTAAAGCTCCCATATTATAGACTTTTCGGTTCTATTATACACCATATTATATGGTCTTAGTGGTCCCTAATACGTTTTTCTTTAATTGTTTGCTGAAAAAAAACGTTCAGATAATTTATTGTACTATGCTGATGTTCAGCTAATCTCACAATGGCCTATTTTCTAAAAAGAGCTGCAGCTCCCCTCGTAAATATACAATCTGTGAGCTCCCCCCGCCCCCTGTCCGGAAACGAAGCCACATACGCCTCGCCCTCTGTCTGTCAGGGCCGTGGAACAATAAGAAATAGGGGTGTGGGCTGCACAGTGGAAGCTTCTGGCTTTCCAGTTTTTGAGGTCAGAAACGAGGAGAATTCTGACTGGAGTATATTGGGGGGGAGGGGTGGGGGTTTCAGAAAGGGGGAGAGTGAGAAAAGGAGAGATTGTTATTTTTTTATATTTTGGCAGTCTCTAGGCACACTGTGTACCCATGGATATGTTAGAACACATTTACAAAGTGCATTTAGCGTAATATATATGTGACCTTTAATGCAAACTGTGTGTAAAAAAAAGTCTATATTTCTGATATTGTAATTTCATAATGTATTAATGTAGTTCACACCTTTTCAAATGTGTGTCTTTCTAGAAACATGGCTGTGAACATGTCCGCCCCCGCTCCGATATAAAACACTCATTCTAAGTTTATTAAATAAACAACAACCGTTATTTTCAAGTGATTATTCACTAATTGAAACATAGTTCTACAAATTACATTCCATGTCTACCGAGTTTACACTGAAAAACACCCAATTTCCTTTACACACTGCACCTTTAACTGAATGTGTTTATTTGTGTTATTAGCTACTATGAGCAAGGTCAGTTCATATGCTTGCTCCTTGTGAAATATCGTTATCCTGTACTGTATGGTGTAGATGTGTGTACCACCTTGTGTGTGCAGTATATGACCGGCCCATTTTACAGCAATTAAGTATGCAAGCATTACAAATACTAAATGAAATGAAAAAAGACCAGCTCCTCAGGTGAGGTCTAAATGACTCTGTATGCAAAAATGACACACATGCAAATCAGAGCTTGATGTTCTATGTGTGATGAGAGCTCTGTGGCAGCAAACTATGACAAACTTAGAGGTCGTACATAACCGATTGCATAGCTGACAGCCATTAGAGGTAAGCCAGGAAGGTAATCCAAAATTCCCCTGTGCACAAAGCAATAAGCATTTCGATAAAATGTCTTATGAAAGCAAACACCATTATGCACTGGTGGTGATTCATCTCGTCTTTTAGGCTGATGTGTGCACTCAGTATTCGGTCTGTAAAAACAAGCAACGATTCAGCATCCGCGCCTACAATCTGTTGTCATTATGTTTGCATCCCGTTAGTCCTTTAACACCATCTCTCTCTTTACAGCACTTTTGTATTTCATCCTTTCTACCTCTTTATTTTACACCCGACTTCATACTGTATGAATGCCATTCTGAAGAAATGGCAGTTTTGAAGATGGAGGTTTTTTTATTTCGATTTTACAAGACACCAGATTCAGATAGTACACCACAGAGAACATAACACTGACAGGAAACCATGTCCAGACTGAGAAAGAAACCACTTGAGGCTGCATTTCTCCACATCAGGTAAGTGGAGGGATGGGATGAGGGAAAGAGTGGGATTATATAGAAGAAAAGTTGAGTGCCACACGCGTCTGACATTAAATCTCACTGCCCTTTAAGTCTGGGGGGGGGGGACATTTTACTTGAATAAACCAAACCCAGGCTTATTTTTAAATTGATGTTTGATCATGCATAGCAGAAGGGTAAAACACTAGTCGTATGTTGTAAGGCTAGCGAATATAGAAAGTGTCAAAATGACTGTGAATGCCATTTAGATATATAAATGATGTATGGTAGTTATGGAGAGTAGGCGCATTTTAAGAAACCTCACAAAAGGTCATCTGGCAGGTTGCTAACATTGGTATTTGAATTAGTTTTGAGTGCTCTGCACCCCCCCCCCCCATTCTAAGCAACCACCCACTTTAATATTTAGGATATTTAGGAACATTCACCTTATGTATTAATCGCTGTACAGTCCCTGCATTCACATGATATCACTATGATTGGCTGATTAGAGCTGTTCTCAGATCAGTCCATTAGCACTAGGCTAAATGTACATAGTTCTGATCCATTGCAACATATTGGCTAGTACAACATGCACCTTAAGCAGTCTTGCAGCAAAGCTTGTATTTGCAACAGTCCTATAGCTTATTGCTTTACATCTTACACAGTAATATGCTACATTGAAAAAAACTCCATTAACTAAAGTAAGGCATCATGCAAGTTAACCAGAGTATCAGAGTATTGTATGTTAAGCATTGAAATGTAATACTCATGGCAATATAATAACACTCTCATTATCAAATCATGATGTCAGAACATGTCTAATTCAAGCCCAAACAACCAATTGACTATAGCACTAATGATATACTCACTTCAAGTTTAAGTGTCCCGGGAAGCCATGCGAGTGTGCAAGTACCCACAGTAGCGGGGCCATTGAACTGTCTGTTTTTAAATATAGCATGTCAGCAGAAGACATTTATGGTTAAGGATTAGACCACTGTTTAAAAAGCTGATCCATCAAAAAGTCTGTGTTTAGAGACTCTTTCATGATTGAACGGTTCCACTTGAAGACATACACAGGCATTTAAAAGTGACACACTGAATGACAGAGCTATATTTCCATCAAGTTCTAATCTACAATCTAGCTGTCAATTGTATTGATGTGTTTGTTTTCTCTCAAAGCCTGTTACTGAACTCTGCAATGCCTCCTTCGAGGTCTGACCAGGGAACCGTCTCTCTCTTCTGGTTCCGTAATCACCGCAACAATGTCAGGGTCGATTCAAAGGACGAGAGCAACATTGACTACCTGTGTTTGTTGGTTCCCCATATTTTCCCTGCTGCTGCTAGTCATTATGTTCATATGGCTTTGTGTATCCGATTGAACAAGTCCTTGGTGGATCGGGGATGAGCCACTGAGCTAAAGTATGAAGCTTCAGAGGAGAAAGACACACCAGGAAGGGGAGATTTGGGCTTGAACGGGTGAGACTGGACTGTCATGGCAGCATTATGCAGGCCTGAAATAATCTGTAAACCTGGTCTAATGGCAACTGTCATTGTTTTGTATAGAACGTTCATTCAAAGAACTGCCATGATTGGCTCAAAATATGTATTGTGTTATAAGAACTATAGTGCATAAGCCCTCTTCATCTAAACCACATTTCCCATAGTTTATAAAACTATAAATGACAATATATTTTATTTGGATTCATAGATATGCTAGGTTCAGATGCTTTCTATTTTGCAAACTGACTCCCCTAATTACATAATAAGAAGGATTCTGTGGATGTGGGTTTACAGGGGCTTTAAAAGGACAGGGCTATCCTATGTTGTCACACTTTGATGAAGATGAATGGTCAAACGAAAGTCAGGAGAGCTGTCTATTCAATCTAGTGTGGACATATACTGGGGCTGGGGGACTCATAACAGGTGAACAATGTAGGTGGTTGCGGATTGGAGCAGATATGGCTCAGAAAAAAACAAGGAGTGGAAGGGAAGAGAGACACAGAGTTTGGGGGGAAAAGGAAAGAAAAGATGACAAACGAAGAGGAACACCCAGATGGAAGGCGGCAGATAGAACGAAGAGGATGAACATGGGGAGCCAAGTGGCAAAGTGACAGATGGGAACACTCAGAGCTCCACAGCATGTCTCTATCATGGCACAGGGAACGGGGCCCGACCCTGCGAGATTCCTCTCCTGTGAGGCAGATCACAGCTGTGGATGACTATCACCGACGGTAGTAAGCCTCCGAAACAGCACACCGCATGAGCTATACTGTGGCTATTAAGATTAACATTTAACAACATGCTTTATTACAAATTCACAGAAAAACAAACCCTTCAAGGAAAATACTTTTTTTTTTTCGCCAAAAGAGCCGTGGCCATGCATTTCATAAATAACACACATCTTGGTGAGTTCTGCTAAATATGCATGAATCCATCCTAGTCGTTCTTACTGTATTCAAGCTCCACTTCTAACTCTAAAGAGGTCTCGCCAGAGGGTAAATAGTCAACAGGTGCCTTTGCTGAACTGGGTCAGAACCACACAGGGATGTATACACGGTGCAGTTTTTAAACTCCATGTTATTCAAATGGTAGTGCTTCTTTCTTCCTTTCCAACTGTTGTGCCTTAGTTTGCATATGCCCATAAGCTGAATAACTATTCATTTGAATGCCTCCAACATCCCTGACGGACGTGAACACTCTCTTTTCAAAATGCAAACAATCAGACTTCACAACATGTACACTATCCCCCATTATTACAATGCATTGCAGAAGTACAAGGAAAACTTGTTTTAAGAACATAGTATGCGGCCCTATTTTATTTCTATTATATTGTCCGATGTTCCTGTTGTTCCCCGGTACCCATTGCCCAATGCAAGCCAATCCAACAACAGTAACCTAGTGTGTGATTAATGAAAGCCAGCATATTTGAATCAAGCTTTATCACACAGAATCAATACATATTCAATGCACGTCTGTTCTATGAAAAAAGGTATGCTGCATAGGCCCTCCTCTGCCATCTGCACGTTCTACAGCATTCCTGGGCCTTGTGCATGAGAATCCTTCTCATACACGCAACCCAACATGATTACTGCAGCTTTGATTCCTCTCGGATCCTGCTGATTCCATTTAAAATCCCAATCAAACCGCTTGGAATGACACAAAGTGAAGCAGATATCAAATCAAAGAGCCATCACGATGGAAGTCTTGTTAGGAAGATGAGTAGGCAGGAAGCGGATTGAACAAGATGTGTGTGTGTGTGTGTGTGTGTGTGTGTGTGTGTGTGTGTGTGTGTGTGTGTGTGTGTGTGTGTGTGTGTGTGGTGTGTGAGTGTATTGAAATCCTATGTTCAGTTCCTGAGTGATGCCGTTACCCCTCATGGCAAACAGAAACATGAATAAGAAAACGAGCACACACAGAGTCCCATACATTAGGCATGGGTTCAAAGTCTTCCCTCTTGCCAAGGAATATACAACAGGAGATCAACTGTACATGAACAAAATAACATCAAAGAGTAACAGTTGTGTGTTACAGGGGTGTGAATGGTTTAACTTGCAGTCCCTAACAAAAGGCAGTTGCAGAGTTACAACAAATAGGTTCCATTGAGAATGAGAGGAGATGAAGCCCTTTTTCCCGTATTGCATATTGAGATGGTATCCAACCAAGATAGAACCCAACTACTGGCTCAGTAGATGTTGTTTATTTTCTGAGGCTGAACAGAACAGTCCTCCTCCAGAACAAGGGTCCAGGTGAGCCACAGTTCTGCTGGAAGGTATAGTCACCAAACTGCATTCCCCCCGTGGTGATTCATTTATAAACAGGCACCTTGTACACGCTCCACCATAAGCCTTTTGGGAAGTATTGGCAAAAAAAAACACATTCCATCTGGATGCATACATCCTTGCTACATTGCATGAGTGCTACGCTTAAATGCAGCTTCAAAATAGGCTTTATTTGTGTATGGAGGCACTCTCAAACAGAAGAGGCAAACTCCATGAGTGTTAAAACAGTTACATCCATCTTCTTTGACAGAGTGTAGTTATACTAATGGTCTGTTCAGGGTTGCACAGACCTCCAGTACAATCCACAGTAGCAGCAGCCTTTAAAGAAGAAGAAGAAAATGGCTGCCTTTGAGGTTGATTTGTCATCATCAGGTAGGAAAGCTACCTCCTGCAGACTCCACTGCAGGCTGGCAGATGTCATGATGAAAGAGCTGTATTAACATAGCTCTGCACACATCTAAATCCCCAGTAATCAGGTTCCAACTGGGATAATAATCCAGGCCGGGAAAACAATGTCTTTCAACCTCCAAGATGTTGCATATTCAGAACGGATCACTCCCCGTAACCATTTGTCGATGGCACTTTGCCTTCGCTTTTGAAGTCCAAAGCAAACGATTGCAACATTAATGTACACTATTCCCGCATTACACGTAGCACACCTGTTATCTGAAGCTTACTCTACTGTAAATGATGCATCCGTCGATTCATAATGAACACGGAGAGGGTTTGGGAGAATTTTAATCTATGTTGTGTATTCACAAGGGAAGCCAGTCAAGTGCTCCAAAAAGCCTTCCTCGTGGCGGTATTGGTTCTGTCCATTGCACTTGATGCAATTATTTACTGCTTCAGAGAGTTTCTCGGTGTGGGAAACATGGACTGAGGGACATCAATGGTGAATTTGACCCTACAAGGGCAAGCAATTGATCTCTGGCAGGAAGAAAGTCACGGTTCCTCCCTCCCCATGCCTTCTGAGAAGATGTCTCGGTAAACAACATGAGACGTGTCTTTCTTTCTTTCTTACTCACTCAACACGAAGAGAGCAAAATGGTGCCAAGGACAGCACAGCAGCAGCAGCCATTACATCATTCTGAACATAAGCGGCATGTTTAGAGGAATGCACTCCCAGCTGCTCTGTTTGTGGTCTGTTTGTTTCTTTGAGGACTGGATAAAAGACTCACACTTTGTATCATCATTTTACTCATACACTCCATTCCTCTCAAGCCTTCATTAGCCCCCACCACAGGTGATACACAATGGGAACATAGGGCTGGGATGGAATAAATACATCAACTAGTCAATGTATCTCACAAGTAGCTCAGTCATATAGCAGCAGGATCAATAAGGCAGGACTTATTTTCTCTGTGTCAAAGCCAGCTCCATATCAGTGAGGCTGTAGGTAAGGCCTATTGAGCTCAGCATGAATGAACCAACTGTGGAGGCTTTCACACACACACACACACACACACACACACACACACACACACACACAAATGCTGACTGGAAGACGCAGATTCGCTGAGTGGTTTACGACATCTGTGAGGCCAAAACTACAGGAGCAAATCATTTGATTATCAAGTGTATTTGAGTGCCTTGAAAAGCACTATATAAATCCAATCCATTAGTATTTTGAATTTTTTGTATTGGTTATTTTCACATAGCATGATTGTTTGGTAATTTAATGATTGCATTACAATAACAACAAACTCAGGAAGTACTAGAGTGCAATCAGAACTGGATGGTATTTCTGATCTTTCAAAATGATTTTTGCTAATTTCACTGTGTTGTCATTAAAACAGAATCTTAACAGTATCCCAGGTGTCATCAGCCAAAAATCATGTACGCATGCCATGGAAACAAAACCATATGTTCAATATGTAGAGTACTATTACAGTCACAGACCCCAATTCTGGAACAAAAATGTGACTGGCTAAATGTTTCAGCACAGAGGGATAACTAGATCATTTTGAAACAACAACAGTCCCCTTGGATAAAGTCAAGTATTTGTAGTAGCCTGGTTTCACAAACAGTATGTAAAATCAAATAATTCACATAAAATACCTATCCACTTGCATTGACTGAAATATTGCTTTATTTTGATCATTTTAGTTTACTCTATATCCGGGCAAATACTTGACAATAATCTTGAATACACGCTGGATAATCCACACCGCTGGAAACCTTAACACATCATTTGGGCACCATCACATTTCCCTACAACGCAAAGTCAAATGGTTACAACTATTGGTTCAGCCATTGACATATATGTCAATGAAATCAAGTTTATTGATCATTGTTATCCAAAAAGATTTAACAGAAAAGTGTATGTTCTTTCCCTCATTTCCTATGAGGGAAATCACAAAATAATTGAATCCTCACACAGTATCCTGCATAAACAAACCTACACATACATGATCATTACACCTTATTTACATAAACAATACAATACATATGGCACATAAGGACAATGCTTGGTTGGCAGAGGAACGATTATACTTGAATAGTCAGCTTAAAGTAGTTGATGGATGATTATAAAACAGCTAATGCAAGCACAACGTTGGTGCTCTGCCTGAACCAACACAACACTCCACTGTAGTGCCAACCAACTGGTAGGAATACTCTTTTACTACCGTCATCTGTTCACTGAGTAGCTCTGCCACTGCAGTAATGGCTGAAATTGAATTGGTTTTAATCAGCACCTCCCCTGCACATCTGTCATAATGGTCTAATAGTCTGTTAGGAGAGACACAGCTCTGGGTTTACCTGTCACTAACTCTTCCCCTAAAGATAGATGTGGATGTACTGGAGACACAGCAGTCTCTTTGACACACAGACACAAAGGAGCCTGTACTGGGAGCTATTGGCTTGGAGTGTTCCCAGGGTTCACCATTTGTTTTTGTCAAAATCAGTGGATATCTCCTCACAATCTGCTAGCTGTCCATGTTTGTGTGCTGAAAAAAATCTGGTGTCGATACACAGCCAAGGCTCTGTTAACATGTATGCAAACAAAGGGGGCCGCCGTAGCTAGCAACACGCCCATTTACACAACTTAGGCTGTGTATTAATTCTGGATCTTCTTCCAGTATACACACAGTACGGACAGCTAGCGGAGAGGAGAAATTTACTGATTTTGTCAAAAAAGTGATATTGTCAACAAGCATTCTCCCGAATGGCTGACTCCACCTAGTGTATGAACTGGGCAATTGGATAATCCAACAGAGCTAAGGTACAAACCTATTCCACTATAGTGGACATGTGTATGCAGGACATGTTTTACAATGTAGGAGCATTTAGAGAATTAAGGGTAGTGACACACACATACATCCATACACACATTGTTATGATCCTTAACCTAGGAGGACCTACCAGAAGGTTTTGAGCAGAATAAATGAATGATCTTCCATGCTGCTTAACTGTGATCATTATTAGATAATCAAAAGGAGGTGAGGAGAGGAAAAAAAGAGAAGAGAGAAGTTACATTAATATTCCAGTCTAAGATAATGTGACAAAGTGCACTGTGATTAATTAGCATAATACTATTCTCCCGTTTCCCAAATCAAAGTCCCCTCTGTTTGGTAATGTATGTGCTTGGCAAATTAGACAGCTTGAATAGAGGAGGGTAAACTGTCTACGCCCCTCTGTGAGCACTGGGAGATTGATGTGCCGTGGCTTCCTCACTTTGATCACTCACATTTATAACATTCTGCTGCATCGGATTGTCTGTGAAAAAAGTTAACTTATTGACGTCGGAGAAAGCGGAGGAGAGAAAAATGTTGTTTGGGGGGAAAAAATAAAACCACTTACTCACAGGAATGAACACAAAGCCTTTCGTAGCACAATGGAACATCTATCAGTGGCCTTCATCACGTTCACATTAACTTCTCCCTTACAAAAAAAAAACTGTCTCACGATTATACAAATTCATTTCAAATAAAGCTCTCAGTAAAGTGTTTTTATATACAAGGAGGGACAGAATAAAAGAATAAGTGAAAAGGAAGAAAATCATGTTAGTTTTGGTTGAAACATTTCACCACTGAGAATAGCACCGAGGCATGTGCAGCTTCAATTCAATTCAATTCAATTCAATTCAATTCAATTCAATTCAATTCAATTCAATTCAATTCAATTCAATTCAATTCAATTCATTTCAGACATATCAAACATACACAACAAAATGAAAAGCATGGAAATACAATAAACAAATTATGTTTTCACAAATTATCTGTATTTCTGAGATATGCCTGAAAAGGAGCAGGAAGAAGTATACACTTATTTAATCCTACCCCTTTTCCATAGTAAAAAAAATAAAAAAATAAAAATATTTATTAAATTAAAAAATAAAAATATTTATTATATTCGCTTCTCTTAATCCATATACTCTCTGTACAATTGGCGATACTATATTATATTTGCCATTTACGAACTATACATACATACATACTACTTAATATACTATGAATTTTTTATATTTTATATATTTATATCATGCATATATCTATATTTATATTTATAAACAATCAATATATCCATACCTACATACATATCTATACAATCAGTAAATATACCCATATAATTATAATTTCCTTCTTACTTCACACCCTCATCCCTGTACCTTTTGAAAATCATTGCTTTGAACCTTTTGTTAAACTGGATCATGTTTGCTTTGTGTTCTAGTCATAAAAGCAGGGGATTTTACTTGTTAGTTTGACTAAAAATTCACGGTTGGCATGTTTAAGGTGCTGGAATGACAAAAAAAACATGTGTGTTATGTGTAAACTATTATTAACTATATCTCTATTATTTCCTGCCATTCCAATAATGATGGATGTCCCAATGTCTTTATCCAAACTGGGTCTCCACCTGCCTGATTTTCTCTCAGCATGCTGGCTGTTGATCATTCATACTGGGAGCATACAGTACTGTTAACAGGGACTTGAAGTAGTGATAACATATGCTTGCATTTTAAACTCTATATGTTTCACATGAGAGCTGGGCTAAATTTTCTAAAACATTAAAGAGTACAGGAAGTGTGCTGATTCATATGATAAATATATGGAAGAACATAGTATGTCCCACAGGATACAGCTCATAACCATTTGTAGTCAAATATCAACTGGCCATGTTTTTAATAATTGTTTTAATGTAAGGCATTATGTACAATGAGTTGTCCTAATATGAGCCATATGTACTGTGTTTGCATCATAAATAAACTGCCCATGCAGTTGTCTTGCAAAGGGCAAGGACTCATCATTTCATGGGTCTCAGTGAAGCAGTTTTATGGGCAGACAAAGGAGGCAAAAGGAGGGTTATTTAAACTGACCAGGTGTGAACTTGGTCCATGTCTTCCATGCAGCAACACATGCCACACAAGATTCAAGAATACAAATAAACACCATGTGTCTTTGCTTTGACAAACGTTCACCAGCTGTTAGCTTTCTATCCATATTGCTGTGTGTAGGTGGAGAAGCTTGGCTGAACCTCCACAGGGATTTTCCATCCACCTAATGTCTGATTTTGACCATCTGCTTGAATAGAATGCCAACGACAGACAATTCATTACTTCAATCAAAATAGTATGATAATGCAGGGGACATTAAACATAAACTTGGTAAGAGCCAGCATAGACAGGATCATCCCTATGTTCCCCGGGTCCTGTGTTCCCCAGGTCCTATGTCTCCCGGTTTTCCCAAAAAGGGTCCTATGTTCCCCACAATTCCTTAACGGGTCCTAATAATATTTAGAAAGGGCTTTTCTCCACCATCATTTTCATAATTGCATGACATAAGCCTTCGCTGATTTAATTCAGCATTTTTTTAACATAGGACCTTTTTTTGAAAAAGGGTCCTATTTTCCCTAGTTGTTTTCCAAAGCGGGGAACAGAGGACCCAGGGAACATAGGTATGCTCCTGCATAGACTTGTGACATTTGTTTTCAATTTGAACTTATACTACAGTAACTTATTTTCATCAAAATCTAAATCAGACTTAATGGGTCACACCTACAGAGTGATCAAAAATAATGTGACCTTATAGGTTAAGTGCAAACAGTCACTTATATGGGGCCATCACTATGTTCCCACAGCCCTATGGGACTTCTGCAGATATAGTAAAGCATCTGTTTTGCTTTTTGTAAAGTTTCACCACACTGCTGTTGGTATCAGGCTAGACTTAATTGGAACATCTGCTTGGCATAACACTATATCCATATACTGCATATCTTCTGAATCAATAAAGCGTCTCCTACGAATAATGTTCATAGATAACATTTTTACTAATAACAGTACGTTTTGGGAGAAATGTAACACCGACAGGATTACGTTTTATATTACGATAACAAGAAGATTATTTGAAGTATTGATCTGGGGTTAGTGGAACATTGTGTTATTGGTTTATTACAGAATAAGACGGCAGTCAATCAAATCACAAAAAAATAAAACCTTTAAAAATCAACATTTAACTGAAAGCCCAATGTTGACCTAACCTTAACCAAACACTCTCAAATCAGAAGTCATTCAGCTCTTATCCCCCTGAACACTTCGACTTCATGTGATAGATAAATGTAGCACCTCGTTCACTCTAAAAAAATGTCTCTCCTACTTTCATAATCCATGCACTGATTGTGTTTTGCAGCACAATATGATTGAGAATTTCAGTAATTACATCAACTTGATCAATTAAAATATTTTTAAAGAGACAGTTTCAAAAATGTTAAATGCACAGTTTTCAGCGTGTTCCACTATAAAAAGATCTACTATAAATCCACTTTAAAAATATATGAATGAGTTAATGCTGGATACAAAGTATTATTGCAAACAAAGCATATAACGCCAAGTGTACGCTGGAGATTACTAATATGCCTTTAAATTACTTATTTTTTTTAAATATAAATTAATCCCAATTAATTACCTACACACAATATACTGAGAAATGGGAACAGTGGTAACAAGATTAATCCAAAACATATATTGTGAATATGTACAGTAGGCGTATATGGAAGTACTGTTTTGATGAATGTGACCAAACACAACTGATCTTTGCCTATACTGAATGCAGCATTGTGCTGAGGTGATTTAGCTAAATGAGTTTCCTTTTGTAATACATTTCTTTACAGAGCCAATTTGTATTCCTGTGTATTGTTAAAAAAGACTTTAACCCAGTTAATCAGGGTTGAAAAACAATGGCAAGATGAATCATGTTAGCTTAGAGTGGTCAGCCGTGCTAATGCTGATAGCAGGGGACACATTAAAGATAAATAGTTGGCTGGGGCTTTGGAGCTGTGAGGCTGCACAGGCTGGATAAAGCTGTGTTTGATATTAATTTGTTATGCTAATCTAGCCGCCGTATTCCCATTACAAAAGCCCAAGTGAGGGGGTTTTGATGTCAAGAGTGTGTGCGTTATGCAATGCATGTATATGAAATTGTGTGTGTGTGTGTGTGTGTGTGTGTGTGTGTGTGTGTGTGTGTGTGTGTGTGTGTGTGTGTGTGTGTGTGTGTGTGTGTGTGTGTGTGTGTGTGTGTGTGTGTGTGTGTGTGTGTGTGTGTGTGTGTGTGTGTGTGTGTGTGTGTGTGTGTGTGTGTGTGTGTGTGTGTGTGTGTGTGTGTGTGTGTGCGTGTGCGAGCGTACTCGCTCTATGTGTGTTTGGCTCAGTGTTTAATGACCTTAATATTTTTCATTGCGGTTTTAATGTTGGAAATTCTTCAGAGGTGGAAAAACAAGTTCCCATAGGATTAAACAATGTGTCTCCAAGTGCAACATTTGTATTTCAGATTCCTCTGTCCATTACTGTTTGATGGTGACTTGTATGCGCACAGGTGGAAGGACGGATAAAAATACATGAAAGAGAAAAAATGTGAAAAGGATTCCAGGCAATATAGATTCACAGCCAAGGTATCATAACGTGTATAAAACATATATAAAAAGTGAGGTTATTCAGAAAATGTACCTGATGGTATCTGCAAAACTGTTTGTGGGAGATAAAGTTCCTTTGGGGATGAAAGCAGAGCTTGGGTTATTATTGTGTATTTCCGACCTGCCACTCAAATCAAGTATGTATCAGGCTGCTGAATAACCTCAAGGGTTACTGTGCACCGTGTGTGTGTGTGTGTGTGTGTGTGTGTGTGTGTGTGTGTGTGTGTGTGTGTGTGTGTGTGTGTGTGTGTGTGTGTGTGTGTGTGTGTGTGTGTGTGTGTGTGTAGGTGTGTAGGTGTGTAGGTGTGAGTGAGTGAGTGAAGGAGAGATAGAGGAATGACAGCATGGAGGCTGCAGAAATGGACTTAATTGAAGTCAGGTTGTGGACTGACAGCTGATATGATACCATGCCTTAGAAGAGACCAGAGAGGCTATACATCAGTCCTTCTGAGATCTACTTTGGTGTGCCACTTCCCGTGGACCATACCAACTAATTGCCCCCAGTCACAGTGAAGAGCAGAAATATGTCTGTTATTTGGCTGATGTCGAAAACTTGCTCTGTTCATTATGTGATACAGTAAACCCATTACTGCAAAGCGACAACACAACTCTAGTGATATACTGTATCATGTTAGCAAATAACTGTTCTGACCTCCATTGACATTGCTCTAATATCACACTGATGAATTTCATATACACAGTGAACACGGATTTCATTACAAGCAACAGCTTCTGTGTAATTAGTTGTCATGTTTTGGTGCAGAGTGAAAGACAATGTGATCATGTCAGACCCCCTGATATTGCTTATGTATTATTTTAAGTTTCAGATAGGGTAGATCATGTTAATACAAATAATTAAGCTGGGGAATGGAGCTGTCAGTCAGTGAAGCACACAATAGATATGTAATCAACAGAGGTGAGGACTCTTGTCACACTCCCAATTAAAACTATGTTCACTGTATAGGCTCACATGACTGATGCATTATGGGTGTTGAAGTAAGAGTCCAGAGGGACATTTGCTGTTCATGTGCTCGGTTGAACAGATTTCTTCTGAATGCATTGATCACTATCTATCAGTTGAACATCTAGCATTCAATGCATCAATGGTAGACACGTATCTGTTGACACAAATCATTTGGTAGTGTTTAATACAGTCGACAAGTGGGAAGACCTATTTTTAGGCTCTCTTGGTTTCTTTAAGTATGAATGCCATTCATTGCTCCTATGGGCAATGTTATGTACCTCACCATTGTAACATTTATATGACTTGTTGCACAACTAAACTCTCCCAACTTAAATCATCAGTATATGAAATGGACAACTGCATTTGGAAATATCTGCTTTGATAAAAAGTTAAACATGCAAGCCCCAGAAGATATTGCATGACATTTAACAATGGTAGTCTAACCTACAGAGCTATCCAGCTGCTAATCACTTAGCTGAATGATTCACAGGTACAGTTGGTTTATTTACACATTGTAGGAGTAAATCTTAACAAGTATATGTGTGTTTTTGCAGATGCATTGGCCCAGTGTAGATTCAGGGCAGGCTGAAGTCGGCAGCACGGGGACCTCAGTGTTTCCCGCAGGATTTTTTTCAGCAGCGGTGGCGTGGTCCCCGAACGTTCTAGGGGGGTCCGGGGGCATGCCCCCTCGGCCCAATTTTTTTTGTGCCCTTTACATTTGAATGCATTGATCTAGTGCACTTTGAGAGGAGAATATGCACTAATTACTATTCAGATAGATGGGATTATTGGTGTTGCAACTTTGCCTTTTGTGTCTTTACTTACAGATTTTGACATTCTTGTATATAAATGAATATTTAAACACAACATGCCACAATGCAGAAAATGATTTGCACAATGTATTTACAGTTCTTGCTTAATGCTTATACCAAACCTGCAAACTCATAAGAGGTGAAAAAGGTGACAAACACCCGACCCCTCTAGACGACTCGGTAAATCGGGGGGGGGGTTCCTTTATTTGATTTTTTGGGGACATGGAACTAGACAGGGACATTGGGTGCTATAAATGGGAAGAGGTTCAGTAATGTCCAACACAGACGTAGGCCTACTGGTTATTATGAGCAATTGATAAGCAGGACCTAAGACTTTAATTTAAAATAATGTGATAAAAATTACAAAGTATCCTTATACAAAGGCCTATAGATACAAATAAAACAAAACTATTCTTGAATTTCAAGGGTGTAGGTTGTGATTAAACCTTGGTTTGGGACACATTTTAATGCGGGGGTCTGGGGGTGTCCCCTAGGGTGCATCAAATTTCAATGTTACATTTTAATTTCAAAATATCAATTTGGCTGGCATTGCATGTTGTTCCAATTAACATACAAATGACCTTTGCAAAGTTTTGAGGAATTCCATTGAGCTTTAGGGGTGCCACCTCACACATGAACTTTGGTGAAATTTTCGAAAAATTTGCAATTTTTAGTCTAATTGCCAAAAGGTTGACCTGGAAATGTTGAATACAGTGAACTTTCATGCAGTAACATGTTCTATAGGGTTATCAAAGTAAACGTTGTTTGTTTGCCCTTTGGCCAACCTGGGCATTTCTCAGAATTCTACTTTCAAGATTCTCCATTAATTTGTCTATATAGACAAAATGACTGGAGGTCAATGGGACATGTTCACGTCGCCTTACCCTGAATGTTGTGCAGCAGTGATGGATTTCGGACACACATGTACAGTTTAATTGACTTAGACACAAGGGGAGATACTGACACACTTAAAATAACAAACCTTCTCTAGTGGCTAACTCACTGGCAACTAACAGGGCCTAATGGTAAATCAAATCAAATCAGTTTTATTTGTATAGCCCAATATCACAAATAGACATTTGCCTCAGTGGGCTTTACATTCCATACAGTACGACATCCTGCCCTTAGACCCTTAGCTCGGCTGAGAAAACTCCCAGTAAAAAACCCTTTAACGGGATAAAAAAAATTAAAAATCTCAGGAAGAGTTGACAGGGTAAGGGATCCCTCTCCCAGGATGGACATACTGCAATAGATGTCGTAAATAGAGAAAATCATAAAGGAGTCAATCATTGACCAGATGTTTACATGGTAGTACTACATTAAAATATGACTAGTGGATAGTGTGGATGCAGGAGGACTTCAGATGCTGCCAGGGCGGGGGACCTGATCCACGCCGTCTCGTCTCCACCAGGGAACCATCCAACCACTACTAGTGTAGGGTGCACAATGGAGGTGGTGTCCACTGCTTGTGCTGTTCCTCACTGATAGTCTCCAGCACTTGGCGTCTTGCTCGGTCAGCTGTTGCGTAAGATGCAGAGAGATGTGTACATTCACCGCCTGACTCTGCAACAAGGCCACACATGAAGGCAGCCTGTTGCATTGGTGACATCTTCAACCTTGTAGCCATTGACACAACACTTGGTCGGCTAAGGATGTCATGTGGAATGAAGACGTTTGTTCCAGTCTTCTTATGCTTGCGGGATGATTCGCCCTCAGATGGTGGATAGACAGTGTTAGTATCCTCCTTATAGGTCCATGCCATGGACCTATAAAGAAACCGCGCGTGCAGAAAGCATGGTAGAAAGAGGATGTCACGGAACTCAGTCCGTTTAGCTTTTCAAAATAAGACTTTCAAAGTAAAAGTACCAACAAAAAAATATATATATATTACGGGGATTCATTTCTCTGCGTGAGAAATTGGAGGTGTGGCGTGTGAGCGTGTGAACTGGTTGATATGCGTGTGTCTCACGGCCAAAGCGTGAGACTTGCACAGAGCCGCTCTGCACAGAGCCCTAACGGAAAACTGACAGCGTGACTAAAGGGACTCTACAGTGAGCCGCTCCCCTCTGTTTTCCGCCGAGTAAGTTACATTCACCTCCGACGGTCAGCGTTTATGTTAGGCATTGCCCCGTTTCTAAAATGCTACGTACCAAAAAAAAAGAAAGAAAAAAAGTTGAATAATGAGGAGGAGGAGGATTTTAATAGCAGCAGTGGCGCGCCGCTGCTGTGTGAACGTGGGGTAAACACTGGACCTTGAACACAGAAGAAGCTCTCAACATGAGAAGGACTTTGTAAATACAGGGATTACTGCAGCCCAAGCTGAACACAGCCATGTCTGACAGTGGAAGTGCACAGCTTGGGATCAATGGAGCAGAAACGTCTTGTTATTTAGCGCCGGCACTGACTGCATTTCTCAAGAGCCTGAAACACAGAGCACTCTGCGGATAATGTCTGACTGAATGGAACGCCATACTTTTGTATTAAGTATGAAGTGTTGCTTGTGTTGCTTCTGTGTCCGAGACAGAGGGAACAATTACCATTTAGATTACATCATGACAGTGGAGACAGTGATTACACAGTGTTTTTATTTATTCATTTATGTTTGACTTTCTCTGTGTTGTTGTAAGATAGGGATCTAAAAAGTAAAATTGGTGGAGGATTCATTTAGTCTCATTAACATTGCAGTATTAATGGTAGTGCTGTGACAGCATTTTGTTTTCCTAAAGAAGAGAAAAAAAAAATAACCGGTGGTACAGCAGTGGACGCTTAAACAAAACTTCAATGTTGCGGTATAAGATCCTTGACCACACAGAGGCCATAATGGAAACCAAAAAGGAAGGAAACCAGGAAAACAAAAGGAAACCAAAAAAGGAAAAAAAAAGAAACGTCTATTGGGTTGAGCTAAGCCCCCAGCACTTTAATCACATAAGCTCATGTTCATAAAGACACTCATTTCAAGAGCACAATAATGAACACTAATTAAATTTTTTTGGAGCGGCGACCATTGAAAGACCATTAGCCCGAAATTGTGGGAGGGGAAAAAACGCCCTTTACTTAAGAATGCTAATTTAGCCAAATCATCCTGCTTGAGTTGACTGAGCTGTCTTCCTTTGCAAGTTAGTACTATACAGGGACTTTACCGCACAGCGGAAGAGTGACATCAGAGGTTTATGTGGTGCAAAAAAAAGGCATTTCAGCAGGCCGATTTCAGAGAGAGGGAAGCGCTAATGAGTTCCGAGCATGCATCTTATTCAACGGACTGAAACGGAGAAGGGTAGAGGCAGGGAGATATAGAACACATAACTGCACTATCAGCGAGAGGGAATTAACCTGGCAACAACACACATTGGAGTCAGTGAATTTTACCTTTTTAACTTGTCCTCAAAACAATTATGTATCTTTGCAACTGAGAAGCGTAAATATTATGTTATCTTTACGTTGGCTTGGCTCATGGGAGCAACATTTACCATGTGACAGCTATACATAACGTTTTGTTTGTCCTGCTCTTGCAGCATTTACGGTAGAAATGTAGTCAATGGTGAACATGGTGAATCCTATAACCTACCCGCAATGAACAGTAACAAAATGATACATTCCGGATTCCCTCTTCCACCGACAGAGCAAGCAACATCCTAAACAAAGAAGAGCTAAAAGAGACAGTATACTCACATGGTAAAACACAAGTCAGTGTACAGTATGTGGACACATTGTAAGATTGATGTGTGTTTGTGACCCAAGGATAGAAATACCAGGATAAGTTAAACATATTTTTAACCATTCTCTGTATATGTGTAATACAACACTAGCCAGGCCAATGATCTAAAGGTTGCGTCAACTGTGGCTAAAACCGATAGCCCCTCGCAATGCTATTTCATGTATTCTCATGATATCAAAGCTTCAACACTTCCTCATAATGATTAGCACGGTCTGAGCAGCAAGAGGCTACCTGCTGGGCTCTCAAAGGCCAGATGGTCCCACTGTAGCAGTGCTATTGGACTGTCCACACAATCTCCGAATGACACCTTGGCGATCAATTTCTTCCATTTAGCCGGAGTGGAGTCAATAGAGCGTATCAAACTTCTCAGCCTTTCCAGACTGAAGCCTCTGAGCCTAGGCACTCTCCCAGGAGTTACAGCAAAGTCTATGCCTGTAGCTTTTCATGCTACAGTGGCACAGCCTGTGTCAGGGTAACTTGCAGTCTTTTGTGCAATAGAACTATTTTTGAACACAGCACTGAATAAGATATTGCCACATTAAATGCCTCAGATCTATCGCGTACATGTCATCATAAAATCAATCAGCCCCTCCAATTTCAACGCAATATGTTGGACAGTCGACCATGAGTGGAAGGACAAACTAATACTCAATATGTTTGTACATCTGTGTTGCTGGAGCCTCACTCAGCTTGGTGTAAATAGCTCACTATTCCATTTCTGTAATATGGTTCCCCAGCTCCCCTAACACCATCCTCCCCACAGCTCTGAAGCAAGGAGCTTACTGATGGTTCAAATGTGGCCGCTGCCAGCCTCCAATTCCCAAGCAAGGGAATATTCAAAATCTTAAATTCTCGCACACTGACATGCTCATGAGTCACAGATATTCAAAAGTACAACATACAGTTAAGCCCACTACTTTGAAGGGCAACATGCAAACTGAATGGGGATCAGTAGTGGAACTTCCAGCATTTGCCTTAACTAATCAGCTGCAGGTCTGCCAGATTCAAATAGCGTGTAACCAAGTGCACTGGCCTCAGCTCAATGTTTTATTTGTTTTTTTTTATATATCATTGCTGCTAAATTCTTGCTTAATGTTAACAGATCAAAATGATTCCAACAGCATCGTTCTGAGGCTGTTCTCTTCATATTTCTCTAAGGGGACAATAATGAAGTTCCAGCAATCCACCAATTCAAATACCTGCTCCTACCACACAGTGTGTGTGCCAATGCCTCAAACTCTTCTCCTCTCAACCTTCACATAGTGGTTACAAGGACATTGGGTTGAGGCAGCAGCATGGCTATATAAAGAGGATCTGAAGGGCTGGTTCTTTTTAGAATAATGTGCTTTAAAAGGGTGCATAGATTCCTTCCAAGGCACTTCATTCAAAAGGATATAGCGTGGGATCCTTTGGAGATTAGATTTAGAGGAGAAATGGTTCCACTGAGGAGCTGCCTGATTAATATGCCAGACTGCAGGCTCACCGAGTAGCGTTGCCTAAGGAAAGTGATTGAGTTAAGTATAGCTAAGCCAAAGGCTGAAAACCATGCTGTAATAAATGCAGCCGATGGAGAGGCACCCTATGGTGCTTCTACTCCAAGACTTAGTGACGAGCTGAGGAATAACACCTTGCCTCTGGTTACAGATGTGTGTTTTAAGATGTCACTGAAAAAATAAAAAAGTGGATTCCTGTGACTTTGAGGAGTGTGTTTAAAGTATAAAGATTTAAGGTAATCCTACAAAGCAGATCAGACATCTTCAGTCATCATAGTTGAATAACATTGACATCATATCTTAATGCCTTAAAAAGGGAAAATAAGTATTGTTTTATTTTGCAATAATAAAACAAAGAGATATGCTTCCGTCTGATTAGTCATTCAATAAAAGGCTGAGGTTCATACTAACCACACATATTAACAGATACATGGCAATGTGGACTACAGAGTGAACACAGTCAGTACCTTTTAGATAGAAACAAGTGTCTGTTGAACTGCTTGTAGATCCACACAGTGCAAGGCGTCCTGATCTTCCATACGTTCAACAAGCTTAAGTTCTTACCCCCCCCCTGCTCTTCCCCACCCTTTACCCTTACAGTCACATCTCATGCACAGCTGTGCTTCAACTTGTACAGGCAGTGAGCCGGAACAGAGGCCTTGGTATTGGTGGGGGCTACAACACAATGTAGGACTGCATTTCTGATTTAGGACTGCATTTCTGATTTATTTCTGTTTCATAAGCTCTGCAAGGACGTGCTGTCTGCCATGATATCTGGCGCCGCTGGCATTTAGTGTTCACAGCCTGAAGACTTTCACATAATAGGAGGGAAAAAATAATGTTTTGTCAACTCTCCATTTTTTTTATTTGTGTAGGTTTGGCCATGGTTTCTACCTGCCATGGTCCCATTTCATTCAACACATAATTGAAAAGGGATACCAGGACACAGCAAGGTCTATAGGAACTTAATAACCAACCCTGGCTCGTCTGTCTGTCTCTGGGTTAAAAAAAACAAACCCTGCCACACTTTACACCACAGAAGCCTTGATCAATGCAGCGCTGTTGGAGCAATGTGTGGCTGTGGACTGAATAATAATGCTTTCATCTTTCCATTCAGTGGGAGAACAGTCTAAAAAGAAAAACAGCGCATGAAAACGCTCTCTGCCAAAAGTAGGGAGCAATTACTGTTTGACCTTATGCGGAGCTCGCTGCTTATTAATGAGCGTAGCCTTATTAGGGCAACGATATGAGTCTATCAGTACGCCTGGTTTTTAGATAGCTACGTCCTTGTTTTTCACTGGAGATGGAGTGGTATTATATAAAACGATAAACAGTCTCCGAGTTGCAGACTCACACCCGCTTACTGTAGCGCCAAATGTCTTCCAAAAAGAATTAGGAGTCTCTCAGTGGCGGTGAGATAGTGATCACTGCCTAAAAATACTCTGGTATTAACACAATCAAGACATCAAAACCAGTAAGCCTGACTTAGCCTGCCTCACTGTTGGGTTGTCAGCAGTGTCAAGTAAAGCCACATGCAGGGAACTGAACAACAAACTAAAACAGAAACAGCATGAATTATGATAGAAATCCAAATGTACCTATGTTCCACCTCCGAACACATCATCACCCCATCACGGTGTAATTAGAGAGCAATCGGTCGACCTCTTATCTCATTCTGAAGCTGTGTCCTAATGGGCTGCATTAGGAGGAAGATTTGACCGTACCTGATAGAAACCCACAACCAGAGCTCCAGAGGTAGACTACGCTACAGTTGAATATGTGAAATGGGTGAAGATAGTATGTGGTTGTAAAAAAAGATCAATTGAAGGACAGACTCCTCAAACCTTAGGGCTCCATTGAGGTGTCTCCAGTGTGTGTGTGTGATCGCCGCAAGTAAGGTGGGCATTGTGTGTGTGTGTGTGTGTGTGTGTGTGTGTGTGTGTGTGTGTGTGTGTGTGTGTGGACGTGTAAAGAGCAAAAGCAATGTTCATTCCAGCAGAGAATTGTGTTTAAGGTCTTCTAAATTGCTCCAGTCAAAAGGACTTTCAGGAACTTAAAAGACAATTTTAAATCATCATCATTTATTTTTTTTTTAATTTTCAGAGTACAATGATTCAATCAGACCCCAGGGGTTCAAGTCTTCAAGTCCAGAGACATTCTGACCCCAGCAACATGTTTTCCACATATCCCCTCTGCTTGGTCCCTCTCCCCAATCACTGGCTCTTTGTAAGTCCAATGGGCCTTTACACCAAGCCACACAGAGTTGTTGTTTAACTCTGAATGAGATGGACAGTATGACAGTGTGCGGGTGTTTCCCATTCCTCATGTGACACAGGTCCATCACTGAGTCCATTTTGTTCCTTTGAAAATGCTGCATCATTAACTATTGCTACATCATCAGCCATACATTAAGCGTGGGCTATGACTCAATAAACATGGTTTTAAATCTCTCTCTTTCTCCTTTGGTTCAGGCGTATGGAGTGTGGGTGGACTGGAGGTGTCCACTGGTAAAGTGAACTTCATTGAAGCAACAATGAATGGCTGAACCGTCCTGCTGCCCTGCACCAAAAACCTCTACTTCAACTGGCTTTATAACGACAATATAACTTTAAACAGAGCATTGCATTATCACACATACACACACACAATCCTGAGTGCCTGGTATGTGTGCATATGGAAAACAAGTCTACCTATATATGTGGATCTTATTACAAATGTGTGTGTGTGTGTGTGTGTGTGTGTGTGTGTGTGTGTGTGTGTGTGTGTGTGTGTGTGTGTGTGTGTGTGTGTGTGTGTGTGTGTGTGTGTGTGTGTGTGTGTGTGTGTGTGTGTGTGTGTGCCCCATATGTGTTCTAACTGCCAATTTACTCACTGGGTTATTAATTGCACTCTGTCAATATACCTCAATGTAGAGTTGAGTCCGTTTTGCAGTAACTTTCCAATCCAGATATATTAAGAACAAGTTTCATTATCATCCCTCAGTCTGAGATGATGAAAACCCATGTACACATGTTTCTAGATCAGGGGGACACTTAGTAGATAGAGGATGCATTGCAGTGTCACTTCCACCCTGTCATCCTGTGATGATGGCTCATATTGCACTGCAAACTAATGCTATTCCTGGACAGACTACCATTGTCACCCCGTTTTTGTCTTCCACAGCAAAAGCCTTCCGGTGGCAGTACTTAGCATTTTGCTGAGCTGTTCCTTAAGATGGCTCAGGAATGTGTGCAGAGTATGAAATCTGTAACCAATATACAGTAACTCACCATGCTGTTGCATTTTCACTGTGGACTGAAATGACAATGTTAGTCAGTGTAAAGAAACAGACAATATATTTTAGTGGTAGTGGAAAAAGGCAATAGTGGGATGGATGGATGGATGGATAGATTAATGTTCTTCCCAAAATGTCAAACTATTTATTCAAACAGTTTCACAGAGGTATAACATATGGATTATTTATTGGTGCATCTATGTCAAGATGATGTAATTCCAAAGCCCTACAATGTGTTAGACATTATTGTGTAATAAGGATTAGCTAGATATTAGCAATGGTCCACATATTCCAGTCTACACGCTGAAATCCAGCACAATTCATTTATTCAGTGTCATCTGTACTGCCATGTAAATACAGAATAAAGGCCATCAGAACACAGGCAGTGGGCAAATGTTATTTTCCACCATTTCCAAAAGGTCACTACACTGTGAATAAAATAATCAAACTTTATGCTCTCTAAAAAATGCATTACTTCTCTGAATGTTCAGAAAAGTGTGTGAGTGTCATTCAGCTAAAACGCTGCAAAATGTTGTGGTTCATGCATTATGCATAGCAATCTGCTGAAGGCAGACTCTCCTCCGATCTCTAAATGTTTGGACATACAGTACTGCAGGTGGACACAGCATGTGACAGAAGGATGCTACCTATGATACTATGGACACTGTGCACAGCGCTTTGCTACCATTTAGCCAGTCTCATACTTCTGTGTTGTCTTGGTATACCAGGACAGTCTGACCTTTAGTCATCCAAAGCATTCTGCCCTTAGACTTTTATAAGATTACAGCATATGTCTTTCACAGTGTAAATGGCCCATGTTTTATAATTCATTTATTGTGTGCGTGTGGTCCGGGCACTTAAGGAAACATATTTCTCTGTTTTTTTGTTCACAAAGATATTGACTCGGGCCATAGTTAGCCAAAGCATCGGCAAAGTTTCTGTATTTGCATGAAACAGGCACATAAATCTGAGTGTAACAGTGGTGTATCATTACTAAAGCTGTTCTGTTTACCTGGGTTTTTTCATTATAAGACATCCCTAGATATCTCACCAATGAGCACCTACTCATTCCTTTAAGTCGGGTTATTTGTTTTGGGGCGACTGATCCTCAAACTCTCTGTATAAATATCAGGCAAACAGCTGCTTTAACTGCAAAACATACATAATTAATGACAAATACACAAATCTGCCAAGGATGTACATGGGAGATCAGGACATCCTTCACTCTATCCATGGCCTCTCCAGGGGGTGTTGAACCACAGCAGGTGATGACAGGCCTTGCTGGGTGTTTCATTACCAAAAACGTGTTCGGCCATGCAGGGCTTGGCTCCACTAGGCACTGAGCCTGTTATGCCATGGCTGACTGGGTATTCTGTTCACCTCAGTGGACCAGAGCTTCTATATTACATAGAGTACACCTCCAATCACATACGTGTGCTGGTTGCACATCGTGTTTAAATGAAAGAGAGACAAGACAGCTTGGAAAACACTGTTGGCTGAATGTGGCCGCCCCACCTAGGCAATGTAGAACACTGGACGTCCTGGTTTTGCTAAAGAGAATTATATAACAGAGGAAATGGATAAGGAAAAATTCAGAGTCTTGTTTTTTTATTTAGTCTTCAAAGCTCCCATAGTCTCCTTTCTGTATCCCCTCCGCCTACCCCTTACACATCCAACACACCCTAGGGAGTTGATTAAAAGGAAAATAGATACTAGAATGAAAATAATCGAAGAGAATAAGGGTGACAAAAAAATACCAAACTTATCCTAACTTCACTTACAGCATAAAACGATAATTATCATAGTCTTTGTTTTTTCTAACAAGAGTAAAACTGGAATTAGTTATGGTCAGACAGGCCCACAACTCGCTGGAGCTTAACGTCGACATGTCATGTCATCTAGACTATGGCCTGCAAGAAATGCCCATCATATTAAATAGGAAAAGTTTTAACTAACTGGATAAGAGTTGAACGAACAAAGCCTGAGTTATAAGTATTCAGGTGATAGACATTCCCTATCCATAATCCCTGCGTTCTAAATCGCATACTTTTTCTTTTTACTGCACTATACTAAAGATCAGAAGAGTTTTAGGGCCACGGGAGATTTTTTTTTTTTGTTCATAATGTCGAGAAATGTCAAGAATAAAGACGAATACTCCAAAATGCTATTGGAGTTAGTGGGCCATTTATGTATGTTCAGCATACTACAAATGCCCCGCATGTATCGGGACATTCTAAATATTTTTCTGGCATGCTAAATAGTATGGAAGTATATGCATTGGAACGCAGGGAATGCTTTCTTTTTTATGTTGATAAAAGCACATAAGTTACATCTTTAGACAAACTAGACCAACTAATTCATGAAATATGTCCAGACACTCATCAAGTCCATACAACACTGAGAGCAAGTTAGACAGACACAAAATGCCTAAAACGGACCTATATTTGCCAGTTTAATTTAATACGATGTCTGGCAGAGCAATATATCCCTCAGATGGATTTACATTTAAAGCAAAAGACACGTGAATAAAGGAGAAGGGAGAATGGGGTGAGGATAGGTTAAAGAGGGGAGGCTCAGACTTTGACTGACTGATTAAAATTACATTCCAGGTGTCAGATGTGGTGCTGTAAGGATATTTCATATCCTCTCATACTGTTCCTAATGGACCTGCTTTATTAGCCTGTGTTAAAGTAGTCCACTGGACCGAGAATGATAGTTTAGAGGTCTCAACTAAAGCACATGGTAAGACGGATGAAGTGAGGGAAGAGGCTGAACAATGTTCTTATATATACACACCTAAAAGGGCTGACTTCATGTTTGTCTATGCCTAAATGAAAGCCTAAACTTGATATGAAAGTACGGAAGGATCAACCCTTAAAATGTGAACATAAACGTAACAAGAACATGTATTTCCTTTTCATAAAATGACCTTATTGTGGAAAGGCACAAGGATGTCTTCTCTCAACTGAACATACAATATGTGCAACTTCTAAGGAATAGTATGAAAAAGGGGTGGCATGATTAAGGACACACTCTGGTCTTAAAAAAGTATTGTTGAAGACAACTGCAAAGACGTTTTCCGCAGCCCTGATACATTAGGGTAGGAATTACTTCATTGTCTGATGTGGATTGCCTACATTTTTGTACATACTGTCTAAATGTGTTCATTAAACTTTTACTGTATTCAGGTCAGGTTTTATGAAAATATACCAGACTGACACAATTAAACAAAGACAACTGCAGTATGTGCCTGCAGGGCACATGCACAGCCAGTGAAAGTGCAGTCATACTTCATAAACAGTGCATTGACAGAACAAAGCAATACTCTCTACAGACTGCTATAACATTTAGCAGGCAGTGGTGAACAGTAAGTAGTACATTGAATCAATTCCAAACGGATTGAGACTTTTAGATAAGTTTGGCAAGTCATGCCTTACAAAAACCTCCCGTATTTCCAGGTATACGTTTATCAGACGTTCATGGGTGTGTTATTATTGTATATATGGGTCAATATGTGTACTCTCACCAGTCTCAGTGAAACTTGCCCCTGCTTTGGCCTGGCACATCCCCTGTGGCTCGCTGGCCTATACCGTTTTGACCTTATCCCACTGCCTATGGCCTGATTGATACCAGTCTCACCAACAAACACAAGAGTGTTTTCAGCTTTTTTTCATCATTGTCTATGATACAATACACAACATATAAAATCCCTTTCACTATAGAATCATAATTACAGAAATATGCTGTGTTCTTCTTCTTCAAATACTATTTGTAGTGCAAACCAATGCTTTATATAGTGTACTTGTTCCGCAGCTCCTTCACTCTGTCAGTTTATCTGAAATGGTACCATCAAGAGTAGTTTTCACTCTGTCTATTGTACAGATGCTGACAGAGTTGCAATTTTAAAAAGACGCCATTGTACTCTAAGGCTGCACTCTTCAGAGATCACTCTCGGTGCAATGGCATAATTGGCCACCACCATGTTGCAGACGTCTTGCTCTTGTCCAAGTGCAAACGCTGCTCTTCAGCTTCCATCAGAAGGTCGTCATCTAGTCCTTCACACTGGAATTCATAAATAGATAAACTTACTGTATAGGCACTTTACTCTTATACACTGCCCTGTGCTGTACTATGTTCCTAAGCTTTTCTTACACTAGTTTCAGACATGTATCAGTTTTATTCTGACTTTAAATCAACGTGATGACATGTTTTTACTTCAAATCCCAATTGTTAAAACTGGAATACTTTAACATGAATAATTCCAGTACAGACTTGAGTGTGTACATGTTTTTCCTGTGGAATGTAAGCACGGTTTACATGAGGTTGCACTCAGCAAGCAGCTTCTGGCATTGTAAGGCCTTGGTGTATAATAGATGGTCTGCAATGTTGGTCTGTATTTCATCTGGGACAGCTCTATATCGTTGTACTGTTCTGTGTATTTCTTTATCCTGACTTGTTCCACTGATTACACCACAGTATAACTGTACTCTTCTTTCATTTCCTCCTTCTTTACCTGTCTAGTTTCCTCCATGTTCAGAAATTGAACATAAGCCGCTGTGGCTCTTAATATGTTTTGTAGAATCCATACTCATGAATAGCACCTATCAGCTAACTTGACCGGATGAATGCTGGGTTGATGTAGGATGTGAGAGACACCCAATTTGTGAGCGAGCTTCACATTTTACCCAACAGGCATTTTACCGGATATAACAACAGAATATGCCACAAAAATTGACATCTTTTGGAGACTTAAACTTTTTCAACTGAAAAGCCACAGAATCAGTTTCGATCAGCAACATATAATCAATTGGAAAAAGTGCAAATGGTAGACTGTACTTAACTCATTTGCACAGATGTGCTGAAACGATTAAGTGTTAACACTAATTGGAAATTCAAATCTGATGTGAACAAGTGTCCACTGCTTTGGAGGTTTGTGGTTTTGGTGTTGGTACTTAATTAAACAATCTCAGTACCTCTTTCACCACTGTCAACAGCGACATAACTAAACATTTCAAACCCCAATTAATTAATTCACAGGGCTGATATAGACTATTTTTTTATATTTGATATAGACAATTATAATTGGGTCTTTAAATACTGAAAACGTGCATATCATAGGTTGTCTCCAGGACGTTGCATTCATTGTTGTACTGTGTCAGGTGGCTATAATAACAAAACAATTGCATTTTACCTGTTTGATATGTCACACACAAATCTTTGACTGAGTGGTGTGCTGCAGGAGAGAGCATGCACTCACAGCCAACACACACACACACACACACACACACACACACACACACACACACACACACACACAAACAGTGTGGTTAATCCCGGGCTGTGTGTCAGCTGGCATTTTCTATTCTAGAGGGAAATGGGCTGTGACAGACATTACTGCAGCACACACTCACAGAATAAGAAAGTAGCCTCTGCTGCCATGCTGGAAACATACTCAAGGTGACACGGCACCCTTAACTGGATGGATGGATAGATGCATAGATGGATAGATGGATAGATGTATAGATAGATAGATAGATAGATAGATAGATAGATAGATAGATAGATAGATAGATAGATAGATAGATAGATAGATAGATAGATAGATAGATAGATAGATAGATAGATAGATTCAACATGAAGTGCATTTAGCTAACAACACATGCAGCAGACACATTGCTAACCAGTATATTTCTTACTCTAGGATAACAAGAGTTTGAGAAAAATTGCCCCATCCACCATAATTGGCCATTGAAAGACAATCTGAACATCTACAGGTATCAATCGTTTCATGGATATAACAAACAGGCAGCCGCAGTCATTAAAACAAGATGTTTCAGGCTAAAGAAAAAGCTAATTTAAATGCTGTCACATGCCAGATGTGTAGGTGACAAACATGTGGTATAAAGATACTGTAGATACAGTAAATCTGTAAAAAGGCACTGTCAGAGACAATAAGGACCTCTGGGTTCAATCCACTCACTACTCAATCGTTCTGCAATTCTGTCTCATTACATTTAAAAAATGTTGCATCTGCAAAAGCTTGAGAATGTTATACGACTATCTTGCAACTGAAATTGCTGCTATATGCATGTCAACAATGACACCAGTTGGAAAAGTATTCCCCGCCCGCTTTCACTGTGGGAATTAAATTACAGGCAGTGACTGTAACTGCAGCATGAGTTGCCAGAATATCATCTTGGTTCTTATTTCATCCGTAGCCAATGTCCCAACTTGGAAAAACTATCGGAAGCAAAAAGTGGTGTTCCACATATCCTAACAAAGTGAACTAGTGTTCAGCTTGAATAAAAATGTAAGGACGGATGATAGGATATAGAGAGGTAGAAAAAAAGAGGTAACACTTGGTGTGTGGACAGGGAGCTGGATATGTGCAGGGTTCGATAGGCCAGATATATTAATCAAAAAACCCTAACCGTCTCATAGATCAAATCAAACATTGTTCTAATTCAATTTATTTGAGGTGAGCATTGAATGGGAACGACAAATGAGAACACTGGATCAAGTTGTGATGAACGCTTCACTGTTGATTGATTAGTTGTGTGTGTTGTTTGCATGGGATGGCTCCAACGTAATGTTTACTTGCCCTTGGCGTGTGCCTTCATCTGTTCTTATTCAACTCAATACAGAGGCCAGCTGTCTTTAAAGACACACAAAGGACAAGTGGAGGCTGGAGTAAAATAGGTTAAGATGGCTAAAGTGAACTCCAATCTCATTGTTTACTGATTATTTACCAAGGGGAGCCATGCTGCTATGTCTTGCTTCAAGGAAAAGTTGGCTTGGATTTTCAAGTCAAAAGTCCTAACTCATTCAAACTGTGTTCTACTTAAGCACCTATCCAGGAATTGCGATGAGAAATGTGTCTTATTATGCTTTAACAATAATGAAAATAAGAGTGTATCAGCAAAATTGCTTTTTTTCCCTCCCCTACTCACTTCTCTCAAAGCTATCCCACTCATTTCCCATTGTCTTTTATAAGGCTATATGAAAGAGAGTGAAATATCTCCTTGTTCAAACATTCTAATCAGGCTGTCATAATGCTAAAAAGCCTTATGTTGCATGCAATGTTTGCAGAATGTGAAGAACAGGGCCATCTTCCAATGCCTCCCATAATTCCAACTTGATTGTGTTGGTGTATTATGAAAATAAACCTACCCTTAGGTTAATGATTAGTTTGATGTAACTGCCAGAAGTAGTGGCTTGTTAGTTTTATCTGTACTTGCTTATTGGAACCTCTGTGCAGTGTGCACATTATTAAATAACAATTCATTTAGGCTGTATTCTATTTGGTCCATGCTGGCTCAGTTTGTCTTCCCATCAGTAATTGTGCACTTTTGTAGTCTGTCCTTTACATAATATTTTCACTTTTACTAACAAATAACTGGGACAGAAAAACTACTGCTAAGAAATGGTGGATACCTAAAATGTCCGTTCTTATATTACATAAAATGTCTCACTTAGATCCAAAATTGCTTTTTTCCACTGCCTACTCATAATTCAACACATTTGCCATTAAGTCAATGACAATATTAAGCATCCCAGAATGCAAAATACAAATGGAGAGCCAGTCCTTTGAGCCTGCTGGTTTTATCTAATCACTGACATTCTACTTGTTTAACCATGGGAGCAATTACCGCCTACAAAATAAAATCCCTGAGAGGGTGTTAAAGAGCATTCAGACTAGGCAACAAATGTAGCCTCCCAGGTGCTACGGCTTGCATACACAATGGAGTAACCATGGATTCTGATCTCAACGTTCAATGTCTACAGTGGTTAATACATCACTGGGCAATTTCACACTACACAGCTCTGTGTTTTTAACAGCTTGTGTTTGAAAGTGTCCAACAGTCGCTCTTTCTAATTATATTGTTGACACGTTTGGGGCTTTCACTGACCTCATCAAGGTTGACATTATGTTTTTTCACCTAAATTAAAACAAGCACTGTGTTGAATAACAGACATTGGGTCTGTCTCACAAGTCAATGCACAGACAGACTTTTTTAAAGCACAACAATATCTGTGTTGGTGTAGACAAGACACAAGTAGAGCTTATTTTTTTTGTTTAAGGGGAAAAAAGAAAAAAAGAAAAAAGAGGTAATAATTATCAATATGGTGGGTATAAGGTAATGGTTAATAAGTAAGTAAAAATATTCAATTTTTTAATGTATTATATGGAAATGGGGAAAGAAAGTTCCAGAGTTATTTCAAATATTTGAGGAGGGGAAATGTTAAATTGTTTCATCAAAACACTTTAATTAGTATTAGAATGTTGATGATGGAAAGGATGGTTGAAAAAAATTAGAATAAAATTTTATTCAGTAATTGAAAAAGGTGAAAAATATATAAATAGAATTATAAGGTGGATTCAAAGTGTATTTGTATAATTTAGATTTATGTTACTTAAAAAATTAAAATCTGAAAATTTGAATATAATAAATCAATAAAAAAGAGTAAAAAAAATATAGTCTATAAAGTATAATCATATTTATATATTGGTTTGGTATGATTTTAATTAATAATTTTAATTAATCTAATTAATAGTTATTATTTTTTGAGAAATATTTGGGGAGGAATTTAATTTGTTGAATGAATGTTTGTTGGAGGAATAGGAATAAATTTTATTGTAAATTAGAATATTAAAATAGAAAGTCAAGATAATTTCTATTATGTATGATAATGATATAGAGTCTGATGTATTTTGTTTTGTGTATTTGTAGAGGTCTGTGAAGAGTGGAATGTTGGTAGGATATGAGAGAATATTTTATATGTTTGCTCCCTGTTGAGGTATGAATGTGGGTGGAGTTTTAAGGGAAATAAATGGTTAAAATATAAATGAATGTGTGTGTGTGTGGGGGGGGGTGTGTGTGGGTGTGTGGGGGTGTATGTGTGTGGGTGTGAGATTTGGGTGAAATATGTTCAAGTTGTAAAGAAAGAAATAGTTAATTTGAATATAGTTTAGTAAATTGAAATATTATTGAATAAAATGAGGGGGTGGTTGAAATGTGTGAGATAAAATATTTTATATTATATGTTGATTATAATTAAGGAAGAGAAGAATTATAGAAAAATAATAATATTTTAGATTAAATGAAAGGAAGAAAAAAAAGGGTTAAATCCGCTGAATGCCGCACACCTGCATGCACTGTGGGCCTCCTTTTGGAAATAGACCAATTGGACTAGAGGACACTTTAACTTCTTACACAAAGGTCTAACTAGTAACATTAATAATGGCTGCATTATATACGTGCCAGTGTCAGGGGGCCAGGCACTAAGTGCATTGTCTCATCAGGACATTTCAATGGAACAGAGGAACCATTAACATTAGGTATTACACAGGTGCTGCTTTTACTAGAAGTCAAAAGGTCTGTTAGGAAAGTAAAGCAAAATGGAAAGAAAAAAAGCTAATGAAGACTAAGCAGAGGCAAATGTTTACAAAGACATACAACAACAGTATTCATGAGGACAATCTATGACAGCGAGCAGGGCCATGAGGAAGACATTGAACTGACACCACCATAAATCATGAGATCCAATGCTCTGCTGAGCAAAACAAAACACACTTACTGACACACGCAGTATGTAAAGACAGTCAGGTAGCTGTGTTAATAAATCATGGACAAAAAAACAAAGATGGTGGACTCACTGAGTCAACACTTTATTTGGTGCAATTCAATGGAACAGCATTACAAATACCATGACTGTGAAGTTTGCTGTATAATGTTCAGTTTCTGCTGACAATGGGTCAGGTGTTGATTCAGCTCTGTAGTGTGACTTTAGTAGTGTACCGGCTGCGCTGAGTCGTGATGTTATATTTGGCCTTATATTTATATATTATTTTAGTATAAAATAGTTAATAGTGTACTTAGTCTGTGTGCAAATGGAATGGTAGTTTCACAGGATTACCATTCACTTAAGATTTAATTCTTAACTGTAGATAGGCATGCATGCTACCTCAGTATTGTTGCTTTTTGCCTCTCCATAAGTATCTTGTGGAAACATTCACAGTGTGATATCAAATAAACAATCTACTTAAAGGTGAGATCTTATTCATTTAGAGTTGTTCTATTGTACAATACAATTTACAATATTTAACTAGATTAAAACATCACTATCAAGGACAATGGTGTCATCATTTTCCACAATATAATTTCTTCTCAAATCAACCATCCATTGTTACAACTCATAAAAGGCTTAATTTGTGCTGCCAATGGTGCTAGGCTTGAGTAATTACACTGCCTCACATATAAGTAAAGAGGTGTGAGTGTGGGCGTGAGTGTTTGAGCCTGTCTGTCTGCTGCTCTGCATGTAAACTGCTGCTATAGCCAGAGTCCATGAGGGAAAACAGGCATCATTAAGCTGCTTGACAGCATCCATCTGGGATGATGGGATACCATGACAGGATTGAAAAAAAAAATGCTAAAAAAAGGCATCTGCTCCCTGACACACACAACTCAGCAATGTGTCCCCTCAATATATGGCTGTCTGCGAGTCTCAACATCATTTACCTGGAGGGAACCCGAGAGACAAACATAAGCTAACTAATGGACACAGGTTGCACACCCACACTGCACACACATGCAACACATACGATCATTCTTTAATTTCACTGACAGACAGCCAAATAGAACTTTTACTTTTGAATGTGATACGTCCATCTTCACGTCTCTTGCTAGGAGAGTGATTAATAGCATGCGCATATATGTCAGAACTGACAGTATAGGCCACTGAGCTCAGAGCAAATTGCTTGAGACTTTCACCCACCAGAAAGATAGATGGAAGATGCTAATATTGACTCATACATGGATTGTTGATGATGGAGTGTATTCATGTCATCTTTATCTTTGTATGACCCTTCTTTAAGTGTAAAGTGGTTGTGTGACCCCTCTCCAAATGTCTTCTTTAATTCTCTGCCATGGATGTGTGGAATCAGATAGAGATACATCCACAACTACAGTGTTTTGAGGTTAAAGACCGACGTCACCGGTTGAAGTATGATGTTGTGTTGAACTCTGAAATCTGATGTAGTATAAATGTGCAAACATTTTAAGAAAGAGTGTTTTATGGTCTCACTGGCTAACCATACATTTTCCCTTGTGTGACATCACACATGGTATAATGTAGGGTTAGGATTAACAGGACAGCTGGGCCAAACGGAAGACTGAGGGGAGAACTTTTTTTTAAAGATAGAACGCTGGTTCCGTATGGGCGAAGTATTTCTTTAACACCGGCCATACAATGTATCAATTGGAATCACAACTTCTAGAGCAGCAGAGCTCAACACAGGTGAAGAGGAATCAATGAACCTATTCTACCTTTCCAACATGCACTATATGCATAGCAGCAGGCATGCCACCTCTGCCATGTATGATATGGACCTCTGGCAATATTGTTTGTCTTTATAGCAACACACTAGAGGGTTTTAACTAAATCTCTCTCAGAATCAGATTTCATTCCACCATTCAACATAGTGACAGTAACAGTGGAGTGCCTTATATAGCATGTGTATACATATTTATTGCAAGGCAGAGTTGTATGTTTAGCCATTGAAGACAGAGACTGGCAACAAGGGGAACTCCCAAAGGCGTTAGCATCTGATTGCATATTGTCTCACAGTATTTTTAAATCATTAACTGTAAATTAAAACAACATCGGGGTTGGGAACGTGGAGCCTTGGATGCAATTCAAGCATTTTAGCCCCATGAAGTGATCTATTCTCATACCTGATGGAGATTAAAGCAGCTACAGAAATAGCGTCATTGTTAGTATCATATAATTATATCCCCAAGGTGCAACGTGTGTGATCCATACATAACTCACAGCTCAGTAATAACCAGAGCATAGGCATCTGTTACCATGACAATGAGGTCACAAACCCATTAGCATTCTCCTAATTGGGAATGCATAATAGAATGCTGCGTGCCAATGCATGAGACAAGAGGAGAGACACAGACAGGATGAGTGAGAGGAAGAGTGCGTGAGAGGGGAGCCTCGCTACAGCAGCTCTTGTTACTGCATTGCATCATACTCTTTGCTATGGGGAATGAAGTTTTTTTTTTTTTTTTGCTGTTTGTTTTTTGTGCAACAGACTTCTGTTATGATTGTTTAATGTTACTGAAGGTTGTTTTTGTTTGTTTTTACAATATTGTAACTGCAAAATTCCTTAACATTTTAGAAAAAAACACAACTTTAAAAAATTGGTCTGAGAAAAGGGCCCGCTGTGCAAAACTAAGGGCTCATTATTACACATAATGTATACTGTAACCCATTGGTTTTAAAATATATTATTAAAAACTGTTTTAAATCCCAAATCAACAGAATTGGGGGATTAAACATGGCTTTGAATATGCATGTGTAATACAATGAATGGATATTTGTTTTGCATCTCAGATATAAATATTTGAGCTGTGCCTCCCTTTGGGTAAATATTTGAGTATTTCTACAATTATTTACAGTTTTTACTCATTTGAGCTTACTGCAGTATGCTGTATTTGTGTTGCTGTGTATGTGATTTGATATTGTATATATGGTGTACTGCTGCACAGTTAATTGGCCCTCTGGGGACACATTAACTGGATATTGATTTGGTTTATTGGTATGCATTTGCTGTTAACTCAAAACCAGCATAAATAGATGGTTACACACTGTCCAGCCTACACAGTGTCACATAAGTTTGAAAACTAAAGTGACTAATTGAAGTTGTGCAAATAACAGACCATTAACAATGAGTCATGGCTCTTATGACAAGGTCAATGAGGACACATCTCCCTCTATCTCTCTGGAAGAGACATGCTGTGAGTTGTATAGTGCTTCCATCTGTCACTCTGCTGCCTGTTTCCATTTGCTGCTTTCCCTCTTGGCATTATGTTGTGTTTACTCTCTTTACCTGTTATCTCTCTCTCTCTCTCCCTTTCTCTCTCTCGTTATCTCTCCTTCTCTCTCTCGCTATCTCCCCCTCTCGCTCTCTCTCATTCAATTGTACAGCTGAAACCTACAGCTTAAGACAATAGCCATCTTAACATTGCTATCAATCCAATCATTTCATCTACTTTAACTCATTTAGAATGTCCAATGGCATAAAACTATTATTGTTTTCCCCCACACACTTGATTTAATTATACACATTTTGTAGAGCATTGCTATTAGCAGCAATTGCATTGCCAACAACTGCTTCAGTGAACATTATACAAAATGAATAGAAGTTCAGGCTTATACAACTTATGGGGGGGATTTTTGTGTAAAAACACCATTTATCTGTTTTCCCAATTTTTATATTATTTTATTTTAGTGGGTCTCACAAAAAAAGTTGGAAAATAGCTTCTAACGTCGATAAAGTTACCGGAACCAAAGGGAACCAGGGGAACTAAACTCATAGAACTACAAATCAAGTTCATTTTTGCACATTGATTTAGTTTCCAGATCATTTGAAAAACAATGTAGCTTAGGCATGTCAGACTGATGAAGAATTAGAAAATTAACATCATTGTTTGAAATGTAATTTTCACAACGAGAAAAACAACTAAGAGTCATCTCCTTGGCTTGTACTGTTGTGTGGTTCTGATGTTTAGTGGGATGTGATGGATAAAAGAAAAAGAAAATACATTGTCTCTCTTTAAAATATTCAGAGAGCCAACATCAAACCACTTTGAAAAAATATAATGTTCACACATCATACTGATACTAATAATAGCATAACTGTTGCAAAAGCTCCTCGTTTGACCAATCAGTAAAGGTCAGCCCTGGAAAAGACAATGCCTTGGTTGTTCCTAAACCCTCAGAAAGTACTATCTTGCAGTGATGAGAATTTTTTCAACACCTGGACCTGTCGTACTTTAGCTAAATTGAATCACTGCTTCCTTCAGTCCAAAACACAGGTGATGTTCCTTGTTTCTTCATACCTTTCTTACTCCCCTGGGGAAAGATCCCCTGGTGAAAACACCTTACAACGTTGCATTGCCCTTGCAGTATACTCTCACAGCAGCATTAATGCCATATTTTGCTTTATGTTACCCTGCAAGCTGTAAGTAGACATGACGGACACTGTGCTGCCTACATCATTTTGGTTGTATCAGAAATTAAGCTTCAAAGTTGCCTTTTACAACTGAATGAAAGAGATCTTCTTGTGTTTTGGGACCAAAACTAATTCAATACAACTTTACATCAAAACACAGAGCAGGCCACCGTACCACGCTAAAATTGTAACTCTCTATGTTTGTGTGCCTGCTCCAAAATGAAAGGGATTTGTGATCTGCGCTGTGCTTTGATGGGATATGAGCTCTACAGGGCCCACAGCCTCCAGAGCCAGGCACAGACTGACACACTTTCTGCTTCTTAGAGCTCATTTGGCACAGTGGAACGTGTACACGTCCCAAATGGTGTAACTTCCCCAGGGGCGCCCGTACTGTGGTGTGATGTGTCTGCGTGCGGGAGGCAGAGCAATGAACAAGAAACTCAAAAGAAAAAAAACTAATCCTATCTGAATTTGAAAGCCCACAGTTGAGAAGAACTGCTCTGTTTTCTAACAAACAGGCTGTATAATCTCTGCTGCTTCAAACACATAGGATAGATAGAGGATGGATGTATTGCTTAAAACAAAGCATTACAATATGCAATGAAAAGGCATGTTGATATGCATAATGTAACGACATAATATCAACCAGCTGAACATGTAAAGCTAAAGCTATTGCAAACAATGCCAATAATATACAGTATGTAGAACTTACATATACAGCTTACAGCCATATACCACAAAACATCAAATGACTAAACCATAAAGGCCTTCAAACATGTATTCACTCAGTTCCTTTAATTCTAGAGTGAGATCCAGAATAAATTGTGTAACAGCCACACGCTCATCAACATGTATCATCTCAAGCAACATGAAGGAGATAGCCAGCCGAGAAGTTTATAGTATGTGATCATGTCCTTTGAATTCACAAGAGGAGTTTTCCTTCTTTGGTGAAATTAGTAAAACAATCACTTTTCTCTCTCCCTCATATCTAGTGGAGAGGGTGGTAAAGTCATAATCAACAGCTATAAGACATCAAAGGATTAATCATTGACTGTTCACCACATGCATTAATGTATTTATAAAGCATGTTTCACTTAGATACAATATAATACACACATGGAATGATAATGATAAAATAAAATAAATCACAATCCCCATTAAATACTTAAATTAGGGCTGTCAAAGTAACGCGTTAATTTCGATTAATTAATCACAGAAAAAATAACGCGATTAATAAAATTAACGCAGATGAATCGCACTTCTATATTGCCCTTTGACCCGGTGCAAAAGAGGTGAGGCGATAGCGGAGCTGCACCTGTAGCTTGCGGACACGGCCCGCACGGGATTAAAGAGTAAAGAAAGAAGCATAGAGAGAGACGTTTCATGGGAAGCTCCGGGCAAATAAGCATGAAGGTAGGAATATGTCTTATGTTATTCTCCGCAGTGTCTGTGCATTATTGATTTAGTGGGTGCCTAATTAACAATAGGTTCAATACAGAGATAGACAGTCATTTAGCCTGCTTGTTTTTTTGTGTTTTTTTTTTCGGCGCTAGTAGTTCCTAAATTTATTTAATGTAGTAACCTGGCTGAGAGGAGGAGACAGAAGTTACGAGAGAGAGAGAGAGAGAGAGAGAGACATAGAGAGAGAGAGAGAGAGAGAGAGAGACGAACGGTAGCCTATACAGTTGTTTATAAACAGGCATAAAGGTGTCATATAAGTATGCAATTAATTTAGATTAATTAATCACAGAGCCTGTAATTAATTAGATTATTTTTTTTAATCGCTTGACAGCCCTAACTTAAATACATCCTGATCTGTTCCAGCCATTTGCTACAGTGAGCTAACACTTTGTGTGTGTGCTTTAACAATCAATGAGAAAGGTGAAGTTGAACCTCATTCACAAAAAGCTATTGGAACAGAAAAAGATAAGAAACACCACAAGTAAGTAAGTTTAAACAAAGAAATACGATTTGCTCGCAAGAAAATTGGTCAGATAAAGAGATATACAATGTCTGTTATTGGTAATCTGTTGCTCTTTCCCATGTTGTTAAAGTCCCTACATAGTAATGATCATACCATATCTGACCTATGATCTCTCTGCCCAAGCACCTTCAATTCCTTCAGTTTCTTCTTCTTCAGTTCCTCTTTTTTGATGCTTTTTATAGTAATTCTTCCACCCTGTCTTTCAGATCTCTCTCATATCTTCAGACGTAATGAGGAATGACAGAGTCTAATTAAGGTATGTCTGTAATTAATGTGATACACTTCCAAATGATCCCTCCATATTGGCATAGGACTGAACAGCTCGTTTCAGTAGTGGTATAGGCTTGAGCGCATTCCAACAAAATATGTTCGAACTTCAAAGGTGTCTTGTGTTTATTCATGACAGTTAAAGGTCACCACTAATGCAAATTAATGTTTTTTTCAACATTCATATGGATCCCCTGTGTGATAAGAGCCTCCTAAAGAATGACAACAAATCAACCCTCTCTCTGTTTCAACACTCCCACCTGACTGAAAACACAAGTTCAAAAACCCCAATCAAATGTATCTGCCCTTATAAGGGGAGAAGCCACGCCCCATCATTACCAACTAAACTTAGCACTACCTCCCCTAGTGAAAACCACACCTCCAGATACCCCTGAATCTAACTGGCAGTTAGACCCTGTTTCCATGGCTCTAAAACGGAGCGTTGCAGACCGAGATCGAAAATAATTTAACAGCGGCACTTTGAGAAGTATAAAGAGTTTCTTCAACACTACAACATGCAAAAGAATTATCTTAGAAAACCTTATTACAATTTTTAACTGATGCATTTGTAATTCAAATATGAATGAATATCAAAATTAGGTGATTTTGCAAAATCCTGGATTCAACTCTATACCACAGATTTGTATGTCCATTGCCAAGTTTAGAATGTATCCCTTTCTGCAATACCCACATGAGCCGGGCCATCTCTGAAAGGACAAATTGCCTGTCTGTGATATGGGCTCCATTTTCTGATATGCAATCTGAAGTGCTGCACTCCCATACATCACACCAACCTCAACCTCAACAACCTTCTGCTTGGCCACAGTACATGACAGGCATGCTACTTCTTGCATTGGCACTGGCACAGGATGTAAATTGTGTGATGCCAAATGTTCCAATGCGGATGTAATATGCCAGGATACTGGGCTGGTTTACACCCTGTATGATCGATTTTGGTTGTGGGGCAGCTGTTTTCTGAATCTGTAATTCACATTTGACTTTGAAAGCATCAGTATCAGTACTCTTCCTGGATCCTTTCAGACTAACAAGCCTTCAAGCCTGTATGAGGCAAAGGCAGAATATTTGTCATATCTGCCTATGTTTCTATTTATGTACATGGAGGTGTGAGCTCCATATACCGGCGTAACGTGCTATCTATCATCTATACTCAGCAGCAGAAAGATATCAGCCAGACTCAAACATATGGCAAAAGGAAATTACAACCTTTACCATATCCATCATGCCAAAGTGTTATATGAAACACCATGTGCGAAACAGCTTATGCCACAATGCTGAACATAACTAAATGCATGTGTCTGTGTTTGTGCGCCTTAAGATATGGAATATTACATTAGTGCGACTCTAACCTGCACAGATTGCTTTTTGCAGCTTTCTGTATCTCATTCTTCGCAATCACCTGAAACATTCACAATTACAAGTAAACAAGGAAAGACAAAATGCATCACACAGCTCAACACAGACCTGGAGGCATTGTGAACAGACACATAATTACCTCCATCAAAAAGGCCAATACAGATTGTGATTGTTTGGTTCTTTAGCATGGCCGTGGGCTGAACAAACGTAGGAAAGGTATTTGTGTCCTACTCAGGGGTGTAAAGTAGCGAATTACATTTACTCGTGTTCCTGTAATTGAGTAGTTTTTTTTCGTGTACTTGTAATTTTTTAAGTGATTTTTAAAACCTATACTTTTACTTTTACTTTGAGTATGTTTATTGTGAAGTATTGTACTTCGCTACATTGCATATCATCTGCGTTACTGAGTAAAAAAATAGATAGGGAAAGGAGAGAAAAGAAAAGAAATATCGCGGGGGGCTTTAATTTTTACGGCACAATACCGGAAACTAACACAGTGAATGATCGACAGGAGGAGAGAACCATGGAGATATAAAGAACACATTGCGACTAAATGGTAACAACAAACATTGCTTCCCTCTATCATTAAAACAAAATAATCCTAGTTAAACTATCATTGTACCGCACGTGAAGGCTTTTAAAGGCAGCGAACATTTCATCCAGCCGTGCGATCGGCCCCTCCCTCACCTGATAGTTAAGCTTTCAGCTGCAGTGCAGAGTAGGATGGAGACGGTTTGTGTTGCCGGGAGCTTTGAAACACTTCCAGAAGATGGCAGAAAGTCAGCCTTTGGTCGAGAAGAAAGGTAAAACTAATAGACTAAAATAATGTGCAAGATATGTTACGCGCGGACACGCGAGTCAGATGACATGCGCAACCATGAGAGAGAGAAAAAAAGGCATATGCGACCCATCTGCACCTCAAAACATCACGACCAATTAGTTTACTCACTTTAATTCAAATCCAAGTGGTCTATGACCAAGCAATAAAGGAATAAAAAACACAGGAAGTTTAAAGCTCCTTGACTCTTGCCATCACAACAGTCATCAATTAAGAACACTGTAGCCTACAATGCAACTTGCTTATCCAGCCAGCTCCATGAGATATACATTAAAATATGCCCTCACATTCCTGCTAGCAAAAGACGTGCCCTATCAACAACATTTGCAACGGTTTATTTTGATTGTGACACTTATTTAATTTAATTATTAAAAATATGTTTTTCTTAGGCTATTTGTATTTTCCTTGTTTTCAGTTCAATTAGGATAGGCTATGTTTAAAGTCATGGTTTCAAATGTTAAATAAGTGCATGTTGCAGTTCTTAAATCAATGAATAATTGTCTATAATAATTGTGATTACACAATGTCAATCATGATTATGATTTGTCAAAATCGAGCAGCCTAACCTTGCAATGTCCATGGTTTAGATCAATTATACACAATTACATTATTAGAACTGCAGCTGCAGTCTGTTTAGGTCTGTAGACCGGTTACATTCCCATTCCCCCATTAACAGACTATTTGCTCCATATTTGCTTATCTAAAGTATAATGACACAGTATACATCCATACATGTGTGGTGACATGATTTGTTTAATTTGTGCACTTTAATTTGTAAAAGTGTTGCATTAATTAAACAAAACTAGTTTGTCTATATATATATTGCCCTACACTGAAGAGACCCCTGCCCCCTCCCGCCGTTAAAAAGTAACTAGTAACTTGTACTTTAAGTACATTTTAAATCAGCTACTTTTTTACTTTTACTTCAGTAGATTTTTAGACCAGTACTTTTACTTTTACTCAAGTACAATTTCATCCAAGTAATCATACTTTTACTTAGTAGAATATGGTTGTACTCTTTCCACCTCTGGTCCTACTTTACTGCAACACAGCTGTCAAGCCATTTGGTTGGTTCTGTGAGGGTGGAACATCTATCAATATAGTGTTTATTAGGAACATTAGAAGCTTACTGATTTGTTTTGTTTTTTTGTCATTTGCTTTTTATTGAGTTTTATTTTACAGCACATACACACAGGCGGTACATATGAAAGCCATGTTGACCAATTGTTATCGAAAATATCTGTTTGAGTTCTTAATTTAAACGTGTTTCTCTCCATTGTAAATGTATTGTAGACCAAGTCAATCCACTCTTTAATGGTTGGCATGTCTTTACAAGGAGTCCCTCTGTGACCGATCAGCAGCCTGAATTAGAGCCTGGTGAGAACACACACACACACCACAATCAGAGTAAATGGGCTCATTCTCTAAAAGGAATGTGGTTTTGACTCAGCCTCGGTGTCAGTGAAACCTTTAAAAAGCTTTTCAGAGAAAGACCATTTATCATGTTCTGTACTAACACTTCCTACTTTTGGAATGTATAAACTCTGAACATGTTCAATTTGATAAAAGTCAAAAGTGTACCTCATCATTGTTCTTTTCTCTGGGAAGCCATTTTTAAACAAATTACATTTTCTTATGTGCAGGTGGATTCAGAAAGATCAGGGTATCTTGACAGGGCCATATGTTTGATGCAGGTCCATCTTTAATTAAGCTGATCTGTGTAAGGTTGGCTTCAGTAACATTGTATTACCTTGAAAAGTTTACTGTTGACTGTTGAGCATGTAAGTAGGGCGTGTTCTCCAATCATTCATATAATATGTATTTTAACATTCCAGTGCTTGCCATGTGGATTGATTACATTAAGATGGTAATATAAGCCCATGCAATTGCAGCCAGTGTCCCAATATTGCGTTATAATTAGTCCTAATTGAGTTGATTACGTATTGACTGGATATGAAGTAACCTGACAATCTTTCTAAATTGCCCACTTTGCCAAAGCACCAGTATGCAAGTCGAATCCATAAAGAAAGTGTTAGAGGACATGCCCAAGAAAACTCATCTCATCACATCATTATCTAGCAGTGAAAGAGAAATGAGAAATAAAATTGGCCGAGATGGCACCAAATTAGTATTTGAAATGAAAGTGCTTGTTGGCCTAATCCCTAGCTCACAATGGGGTACTCTTTAATCAACTTAAAGAGTAACTTAAAGCCAGTATTAATATGTTATACAATTACCTGTGCATTCACTTTATTACACTATTGATTGATCCGGGCCTCTCCTTTATAATGTACTTTGGGTTTTTTTTTTCCCAGAATACAAACCCAGTAATTATGGTGCCCTAAAACACATGTGGAAAGTCTAACACACAGTGGAATAATTTGCCTCCAAACTAGATGTCATAGTCATCCCCCAATCCCCCCATGATGAAGCACAGCCTTTGATGTCAGTGAGGGAGAGAGACTCCAGGGACTGAAGTCACTATGAATGCTTTCATTTCCATGCTTTGGTTTGTACGAGGGAAACGCGAGCAGCAAATGGTCGGTATATATGTTAAAACGATGAGTTACATATGTCATTATGGAACTATCAATTATGTGACCTTCAGATGTTCTTTATTAGCATCAAAATGACTGAAAGTGGCTGAAATATGACAATTAATACAGCGGAGCAGAGCAGAAGTACCTATCTGACGAACCTGTGAGATGGGTGTGTGAGTGGGATGTGTTCAAAGAATCTCATACATTTTTATTTTTTCTCATATGACTATAATGACCACAAGTTTCTCTTGTCATATCATAACATCCTGATTTTAACACTGCTTTACTGCAGTCCCAATATTGATCTCTCTTTTAGCTGCTGTCACTATCAAACTGCTCTCACTGGCACTTTGCCAAGCTGGAGGGGTGCCATGTGCAGGTCAGAACACTACGAGGTGTGTAGGAGCCAACCATTGGTTTGTTTATAAATCAAATAAGTTTGAATCAGCTGCCACTTTGAGGGGCAATTAAATGTAGATGAGGCTTCACAGTGATCAATACCTTCCATAGACGCCAACTGTAATCGTCAGCCTCCTCAGCTATGGTGTTGCTCCAGGTAAATGCAGAGTACAACAAACTATGCCTATAGGAAAAAAAACACAGAAACTGTGCATACTATTGCAAAATGGAATGGATATTTCTAGATTTGAGAAACTAAAAAGTGTTGGCATGTGACTTGTTTTAGTATGACGAAAGAGTAGAATGCTGGGCTGAATCCCGAGCAGTTAACAATGAATCCCAACTTCCACACCATGCAGACAGCGTGTGTGTGTGTGTGTGTGTGTGTGTGTGTGTGTGTGTGTGTGTGTGTGTGTGTGTGTGTGTGTGTGTGTGTGTGTGTGTGTGTGTGTGTGTGTGTGTGTGTGTGTGTGTGTGTGTGTGTGTGTGTGAGAGAGAGACCCCCTCTAGATGGTCTTCCAGCTTACGTTTAAAATACAAAATATGCATTAGCCAGAGATGGAACATGGGGTCTAAAGGTCTAAGTCCAACAGGGGTTTTCCAAGAAAAACCTTGGGCAAAACTTTGGGCTACAGAAAATATAATATAGCACAACAGTTGTATGGATTGTCATTTATTTTTAACAGTGTTGAGATGTATATGTAATAATCTAAAATAACTTTTTTGATATAAATATATTTGACTTAAAATGCTGTCTCTGCACTCTTGGCTTCCCGCAGATTCAAAGTGTGTTACTCCAAAATACATGTCTCTATGTTTGTTTGTAGAAAATGTTGAATCCATCATTTGTCTGTGACTGAGATGAAAAATAAAGCACATGACACCTTGGTGTTTCACAGCTTTTGAGCCTGTTTACAATTTGTTTACAAAACCATCTTTAGAAAGTGTTTCAATGATTGGAGTTATAAAGATCCATTCAGGGTAATTTCCCATCTGATGGCGAAACTCATTTTATGTCTGAACCTCTGCTTGGTTTCAAGGGAAAATGCTGCATTTGTATCTTGCCCTCCCAATTGTGTCGTGTGTGAAACTGGTGATGGCAGCTGAGAGAGTATTGCACTGTATTTTAATGTATCTTACTTTGCTCATAGAGAGACAGTGTTCACAAGAGCCTTCGTTGTTTATAGAGACACATTAACTGGTGTTTTCATAAAGTTGTTTTTTCTCATTTATTTTCCCTAATTAGTTCGCTTTCAAGCAGCTCATCCAAACACATTCCTGATGATACATTACCAGCTGGTCTTGTTAGAGGAAGACACATTCAGGTGGAACTGCTACCTGTGTTTAATTGCAGCGATGCTCAAGAAAAAAATAACTCTTGAGTGAAGGAAGGAAATAAACAGCGTATTATCCACTCAATTGAAAAAGGCAAACATATATTAATGCAGCCCTACACTGCCAGTGAATGATACTAAGCGTATGTGTATAGTACCTTTCAAGAGCAGACGTCACACAAGTGATTCACACTGAAAGCAAATACAAGAACGGAGCAGCAGGGAAGAAATGCAAACTAGGGACGCTCGTAGCAACTCATCTCTCCAACGTTTAAAGATAAGTTTTCATTTGGATTAGTCAACGTTAGCGGACGTTTAAACGTTTGACGGACTAGTCCTGTGCATCACTAATGCAAACATCTGCTAAGATACACAGAGCAGGGGAACAGCAAAGCTTTAAACCCCCACATCCCAACACTTTGTGACATGGACATTGCATTGACAGAACTGAGCCTTAGAAGCAGTTTCAGCCGGTCTCACCACTCACACACGTGCCTGGACAAGCTGTAGTTAACATGAACACCACACTGTAAGTCAGAATGAGCCTACTCAACCATGGACGGGCACCCCGCTGCACTCTCTAGAGGCCCAGTGTATTTCAAGCAAAAAACTGTGGTCAAGGCCAGTGGAGTTCTAGTAATTAGACAGAAATGAAGCAGCTAAACAGCAATGGAGGTTGTTATTGCACCATGTGGCCAGGATTTAATTGCTTTACTGTGAGGCGCCCAGATTAAAAGGAAACAACAATCCCGTTAGATAATAACTGAAAGAATTTGAGTTTTGTAAAATAAACAACACTTAGATGAGTTGTGTGATGTTACACCCCTATGTGCAGGCTTCTGTTTGTGCCTCGCTAAACTGTCCCCATTTTATTTTTTAATAAAATCAGGTTAATCATTTGACCAAAAACAACTTGGTGAGGTCTAGGGAAATATGTGTTGTTTGGGTTAAATGAGGAATTGGCTAAGTTAGGCAGACATTGTGGTTTGAGTTCAATAACTCCTCCTAAAGGTTACCATAGCTTTGTTGTCAGGGTAACTATAATAAATCATTGCTTAACGTTTGGGGGACCTTGAAACAAACCGATGTTGACAGTCGGTTGGAAACAGGAAACAAACAGTCTCCCATCCGTGTCGGTCTAAAATAACGCCACCCTCATGTGTCCTTGACTTCAGTCATAATTAGAGCGACAGGACTTTTCTTCACGTTAACAGAATCCCTTACAAAGCACCTGCTGAAACAACTGATGCGATCATTTGTCCTGGAAGGACCGTCTTGGAATAACCGTATTGGCTGGAGAAAGACAATATGCATGGTGTCCATTACCTTGTCATGTCCTGATATATGAAAACCAGATTTAAAGTGTAGCCAAGCCTTAGGTTCACTGACACTCTGATTTTCCACTTGGGATGTTCCGATAACCCTTTGCACTATCTGCTATAAAATATGATACTGCCGCTATCACTTTTACATCAGCAGCCTGTGTGCCTCAGCCGCTACACTGCAGAATATGGAATACAATCACAATCCCACTCATTTAGGGAACGAGGCAGAGGCTGAGTGAGGATCAGAGTCAAGAATCTCCTGCTTGCTATGGTAATCTGGGCATCTTGGATGGATCTCTCAGGAATGACTAGCACCGACATATAAAGCAACATCAGTGGTTGTGGTTGATGTGTGTAATGTGCCTGCAGTCACCTGCAGTTACATTAGCATGTGTGAGTGAGCTGACAGAATCACAATCTAGTAAAAATATAGAACATCAAAAAAATGATTTTCAAATTTCAGACATAACTAGAAGTCATAACATATTTGGGAAACAGACATTAACTAAGAGGTTTAGAGCTTCACATTTCACATGCAGTGAGTCCCGGGAACCTCAAGGTGTTCTTGGTGATGGAATTACCAACAGTCTAAATACTAATCACTCTTTCTCATATAGCAAACATATGTACAATTGTATCAACCTACAAACTACATCCATGACACTTGATGCCAAGTTAAATTAAGCCACATCTCAGCCATTCACATAAGGAAGGGAATCATCCCTTTGATATAAAGGTCAGAGCAGCAATCCAACTCATTTCCCTGGCCTGTGTTGAGGGCAGTGGAGTGTAGCCGGGTTAACAAGGGCACTAGTGAGGGAGAGTTGGAGGTAGATGGAGAAAAATACTTCTGTTACGCTCCAATGTTTGTTGCTCCAAAACTACGGCTCATTGCACATTAGCTCATTTTCCCATTCTCCAGATTTGAATTCCCCGTTGAGTTTAAAAATGCCCAATCGACTTAATTTATCATTATAGACGTATATGTTGACTCACGGGTAAGATCCTACTTTTAAAAATGACTTATTATGACTTTATACTTTATAATGACTTTATACCATATTATCAAAAAAGCATGCAGAGCAGATAATGTGTTAACATGCGGGAGATCCACTTAATGCTGCAGGGCTACTCTACTGTATTTGTACTTATGGCGAGATCCACTAACATTGGTCTGCTTTTGGGACGCTAAACCTGTGCAAATGAGATAAAAATATATAGTGAATAATTCCAATTCACAAAGCATTTGCAAAGGGGGAAATGCATTTGAAATGCACTCAAATTGCACTTGCAGAGAGCGCCCTGGGTGTGCCTGCTCCATTTGCATGTGTGTACATTAGGGAATGTTCAAAAATTAAGTGCAAAATTCTTACCTTCTTACGCAAACAAGCCAAGTTTCAAACACCACCTAATTCTCAAAGTACTGAACCTTAAATAAAGATTGTCAAAAAAACAAATCATTTTATTTCTGTTTTCTCAAATGTTCAAAATAAACAAACTAAACTAAAATATTCGGGCTCAGCTATCCATGGACACACATCAAAACTTGGATGCTAAACATGGGACCATTCTTCTCATACTGAACAAAGCAATGGTTTTGTTCTGTGTGCCCACGTCTGTCAACACTCACCGGCTCTGTTTTCAAAGCGGCTGGTGTCGCGACACTGAGGAGTTCCCGCGGTAATTAAAAGTGACCTGCGATCATGCTTGATGATTCTGTATGTGGTATTTACACAACAACTATGCACAAAAGGTTATTGTTCCCATCTGAACAGGTAAAACAACTGTGGAACAAATAAGCACAGTCTACACCCTCTAGAAAACAACACTTAGAGGAGTTATGTGATGTTACACCCCTGTGTGCAGGCTTCTGTTTGTGCCTCGTTAAACTGTCCCAATGTTATTTTTAATAAAATCAGGTTAATCATTTGACAAAAAACAACTTGGTAAGGTCTAGGCAAATATTGTTGTTTGGGTTTATGAGGAATTGGCTAAGTTAGGCAGACATTGTGGTTTGAGTTCAATAACTCCTCCTAAAGGTTACCATAGCTTTGTTCTCTTGGTAACTATAATAAATCATTGCTTAACGTTTGGGGACCTTGAAACAAACCGATGTTGACAGTCGGTTGGAAACGACAAACAGTCTCCCATCCGTGTCGGTCTAAAACAGGGATGTCCAAACTGTGGCCGATTTTAAAAATAGAATGTAATATGGCTCTTTTAATTTTTAATTATATATATATATTTTTTTTTGGAAAATCCATGTGTCCTTCTTCAATAGCTTCTAATTAATCTGACACAGTGTCTCCAAATATTTTTTTCATACAAAATTCTTCAGATTAAGCCTATTAATTTTCCACTCAAAGTGCACCAGATTCATAGCCTGGAAATCCAGACCCTGATATCTTGAACGATAGAGGGTCTGGCCACAATCAATAGTAATTTCCAACTCAAGGGGCGGTTCCTACTCATGCATTTCAAATGCCACTGCACGCAGTTGGATAGCACTACAACCAATCAGAGCGATGCACAAGGTGACGTAAGCCCTGTTCGTTTAGCGAACAGCTGTTAAACTGTTAAATTAAACGTTTGCCTCTGTCGGTCGGCAAAACAGAACATTCCACGTACTTGCTAAAAGTATGGACGCCGACAACCGTTCTCGTCCAAATAACTAAACGTTAGGCTCTAACAAGTTAACGTTGCCAGATACCGGTAGATCCATAGACTACAATATGCAATTGGTTGGCTAATCCAGAGTGGCACTGGGCAGATCCAATAGTTTTAAACTTCAACAGACACCCGCCTCCAATTGAGTGAACGTTTGCCAATTACAGCAGTTCCAGACCTTCTGTACAAATGAAATGAAGTATGATGGTCTGGTTGGACCAGGCTAGAAAACAATGGGTGTCTGAATGGAATTTAACAATAGTCAATGATTTGGTCAGCCCTAACATTGGAGAAGGGCCCACCTAATCAAATTATCTGAGGGGAAATGTGTCTGTTTAATTTGCAAGGAAAGCGTTGCCATGAAGAAGGATTACAATTTACGAATACACTAAAACATCAGAGCAGCTACATGTCCTGATAAATGTGTTATTTTTACTAAGTGGCCCGGCCCGTCGTAGATTTTTCTGTATGTGGCCCTCAGTGAAAAACATTTTGGACACCCCTGGTCTAAAATAACACCACCTTCATTTGTGCTTGACTTCAGTCATAATTACTTAAGGAGCGACAGGACTTTTTTTTCCCAGGTTAACGTGCTTGTATTTGTCTCTGTCTCTGAGATTTTTACCTGCAGTACCCTGTCTTATTCTGAAAATATATCGGATGTTGTATTGTTTTGTTGGTGTCTGTGTTCCTGTTTCTCTCAATGTGTTCTGTTCTAAATTGATGTGTGGAGCTCCGGCATCCGGCACACAGTTAAGACGTGTGTATTTTTGGCAGCGGGCACCGGACGGCCGGTTCAGCGGAACTAGTGGACGCTCACACACTGACTAAAGTGAAACCAAGGACGGGACAGGCATCTGGTGTGATTAAGCCTTTAGTTTACAACGTTTTGACTGTTATTTGTGTTTATGTATAGTACTTTGTCAAGAACTGATTCATATCATGTTTGTTTATCTTGAACCTTCACTTGAAGTGACATTGACTGCGTGTGTACAGGATAAATGTGGTCCGTACAGTATGGAGTGTTCAAAACTGTCACCTGGTCACTGAATGGAAAACATTCAATCCCCTCTGTCCTTTACAATTACAGACAGCATATGTGCATTACTCCCTGTAATCATAAACACTGAATAACACACAATGGCAACTCACTCTACTCATTTCACGCCACATGACATGCTATTAGAATATGAAGAATTGATGCTTGAATGTGAAAGGGATACTACATAAGGATTCACAGGAGCTCATTTGCCTGGTATATGATATTACTGTATAGTTCAAAGTCAATAAGAAGCTTGGTTGCTCTCACTGGAGAGAGCCAGTTATCTGTGTGCATACTAATGTGGAGTTCCGCCCAGGAAATCCAGACAGAAAATGTATTAAACTGATGAGAAGCCAAAGCTGTTGCTCTGCTTTTTGTTTTTTCACTTTAGGTTAGTCTTTGGCGAGGGACAATGTGCGTGTGTATTTATGACAGTCAAGTATAAAGTGTATGTGCTCATACGCTATCAACAGTATAGTGTGTATTGAGTGTGTGTGTGTGTGTTTGTGTGTGGATCTAAAAAGATGAAATAGGAAAATAAATGTACTGAGAAATATTGTTTCACTGAGTGTGCCTGTGTCATTATGCGCCCTTATTGATTTATAATTTCAAACAAGATTGTAACATTATTTGGCTAATTGATTAGTTTGTATCTAGGTGGTTTCTTGAAACCGTTTCGACTGTTTAATTTGAGAGTGGCACAATAAAATAGATTTTTTTCCAAACAACTTTACATACAAATTAATTGTAAATTATGACTAGGTTATGTGACATAAATGTCAACATGATCATGTATTTAATATCAGTTGATTGACAATTATCACAACAATTGTCAAATTAGTTATTGTGTATAGTTTAATGCACAGTTTTGCTCCTGAGTGAAAGTTGAAGAAACAAGATGGGGAATTTCCATTTTAATTCATGCCAGTTCAATAGTTTGGCGCTGAGTAGAGTCATTTCTAAATTCCGGCCCTGTTCTAATTGCCCGTTTTAGCTGGCAAGTGTTTTTCAGCACAGTTTGCAGAGCACACTGTTCTGTTTTTTTGACTGATGGTAAGGCACAAAACACGTTCAAATTACTGAAATTGAGTGACCTTTCCTCCATTTTCTTTTTTAATTTCACCAGTGATGTTAATCTACTCCAACCACTCAACCTGTCAGCCAAACCTATGTCTATTCCTGCAAACTGATTGGCTGTTTGTCTTCTCATTCTTCTGCATAATGACAGGTTCAAACTAGCTGTTAAGATCCATTAGCACTCCCCACTTTGTTACATTTATATCAGGGGTAATCTTATCGAGATTATCATCATTAACATTGTATTGCCACTTTAGTTTCACAAACAAAGAAAACATTTGAATGAAAAGGAAACAAAGTGGATCAGCAGGGATATTCTTAGTTTGACCAAGTTTTTAGTGAAAGGTTTCAATTCTAATGTGGTGATCTTTAGTGTAATGTGGCAGTAGCACAAAATAAACTGTTGTACACAAATTGCTGCATCCCCTTACTGCAAACACATGTCTATAAATACCTAATGAGTGCAACACAGTAGTGTTGGAAAATAATGAATGATTTTTTTTTTTTTTGTTCTGAGCCTTTTCTAGTTCAGTATGTAGAATGTATTTACCCAGGTCATGTGTATGTAGTATCTACATGGTATCATCACCAAACTAAGTACCAGCAATTGTAATGGAAGGATTACAACACTTTTACCAATTAAATAGTGTGGTATGACAATTCTCTGCCACGTTAAGAAGACAAATGAGATTTAATATATATACATGTTGTCCCCCCCCTGGGCTCACTGTAGCTCGCTGCTGAGATTGAGGGGCAATTCCAACCAATACACTCAACTCGACCGGACTCAGCTGCTGCTACTCGCTACTCCTGAGACTTCCTGTACATGTTGAATGGTGGAAAGCACTTTAGTTTGTGCTCCTTCTTTCCAGGGTCAGACAGTAGACAGTGTTTGTTAGCATAAGATTATTAGCCCTGGCAGTCGGAAGTGTTTGACGAGAGTAACTGCTGCGGTTTGGCCGACTGACTACTTTAGTGACTGTTAGTGGTAAACATTGTTTTTCGCAAATACACAAGCACTTAAATTGAAATACTTGAATTGTCTCAGAGATTTCAGTTGATTAACTCACACAATATACACATAGCATCCTAAGATGATGTATCACAATAAGACAACTAGAATATGGCATGATGTCATACATGATTGGCATAAAACATAATATTTTGTATGCCATAATTAAGGATACATTGTTTTACTTCCCCTTGAGAGCCGCCCTTCTAACTGCTGTTATGATAACATAAGCGTTAGAGAGAGCAGTGCAGATGCCCAGTCCTTTAAAACCCCAACAAACAACCAAGTTCAATATATTTCAAAGGCAGGAGGCAATACAACACTCAAACTGCAAACACAGAATAAAACAACTTTCACACATTTACAAAAAAAGTATCAAATCAAATGCATTTATGCTTCTTAATATCTTGACAGGAACACTGTGAGACTGCTGGCCCGTTGTTATATCTGCTTGCAGCCCTGTTGTATATGAAACTCCCCGGAGATTCCTGACCCTGTAACATTCATCTCTGCCCACTCCATCTCAATAATAGCACAAGGAGTCTAAGGGTAAACAATTGGAAGATGGAAAAGCATTCTCTATGGGACGCTCTTTTCCAAACTGACAACAATGCCATGAATAAAAAACCTAATTTCATCATATCTGAATGATTTTCAAACATATGATCTTCAAAGGTCAGGGTCAGTGATAGTGCAGTTGGGTTGTTGTACTATCCACACGTGCGCGCGCACACACACACACACACACACACACACACACACACACACACACACACACACACACACACACACACACACACAAACACAATATAACAGCCATTTTACTGAACAAATCAATCTATAACAGATATGTAATGGGATAAGCGAGAGCACAATTAAGTATTTTCCAGTGAATTGTAAACCAAACACAACAACAACTTTGAGGAGGATTTTGTAAAATCAATTTGAGTTTTTGGTTCATCTGTTTTCTTCTTAGTTTTGTTTTCTATTGTAGTTTCTCATGAGCTTTGGAAGCATGCAGACTGTATTTGAAAAGTCAATTCACTTTCTCTGCTTGTTTCCATAACACTGATCATTTGTATTTCGGAACAAGAGCAACATAACAAAGTGTTCACTATATAATTTGCCATCCGCAAAAAAAAGACGGCCGAAAGAAAGAAACATGTTACATTGAATCCTGTCAAAAACAACGTGATGAGAAACAAGTTTTGCTGTCAGAGTCAGAGAAGATACGACTGCTGATTTACACAGACCAGTCTAGTCTTGATTCATGGAGTCGAACTGGCAATGGCCATGGACGAAATGTAAATGCCTTCCGTCTTGGCTTGCAGAGTCGATGCTTCCATACATTATTCATGACACCACATCGACACATGTTGCCTTTTAAGATTGCATTCATGGCTGCTTCTATACAGTCCGGCTTTCACAAATGTAAGAGTAGTGTCTTGCTTCTGAGCAACACTGGTGCAATACAATGGCAACATTGTAGTATTACTTTTTTTCTCCCAGGAAATTGCTTTGAATCAGTAATTTTGAATAATGTGTATTTTCGACCATTGTGAACATCTCTATTACGACCGGCAAAAATTATTATTATTATTATTATTATTTTCTTCTGGCGATCTAGAGAATGCAAGGGGAAATAACAATAGACATAGCTGGATAAAGAAAGCACATGATTGTCAGGGAGAACAACCATACATGTCCACATCTACAGCTCTGTGACCCAGTGTCAGTACATCTTCAAGTGAAGACTATGACCCCCCCTCCTCAGAATGGCCTGATGGAAAACATCTTTAGACATGAACTGTTGCTCTACTCTGCTCCGGGCACTTCATCTCCTACCATCCACCACTGCTGCCATCAGTCTACTCTCCTGTATTGTCCACACAAGCATGCTTTGAGATGTGATTTAAGACACATCCCTTGAGTTTTCCTTGTCCCCTCAGGCTTGCTTGTTTCAGAGCCACGGGGCCTGTGATGACAAAGACTACAGCAGCACATAGACTCCAGCTGCAAGTGCACTACAGGCCATAAGCCACCTGCTGACTTATGAACACACACTGTCTCTTCCACCAAAGTGCTCTCTGATTTTAGATGCACAATTAATGCCTGGTATACAGTATATGAACCCTTTAGGTTTAATTCTTGATCATAGAGTACCCTTTGAATCCCATCACACACACACACACACACACACACACACACACACACACACACACACACACACACACACACACACACACACACACACACACACACACACACAGAGGAGAATAAAGGCACCTGCCCAATTAATACCAACACAGCATTGATGTTATAGTGGCACTTGTGTTTTTTTGTTTGTTTGTTTTTTGCCTTGCAGAAGACCCAGATTTGATTCCCAGCCAGATGTCAAGTTTGGCTAGAAACACTGAGGAAACAGCCAAGTGCAGTCAGACTATTCAAAAGACAGGTTGATGTGCTGGCTGCAGTTCTATGTTTGTTGCTGTGTCAAATGGCCCTCAGCTCGCTCCTTTGTAAAATACATCATACCGGCTTCCTTTGACTCTCTCTCTCTCTCTCTCTCTCTCTCTCTCTCTCTCTCTCTCTCTCTCTCTCTCTCTCTCTCTCTCTCTCTCTCTCTCTCTCTCTCTCTCTCTCTCTCTCTCTCTCTCTCTCTCTCTCTCTCTCTCTCTCTCTCTCTCTCTCTCTCTCAAATTCAAATTCAAAATTGGCTTTATTGGCATGACAGTTTTTTAAAAAGCAATATTGCCAAAGCAAACATCAAATAAATCCAAATATTCAAACAAATATTCAGACAATACACAATGTGTCAAAATAAAACAATATACAATATGAACGATATATACATCTGTATGAATACTATATAGTGTGGGTGTGTGTGTGTGTGTGCCTCAATCATTCACTGTCCCTCAGGTTGTGGCATGTAAATACATACTGGGCAGCAAGATGTGCCCGGTCTCCTTCTCCGAGGAGTATTTTTAATTTGGAGAGGTCATTCAGCTCTTTAAAATCTGGCGCTAAAGAGCTGAACCTGTTCAAATACAATTGTCTTGTGTCATTTAATTTTGTGCATTGTAGGAGAAAGTGCATCTCTGTCTCAACCTCACCTGTCAAACAGTGACCACATTTTCTGTTTTCTTTTGGTTGCCATGATTTTTTGTGTCTTCCTGTTTCAATTGCCAGTTTGTGGTCACTGAGCCTGTACTTGGTTAGGATCTGTCTCTGCTTTCTATCTCTGACAGTAGAGAGATATTCTGCTATTTCATAATTTATTTCAAGGGCAAGATAACATTCCAATCTACTTTGGCTTGTAGTTGCTTCTTCCCAATGGTCCAGATAGGTTTCTTTACATTGTGCTATAATTTGCTTTACTCTGATTACTGTTTGGAGAGCAGTGTTGTTGTGAGGCTGGTCAGAGTGTGTCTGAGAGGGGGCAGTTAGCCTCAGTACCAACTGACATAGGGGACTCTTTTCTGGGCTCAGCTCTTGGGTTTGGAGGGCTTTGGAGTGGAGGGTGTTTCTGGGGCTGGATTTTAGGTGGTTAAAAAAGTTGAGCGTTCTCTTTTGGATGTTAATTATCAGTGGGTATCTGCCTAATTCTGCTCTACATGCATTTGTTGGTGTGTTTCTGTGTACATGTAAAATGTATCTGCAGAATTCTGCATGTAGAGATTCTGTTGGATGTTTGTCCCAGCGGGTATAGCTTTGGTGACTGAGTGGACCCCATACTTCACTACCGTACAGCGCAATGGGCTGGATGACACTATCACATATTTTAAGCCAGATTTTTATTGGAATTTGGAAATTATAAAATTTTCTCTTAATTGCAAATAGAGCTCTTCGAGCTTTTTCTTTTAGTGCATTCACTGCCAAGTTGAAACTCCCTGATGCTGTTATGGTTATACCAAGGTAGGTATAACTCATACTGTGTTCAATTACATGATTATTAATAGTAAATTGATGTTTGTTCTCATGACACCTGGGGCGTTTTTGAAAGATCATGATGTTGGTTTTCTTCATGTTTACTGCCAGGGCCCAGTTCTGACAGTACTGTTCTACTACGTCTAACTGTTGCTGTAGTCCTTGTTCAGTAGGAGATAGTAGAACAAGGTCATCAGCGTAAAACAAGGACTTCACCTCTCTATCTAGGAGGGAGAGGCCAGGAGCAGCACATTGATCTAACTCAACAGCCAGTTCATTTATATATATATATATATATATATATATATATTAAATAAAGTCGGACTTCGATTGCAACCCTGCCGAACGCCTCTTCTCTGGGGGAAGAATTCTGTTTGTTTTTCTCCAATTTTGACAGCACACATGTTTTCCAAATACATGGATTTTACCAGATCATAGGTTTTGCCACCTATACCACAATTTAAGAGTCTGTAAAAGAGCCCTTCATGCCAAATAGAATCAAATGCTTTCTTAAAATCAATGAAGCAAGAGAATATTTTTCCATTTTTCGTTTGTTGTATGTGTTTGTTAAGTAAAGTGTGAAGTGTATATACATGGTCAGTGGTGCGGTGTTTTGGGAGGAAGCCAATCTGACTTTTACTTAGTATAGACTGTTCCTCAAGGAAATCTATTATTCTTTTATTAATAATACTACAGAATAGTTTCCCTAGACAGCTGCTAACACAGATGCCACGGTAGTTATTAGGGTCTGATTTGTCCCCACTCTTATGAATGGGGGAAATGAGCCCTTTGCACCAGATGTTGGGAAAACATCCTGCCCATAAAATGACATTGAACAAATGCAGCACTGCACCCTGCATCTCTGGGGTGCTGCTTTTCAGCATTTCATTTCGAATGCTGTCTGGACCACAAGCTTTCCTTGGCTTCAGACATTTTGTCTGTGTTGTTAATTCTTCTAAAGTTATATCGAAGTCAAGGGGGTTTTGATTGTCTTTAATTGTTTCTTCTAATATTTTGAGTTTTTCTTTTATAATACATTGATCCGAATTGAATTGATTGATTGGTATGTCTTTGTATAGATTTTCAAAATGTGATCTCCAGATGTCACCGTTTTGGATTGGTAGTGTTGCTTGGGGCTTGGGGTTGAATTTGTTCCACATATCCCAGAATTGATTTTGGTCAATGGCATTCTCAATATCTTGAAGTCTCATGTGGGTATAATTTTGTTTTTTGATCCTATTTGTATATTTATATTTATTTAAAATGTCATTGTATCTAATGCGCAAGGCTGGGTTGTTTGGTTGGCGATGTTTCTCATTTGCTATTTTTCTCAGCTCATTTCTGATTGTTTTACATTCTTGATCAAACCATTTGTCAGTATTTTGCCTTTTAACAGGTCTCCGTTTTTGTTTTATGAGGTCAGCCCTAATAGCTGCCTTATGAAATATCATATTGATGTCTTCAATGGCCTTGTTTACACCATCTCTGGAAGGGATATACTGATTTTGATGATATATTGCTATGTTATTCATCAGATCAGGAGAGTTCAAAACATTGATGAATTTGTCTCCACTGTCTGGGGCCCATCTGTAATTACTATTTAATTTAAACAGCTTACTGGTTTCTATTTTTGTGTCACTAATTTGACCTGACAATTTAAGGAACACATTAATTTGATTGTGGTCTGAAAGGGGGGATTGCTGTCTGACAGTGAATGCACTGATAGTTGAGGGGTCCATGTCAGTGATTGCATAGTCTACTACACTAGACCCAAGAGCTGAGGAGTATGTGAGCCTCCCTAAAGAGTCCCCTCTGAACCTACCATTAACTATGTACAGGCCTAAGGCCCGACAGCGATGCACTATCTCCTTGCCACTTTGATTTAATAGTGGGTCAAGGTTATTCCGACGGGGGATCGTTGGTGTGGTAAACAGGGGGGCCTGACCAAACACATGGCTGTTGCCCTGTGAGTCTATGGTATCAGCTTCGATTCCTGTACGACCATTCAGATCTCCAGTGAGAAGTACATTTCCCTGGGCCTGGAAATACGCAATTTCTAAATTTAGGGTTTCAAAAATGTCCTCTTCAAAATAGGGAGAATCTACTGGGGGTATGTAGATTGCACATAGGTATAGATCCATATCAGAAATACCTAAGGTTTGATCTAACCTCAACCAAATGTGCGATTTACCCCGTTTCACTGATGAGATCTGATGACAAAGATCTCCTTTATACCACACCAAGATCCCCCCCGATGTTCTGCCCTTTCGTACGTTTTTTAGTTTGAGGGAGGGCACCATGACTTCATTATACCCTGGGGGACAGTGAGTGAGTGAATCATCTTGACACCATGTTTCTGTCAATACAATGACATCAACGTCTTTGATCGATTTCATGAATTCAGGGTTTCCACTCTTCAGCTCAAAGGTTGAGGAGTGGAAACCCTGTATGTTCCAACAGCTTATATGAAATGAACGCATTTAAAAGAAAACAATCAAAATTAACCTATATAGTGAGACAACTATTTTAAAAAACCTTCTACTATTTATATATTTATAATAATAATTTGATATTAATTCTTTGGAGATGTATGTACTATTTTCAATAATATTACTATCATACTGACTACTACTATTGCTATTATAACTATTATTACTAACTAACTAAAACATGTCCATGTTGTTTTTTAACTCCAAAAGTGTAAATATATCTTAGCTGGACAGAAGCCGGGTGCACAGGGTGTGCAGCATCTCCCTGATGTCTCTCAGCTCACAGGTAGCAGGTGAAGGGACTGTGACAGCAGGCCGGGCTACAGCTGCAGCATAGCTCTGCTGCTGTGGGTGCTCTCTCTCTCTCTCTCTCTCTCTCTCTCTCTCTCTCTCTCTCTCTCTCTCTCTCTCTCTCTCTCTCATCTCAATGACTTTGAGGCTCCTGGAATGACTGTACTTGAAATAAGCTGTTAATGGCCCTACACACAGGGCACATTCTCAACCTGAATATTACAGATACCCAATTAAAAACCTGAAGTTGGGTGAATATTGGCATTACTTTGGCGGATTTGATTTTGAAAACCAAATAAAAATCCCATTCATTTACAATTATCTTCAACTATGTTATACTGTCCCTATTAATGCCAGGCCTGAACTTAGAGATGGCAATGATGGTATGTCTGTTAGTTGGTCTGCCATTTTGTTCCACTCAACTGAAATACCTCGACGACAAATAGCCGGATTGAACATTTGATTTCCCGGAGATTGAATACTAAGAACTCTAGTGATCCCCTTGCTTTTGAACAAGCACAGCCATACTGTTGACACTTATGTTTTTGTGGAAATGTTTCCAGAAATATTGGATGGATTACGTTAGAATCTATCAAAGACACTCATGTTCCTTAGAAAATGATGGTATTTGATGGATCTTTTCGCTTCACCTTGCCCTATCATAAGGCCAAACTTTCCCCCTGTTCAACACTGTTCTTTAATAATACACCTGCTATACATGCCTGCATAACAATTTAGTTCAAAGCACTATGCAGTATACAGCCTGACACAGTCATTAGTGTGGCATTAGACTCATATTTCTGGAAATAACTCTCTCACACTCCCTCACACTTTTTCAGTTTGTTCAAGCATCCATCAAAAACCCTTTTTCATGAAGCAAGCCTCTGCCAACTAGGCAGTCCTACCACGGATTTCATTGGGAAATAACACATGTTTTCTAACTACTCACTGCACTGAGACAGCTTTGGTCAGAGTAGCAATTAACTTTGACAGGGCAACTGACCATGGCCTCCGTGGCTCTAGGACTTCTTAACAACACATGCAGCACCAGACTCAGTACAGTTAATGAGCAATTATCAGTGCTATCATCTATTTTCTTTTGTGCAATGTAATTTATTCAGCGTTGCTTCATAAATTGGCTAAGTCGATGATACATTTGCACATTTCTGAAAGACTTCTCACCCCCACTGTATATATCCTTCCCTTGCTTATCCATCCTCACCATTACAGGGAAAGGTCTTGCTTTTAAAGTAACAAGCTAACCCAAGGAGAGCTCTCAAACACATGTTCAAAGTCCATATACTTAGAAATGTCCTGGAAAGAACTTAAGAACTGAAAAAAGACTAAATGAGTGTCTTACAGTAAACCAATAGTATACATTTTGCGATCTACAGTCAAACTGTTCCACAGCGTTTGTGAAATAACATCCCCTTTAAAAAAAACTAAACCAATAATGGTACATTTAAAAATTAAATAAAACAATAACAGTATAGTGTTGTATTTGTGTTAAGTGTGTGCTGTGAGTGTAAACAGTGGACATCCACAGTGTGACAAGAGTGCAAGCTCAACAACTGATTATACGGCAGAGAGTAAAGCCACATCAGACGTCAGGCCTGAACCACTTCATTTAATCATGGTGTTGTTGGTTCTCTCTACTTTTCACTCTAACCTTTCTTTACTGCTCTGTGTACTTATATGAATGTGTGAGTTGTATTTACTGAGGACATTTAAATTCAGTAAAAGGAGACATCACAAATGGATCCCCTACTATATTTTATTAAAAAGGTTTATCATTGACACATCTCTTTAATATTCTCAGTTTTTTTCAAAGGGTTCAGTTTCCTGTATCTGAACATGATAAGTGACATTAAATCACACTGGCCTGAAATAACTCATCTCCTTTAGACTGGTCAAAGAACATCAGACACACACAGTGCGGCATAAGCAACGAAACAGCATTTCATGGGAAACCCTGATTTTTTACGGGCCTTGCTGCGGAAATATGTAAACAAAAAAAATATATATATACATATAAGAGTAGACAGTGAAGGATGCCCTGCCAGTAGCATCAGTTAGATTCATAAGTGCAGTCTACTGTTGTGATAAATAAGACTTAAGGGCCTAAAGGAGAAATATGCTTCAGTAAAATAGACTTTTAAATGTTCATCTCTGGCAGGAGCTCAACCATCATAAGTTATTACATCAAAGGTTTGTCTCCTTGAAACACTTTGACAGTCCACAGAATGGGCTTTGGGCTAAATGCCCACAGCAGCATACAGACCTGCTGGCAATGACTTTGCTGACATACTGATGTGCGTCAGGTATAATGATAACCATGTTTACCATCTTAGTTTAGTGTCTAGACCATTAGCACTGAAAAAATTACAGCTGATGAGCACTGATAGTTGTATCTGTTTGTATATGTCTTATCACTGATAGGTTAATCAGGACTAACTAGTATGTTCTCCTTAGGAAATCATGGTGGGACCAGCCAAACAGGGGCTGCCTTCCACTAAATGACATACATTGGGGAGGGTCTGGTCTGAATGGAGGCTAGATTGATGATAAAATGAGCCTGTCAGAGCTGTCTTCCACTTACAGTCGGTATTGTTTGATTGTATTGTTGATATTATCATTGGTTAAATTCAACCTATAGGTGAACCAGTGAAAATGTTGATCGTTGCACTGAAGGAAATGTTAGGTGATCATCAAAGTAATTACAATTCATCCTCTGGGAACATTAATGTAGATACATCATGTTCAATCCATTACATTTATGTGGAGTTTTTCAATTATGGAGATTACATCTACATGACAAAAGGTTCTCAAAAGAACCACCTCAGATTAATTGATTTCTGACGGACTGTATTTATCTCTGACATGGTTAAGAACATAAATCCTGTACAACTTGAATATGCCTATCACATGTCAGTTTGACATCTAAATTATTAGATAGTGCTAATCCTTAAATTGGCAGTTATTTTAATAGTCATACTGCGAGACCCTTTGCCAGGGTAAAGCGCCCATTATTTTTTGAAGAAAACAGTTCTGAAGAAATAGATCTGCTTCAGTTGGCAGAGAGAGTCTTTTCAATTTAAATTGTAGTGTGTGGGTGTGTGTTTGTTTGTTGACTTTCATTTCACTACTCTTCATTTATGACATCGAATTACCCCTGTACACACTGAATCCAATCCAATCCTATGTGTGTAGGAGACAGACAGTGAATATGTAACAACCATGTCGGTCAAATACAGCCTTCAACACAAAAACTGAATTAATGCATTATATACTAACAATGCACTGCTCACACGCAGTACTTTAATGTCAGGAATCAGCAGACACCAGAGTGCTAATTAACAGTCTTTTGGTAGCTGTGACTGGCATAGAACCAAAGTAAAGTGTGTGTGTGTGTGTGTGTGTGTGTGTGTGTGTGTGTGTGTGTGTGTGTGTGTGTGTGTGTGTGTGTGTGTGTGTGTGTGTGTGTGTGTGTGTGTGTGTGTGTGTGTGTGCTGTTGCTTCACCACAAATATATGCCTCATACACTTTCTTTCTCTTTGGAATTTTGAGTCTAAATTCAAATGAGGAGTATCAACATACCCTTATTAATATGCTAATGAACACATGCATACAATCTCCAACAATCTGGCTTTTGCTCAAAATGTCAACATGTATTTCATCTGTCAATTTGGATTGTATTTTGTCTCGGAAAGCTACTTTGGGATTCATTAGGCTTCACTGGTTGACTAAGAAGTTGGGAGCCGATGTTGAGTCAGGGAGAAAGGAAAACAGTTTATGTCAATCTCTTATTATAGGGGTACACTGTCTAATTGTCCACCTCTGTCTCTCCTCTTGAGCCACACAGTAAGGTCTTGTCAACACGAGACATATTGTGTGAGTGTGGCGTACGCCTTTTTCTAACCCATGGATTAGACGGTTCACAGCTGAGTGTGAACTAGAGCAGCGTAGCAACTATAGATGGTACAGTCATATTAAAAAGTTTGGGAACCCCTCTCAGCCGGCATTATAATTGACTCTGCTTTCACACAAAAAAGATAAAAGTGGTATGTTTTTCATTTACCAGGAACAGCTAAGTACTGGGATGTTTTCCAAACAAAGATTTTTTTTAAAGCAGTATTTAGTGTTGTGAAATTAAATAAAATGTGAAAAACTGGCTGTGCAAAAATATGGGAACCCTTGTGGTTTTGCTGATTTTAATGCATGTAACAGCATGTAAAACTGAGGACTTTAAACACAAAATTGGTTGGATTATGTTGTTAAGCCTTGAACCTCATATAAAGGTCTGTTTAATCATGAGAAAAGGTATTTTAGGTGCCTAAATGCAAGTTGCACTTCTCTTTGACTCTCTGTAGAAGTGAGACAGAATGGAATCATCAAAACAGCTCCCAAAAGATCTTAAAAACAAAGAATATCAATTGTCATGGTTTAGGGGAAGGCTACAAGAAGCTTTCCCAAAGGTTTCAATTGTCAATTTATACTGTAAGGAATGTTGTCAGGGAATGGAAGGACACAGGCACAGTTGCAGTTAAACCCAGGTCTAGCAGACCAAGAAAAGTACAAGAGCGGCATATGCGGCGGATTGTGAGAATGGTTGCACACAACCCACAGATCACCTCCAAAGACCTGCAAGAACATCTGGCTGCAGATGGTGTATCTGTACATGGTTCAACAATTCAGTGCAATTTGCACCAACACATCTGTATGGCCGGGTGATGACAAGGAAGCCCTTTCTGCGCCCACGCCACATATACAGTTGCTTGGAGTATGCTAAAGCTCATTTAGACAAGCCAGATTCATATTGGAAGAAAATGCTTTGGACTGATGAGACAAAAAATAAGTTATTTGGTCATTATAAAAAGTGCTTTACGTGGCGAAAGGAGAAAACTGCATTCCAAGTAAAACACCTGCTACCTACTTTCAAATTTGGTGGAGGTTCCATCATGCTGTGGCCACTTCAGGGACTGGGGCCCTGGTTAAAGTGGATAGTCGGATGAATTCAACCCAGTTTCAACAGATTATTCAGGATAATGTTCAAGCATCAGTCCCAAAGTTGAAGTTGCCCAGGGGTTGGATATTCCAACAAGACAATGACCCTTAACATAGTTCAAATTCCTGCAGAGGGAAAAGTACAATGTTCTGATATGGCCCTCGCAGTCCAATGACTTGAATATCATCGACAATCTATGGGATGATTTGAAGCAGGCTTTCCATGCTCGGCAGCCATCACATTTAACTGAACCGGATCGCTTTAGTATGTAAGAATGTTAAAAATACCTACATCCAGGATCCAGACACTCATCACAGGCTACCAGAGGCGTCTAGAGGCTGTTATTTTTGCAAAAGGAGGCTCAACTAAGTACTGATGACATTTTTATTTTGGGGTGCCCAAATTTATGCACCAGTCAAATTTTGTTATGATGCTTATTTTCTATTATTCCAATAAACAAAATGACACCGCTGAATTGCTTGTTTACCTAAGGTATGTCATATATGTAAAGGAATTTGCTTCTTTGAAATCCCAGCTAATGATTAACAAAAATCCCCAAAATTAGCAGGGGGTCCCAGACTTTTTCATATGACTGTATATAATATGGATGTAGTATCCGTGCTGACCTCAGTTATTCACACGTCATCCAATAATTCTGGTTTATGTGCGTCCCCATCTTGTTAGATTTATCCTCCGCCTCACAACGGGAGGAGGGAGATACGCCCATCAAGCTGACGTATACCTCCGAGGCAAAGTGAGCGACAACGGGCGGAGAGCTGTCACTCAAGAGATCGCGCCAATACATTTTAACCTCCAAAAGAATAAAAACTAGTGTGGTCCAAAAAAATTCACCCTCCTCAGTGTTGTCATGGAGATATGAACTAAACATACAGACAAGAATGTTTTTTGGACCAGGCTGTAAACAGGTTTAACAAGACTTTGAAAATGGCCTGTCTAACAAGTGAGTCAAAGCAAAATTGCTCAGTCTTGGTTCCACCCCCAGTGGCCAACGGAAAATACTACAGTTTTGGTCACTTTCTTAAAGGCCAGGACACACCGGTCCGACTACCCGAAAATGGAGTCTGCCGTTTCAGGCAGCTCCAGTCTGCCCGTCGCAGCCAAAAAAGTGCCAAGAACACACCGAGCCGACTACTGACTTTCCGTACGCTCTGCGCTTGCGCGGGACGTAATGTCTCCATAACATGAAATGATGGGACAGCTGTCTAGTCTGTCTAGTCCATAAACATATATAAATACGTATTTATATCTCTGGACCATAAAGAGCACCATTTTTAGCAGAGAGTGTCGAGCATGGTGTCGAGCAGTCAACAAGGGTCTATACATGTGAGTACTCGCTAAACGAAACAAACAAACACAATAAAACAATGGCTAGCGATGCGATACTGTTGTTAGCCGTTTGTGCTACCCGCCTCACTTCTGGGCTTCACTGATTTGCTGGCCCTCCACCAATCAAATTGCTCTGACTGAAAGACTGCCCGCCGCAGATTGAACATGTTTAATCGGCTCAAAAGAAGCCCAACGACATCTACGACGACCGACGTCACGGCACACACCAAACAGATTTGTGTCCCTGCCCCCTCCAGACTCTCCGACGGCGATTATCGGGCCGGTGTGTCCTGGCCTTAATGGATGCTGGTAAAATAGCTGAGGTTGGGGCTTGGTAGCAACACAAAGAGAGTGAAAATGATATGTTTGACCAGCAAGGAAATCCACCCCATATCTAGAACGATATAGGGTCTGGCCACGATCAATACACCTTCCCAACTCCAGGGGTGGCGCCTACGCGTGCATTTCAAATACCACTGCACGCAATTGGATACCACCACAACCAATCAGAGCAATGAACAAGGCAATGTAATAAGCCCCGTTCGTTTAGCGAACAGCGAGGTTAACTTGTGAATTCAACTTTTGCCGTGGTTGGTCGGCAAAACAGAACATTCCTCTTTCTTGCTAATGAACAATTTGAGTGCTGTCACCTGCATCTCATTCCCTCATTCATGAGTCATACCTGCCCACTTCCATGTTCCTCTCATCAAATCCTACTTGTCTCCTCTCTTTTGGTTCATATCTTTGTTCTAAACTGTATACTAGTGATAATAATAATATATTGTTTTTTATATATAGCACCTTCCAAGGCTACACATGCTGCTAACCTGCAGGTCAATTTCCTCACATCTTGCTACCAAATGTGCCTTAGCTGCAGGTAATTATTTATTCATTTATTTATTTATTTATTTATTATTATTATTCCGGACAATTACACATAATACATAATTTTCACATTGCATATTCATACATATTACTTTGTGTTATCGTCCGAAGGGTAGCAGGAGAACCCTCGGCAAGCCGGAAGTTGTCAAATGCCCTCAAATTGGATATAAACTGGAATTTGAAAGGCCATAAAGAGCAGTTTACATCAGACAATATTATATGATTTCACATCTCCTGTGGTGTTTCAATTATGCTTTTTTTCTACTACTGAATCTGCATTATGTTGTCCGAAATAATCAGCATGCTGATTTTTTAAATATAGGAAACACTGATATTGGGATTGGAGAGAATGTTTACACTCTTAGGATGACATTGAATGCAACTGAAGATACTCCATACAGTTACACGCCAGTACATTTCATTTGCAAGCAGTCTTAGTGTAAATAAAGCATTGTAGGATACACTCACATGTGAATGTAAGACAGCACATATTGACTGTTAAATGTTTGAGTGAACCTGACAGCATCTCCATGCATACCCTCCATTCCCTACTTATTCTCTCCATGTCTCTCATGGACCGACATGCAGCTTTGCATCCTCCATTCTCCTTTAGTACCCAGGTAAATGGGTTCATGACTGTATCTCCATGATAACACATGAATCTCTAGGTTATTACCGGGCTGTGACTTCACTGTTGAGCGTTGGTGTTAGTGAACCTTGGGGATAAAAGTAAAGTATCTTGCAGAGAAACGACATTGTCTTAATTTCCTTCATGGCTAAAAAGTTTATCCGTTTAACTCCCCATGCGGTATGACACCAGACTAACAAAGCATATAGTCATACCTGGCAGTCCTCTCTCTTGACACCAACCACCAGCACTGCACAGTCAATTTGCAGATCCTATGCGGAAACTGTATTCTCAGGCTAATGACTCTTGGAGCTCTAGACTCTTCTCATGAGCTTCTATGTCTATGTAAAGTGCATGTTCCCCCGTGGCTACATCACACCAGACCCCCCAAGCTGATTATTTGTGACTCTACGTAGAAACTTTTGATTTATAGCCGTTTTGTTTTAGTTGTACTTGGACGTTCTGTTCCATCCCACCGGTGAGATTTAGAGTTGCTGTAATTGTCCTATCAACCAACAGGGATGTAATAATTGGATGCTATGTTTGAGGTTGCTGTGTATTACCTTTGGCATAGGGGGGTAAATCGGTTTTGTCAAATCTAACATCAATGAACAGAGTCAAGTTGCAAGTTCTACAAATGAGCACTTACTGTTTCACAAGAACCATGTTGACGTTATAAAAGAACATTTTTGAACACACTGAAGGTTGGTTAATATACAATATGTCATCCACTACTGATTCTGAAGAAGGAGCTTATTATTTTTTATGCCAGCGCAACGTTTAGAAAAATGCACCTGACCCTAATCCTGTTCTTTTTATGCTAAGAGCTTGCAAAGCCAGTGGTTACTTTGTTACCTGGGCTTGATTGCAGGTAATTTTCTTTACTATTTTAGGTGTTGACTACATGTCAAATAGTTCAATTTTTTATTTTTATTGTTTTAAGGCTTTACCGACATGCTCCATTATGGCACAGAGCTACCTAAAGATGAATGTGATTAAGCTAGTCGGTAAGGTTTCTTGATGGCAGGGTTCAACAGAACAGCTTTTCATTATAATAACAAGGGCACACAATGTCACTGAATAAAAACACCAGCATCGCATTGTTGAACCTTTGTGAAGATGCAATACAGCACACAGGGTTAGCCACGTCAATACTTGCAACCGTATTCCACAAAATACTATTGTAATGTGAGGGGCATTAGACCTGTCACAATGATCACTATATTGACTTACGAAGAATAACTAAATATGAACACAATAGTTTTATGTGTGTTTGTTAACATTAGAAAGTGACATTTTAGCGCATCACATTTCTACTCTTCTACTGCCTGTGAACACAGGGACGTATGACGTTGCTCGGCTGTTTACATTCCGTGTTTTTAGGCATCTAAAAAGCAGACACATTAATGAGTGAAACACTAAATATGAACTTTCTATTAAATGGATTCATATTATGGTAACAACCCCACTTTCAACCAGTCATATAGAAACTATACTACTGTGCCAGCAGCACTGAATGTTTAGGAGTAAACTGTGCCAGATTGAACATTTCTCCCTGAATAAATTAATCTGCAAGGTTAATCAACAATATAAGCGAGTATGTAGGTGCTGTTTGTATGTTGCTTGAAATGCTTAGACCCAAAAGGACTCATTAGTTTGCAATGACATGTATATATTAAATATTAAGCAGACAGCTGACTGGAACACACAGCGCTTATCTTTGACATACACCTAAAATGCATTAGGAAGTCCTGCTGAGAGCCAGCTCATTTAATGCACTCAGCTTGATTGACAACTGTGCAGCTGTTTCATCAGCATAAAACATAAAATAATGCTACATGAACGTATTGTTTCAACAGAAGAGTGACTGTGTTACTATAACACTTGGTGATCAGGGCAATTCCAGATACTCTTCAGCACTTGTTTCTCTAAGTACAAACTAGTCATATTGTAGTTTGCAATATTCAAAGTCAGCCTGTTTGGTTTCAATGTTCCATTCACCTAAATGAGGACAACAATTCCCAAGTTTTTCTTCAAAGGCAAGTCATTCTGAAGTTCTCCAAACCAATGCTGATATATAACAATGTTTCACTGATTGGCTTTATTTAGGTACTCTCCCCTAATGTAGAGCCAGCTGACCTATTCATTGAAGCAGAACAACTTACAGTAAACAAAAACACAGACACACAACTAAACAAATGCTTTACGATGCAGTAATTTCCCACCATAATTTTTCACCTTTGACATAGTAATTAAAATAATGTATCCAAATCCAAACTGTTTTAATAGTCTGCTTACTAAAAGAGATGTTCAGTTGTATTTAAATAACTGCTAGCCAAGCAGGGATGTGATTAGAATACAACTAAAGTAAAGAAGATGCCTTTGAATGGCCAGGGTTATTAACGCTACAAATATGTCTTCTGATGACTTTGCAACAGGGGATTCCACCAGAAGTACATTTTTTCCAGCAGCATCCAGGGTCCTCCTAATAAGACATGTACATTTGAGGTGATTTGGGCATCTGGTAAGGATGCCCACCGGACGCCTCCCCTTTGCGGGTTTACCAGGCCCATCCAACTGGGAACAGACCTCTGGGCAGACCCAAGGCACGCCAGAGAGATTATATCTGTGCTGGCCTGGGAATGTTAGGGATCCCCCAGGACTGACTATAAGAAGTTGCTGGAGAAAGGGATGTCTGGGCTGCTCTGTTAGCCCTGTAGCTATCGTGACCCTGAACAGGATGAGAACATGGATGGATGGGTGGCTGTTCTGATTTGCGGAATATTTTTTTTTTAGGTCATCCTTTAACAAAAGGGAATTAAGCACATCACAGTTCAAACTTACCAAAGGGAGCAACATTACCTGCATTTCAGGAGGAGAAACACACAGTACATGTCTGCCAGCTGTTTTATTTTGAGATGATTATCAAATGAAGTAATTGTATTAATTCAAAAAGTATCAATTGTTGAAAAGCCCTTAACTAATGTGTCTTCCTATTTCAATTAATTGTGTATCTTTTGAATTTACTGTTTTCAATTGTAGCAATCTTCTAAAACACACCTATTTATGAATACCTCTTAGTTTAATGGTATGCAGCAAATGATCAATACTGAAATAACAAGTGTATAAACCCAGCCAGGGCATCACTGTTTCTGCACTCCAAGAATACTCCCTGACATCAGCCTCACTGCTCAGGAATGGGGAAAAGGCAGAATCACTTTGATATAGAAATGCATCAAAGTAAAATATGTTGTCAACAGATGCAGTAATAGGCAACATAGGTGAAGAGGGTTTGTTATTGTGGATAAACATGACTGGATACAGCAGGCCACTTTTCCTTTCCATATATTATATAACAGATTTTCAACATAACTGCGTACTGTGGAGCATCTCAATAATTACATTGGCTAGATATGTTTAGCGTAACATTGAATCCAATCACAAAGCCCCTCTTCCTAGTTCCCTAATTGGTCTTGTCTGGTGGTCAAGAATTAACATTAGCGCTCAGATATTATTCATGTAAATCTTTCATTGTCATACCATGATACATTATCTATTACAGCATTATATATTGAAGGAAAGCATGGCACATTTATGTAGAAAAAGGCCTACACCGTTTGGAGGCAGAGCTGTGTATGAATATGCTCTGTGTGTGCATGCTGGTATGTATGTAAACATTCATACACCACTTTTATAGAAGTCTGACACACGTATTAGGGTAACAAATATATTGACAATGGACACTTTTGCGCATGCCGGCCTACTAGCATCTGTACATTGCCCAAGCACACCTCTCCTTACTGTGCTATACTGAGGAAGTGTACTTTGCTTGAGTTTGGAACAGATCACTCACACTGTTCAAATGAACTAGACTTTAGGGGGCACACGTACTTGGGCAAGGTACGGATGGCCTAGTGTGAGTGTGCCCTCTATCTCCGCCTTTCCAACTTGAGCTCTGATAGATGTCTGATCATGGCTGCCTATGGTGCAGATCTAAAGCTCCACAGCATAAACCTTTTATCTTTATCAAACTGTCACACAACCATTCCTCATGCAACTCACAGACATCAAGGGCTTTAAATATGGCGGCTGGGAATGATAGGCTGCTGTACAAAGGACTAAATATATGCCTGTTTCCTCTTCTATTTCATCTTGTCTCCCTTCCTATGCCATATCTCTCATGTGGCCCAGTAGAAGATGTGTGCTGGTATGAAACAACATGATGACATGTGGTACAAACCTCAATATAACTATTGGCATTTAATAAAGTCTTAAGAAAAAATTGCTATTTAGACCACTAATTTGGGGTTCCTGAATGTAAAGCCGAAATACTTTTTGCAAATGTTAAAATAATCAGTTTGATTTTGTTTAACTGGCTGTGGTTATCATTTCACCAAATGGACTGAAGATCCATCATTAGACTTTCATATATGATCCTATGACGAAAGGAACGGGGAAACTGAAGTTAAAGTTAGATAACCAGCCTTTCCAACTCATAGTGGTATGAGAGGGTTTGGACAGCGTGTGCGTTTTGTGTGTGTGTGTGTCTGCGTGTAACATGGATGCCCTCCTTTGATAAGGCTGCTCTTATGCCACAGAGTACAACATCCCTGGGCTTCCCAACATGAAAGGCTCCTGTATCTCTGAGACAGAACACACACACAGCTGCCTGAGTCTCTACATAAGTTCTGACACTGGATTCAATTCAAACTGCCAGTTTCTTCAGAGAAGATCTGACATTTGACACGTTTTTTTTTTGTTGTTGTAAGTTATTACATGTATCTGTCAATAAGATCCCCGGGGCTACTGCTGCTATTTCATGATGTGAACAGCAGAGAAGAAACAAGGAACACACAGACCTGAAACCTTTCTGACTAACATGCCCTTTAATTATGTTATTCAGCTGTTTCTATTAAATGGTTCCAAACACAGTCATAGTCGAAGCTATTATAATGTTACCCTCCAACTACACAATGGGTCAGTCTAGTCTCTATCTATCTCTTGCGTTGCACCAGCTGCTAGAGTGGATTCTGAAGTGATGGATCAGAAAAGGACATATCCCAGCTTTTCTCCTCCTGACAATTCTCCTGTCCATTAGCCTCTGCAGACCAGTTAGCTTGTTCATTTCCACATTTCCTGTCAGACCAAGGCTTCCCTCCACATTAAGACCAAGTTGGCCATGGCATGTGTAATTGCTGTGCTATTTTTTTTTGACATTATCAACTGGTGCCATCATCTAAGCTCTCAAACCATTCATAAACTGAATGTATAGTACTGAAGTGTACCCGTCTATCACGTCCTCTAAAAGGAACAGCATGAGATGCATTCATGCATAATGGGACTTGCGATCATGGAGAGTTTATGGTCGCTGCAGTAAAGCGATCACATGTCTTACACGCAAATGTAGAACAATGATTTTTCTTTTTCTTTTAGTATTTTATTTTTGAAAGAGAGAAGTAAATCATTCGAAAAATGTTGCACTTTGTTTGGAATGTGAATTATGGGCTACACTCTCGTATAAAATGTGTTACTTGAAAGTAGCAATTAAATGTGGTTGAGAATATATTTTGTTAGGAGCTGAAGGTATAAGAGGCAGCACAGTATTCTCCCTCCAGTATAGAAACACTTGATCTATCAGCCCTGGTTCGAGGGTATGCTGTATGGGTATGTACTGAGACATTTTACCATCCAACAGTTTATTTTTCTCATTTGATATTAAATCGTCAGGGAGTTTCTGAGGATTCAGTTATAGACAAGTCATTTGCAGGAAAGCTGAGCTCTGGAAAAAAGTAGCACTGTTAGCACCGTGTCTCTGAAATTGACATGGATTTGATTTTACAGGGTGGGGAGACAGCAGGCCAATCATTACCAGGGGAAACTCATTGCCAGTAAGTTGGAGTCTTCACATTTGCAGCCCAGAAGTAATGCTTGGATACGTGAAGGCCAAGGACAATCCTGTTTACTTCTTCAAGTGGACTTCAGAGATGTGAGTGTATGTGCCCAGTCAAATAAGAGGATAGCTGAGAACACTTTTTTTAATTTTTTTAAAGGAACCAGTGGTATAGATAGGAACGTTTTCAAAAAGATAAATACATCTAGGAAGGATCAAAATGACAAAGACACCTCCAAAAATTACATCGAAATCTGAGGCTGGTATGATATTACAAGATTATAATCACCTCTAACGACACCTCTGGCCTTGAGAGTAAAAGGCGCTTGGAATCTGAGCAATGCAATTAGCGCGCAGTATGTGCTGTTCATTACATGTTTTCTGTACAAATAATAGTGTCAATACCTTGAGATGTGGGAAGTGCCAACCCTTTTTAATTGTATGACCGAGACCATTGAGACCAACATAAGGTTATTTTTGTGTTATGCTATTCTATGTGCTATGCTGTACGATACTGACTTTGTCTGTCACCCACTGAAATAACACAGAGAATTATTAACACAAAACATAATGTCAATACACTTTGGTGTAAAGTAACACACCTAAAAAAAACATGGATATGTTCCCTGCCCACCTACCCCAAAAGCAGCACATATGCCCCTCTAAGCCTGGAACCGCTAAATGCAGATATGGTTAGTAGCTCCTACAACAACAACTAGCTGGAGAAAGCTAAAACACACAAGCTCAACTCCACTGCCAGTCGTGTCCGATTAGATTAAATACATAATACTTCATGCACTACCAACACCCCGAGCCTTAGGTTATTGAAAGCTAAATACATAAGCAGGAGGGCTGCAACAACACAAACATACAGCATCCATGCTCCACATGTAGCAAAAGCATACTGTGTAACAATACTATTGGTAGATGACATGATTAAACTTGAACCCATAATAACAGATGCTGTGTGTTACAAAATTGATTCAACACTTCGCACATAGGAGCTTGTTGACCTAACACACAGACCGTTTCTTTCTGAAAAAGATGTCTGGTGTGCAGCCAGGATTAATTTTTGGGTTGAGGCTGTGAGCGGTTTTGCTGTCGAATACGATTCATCACACAAACAAACTAACCATATGGCAGTCACTGCATGGGGTGACATAACACAAACAAGCAGCAACTGGTCAAAGTCAACACAAACAGTCCAATGCAGGAGGAAGCTGAGAGGACTGGAAGGAAGAAAACCACCCTTTAAAACAGACCCAATAAGGCAGTCATATGTAGAGCAGTGGGGCCAAGTCTGACAAAAGCAGGAATCAGATGTGCACCCCATAAACATCTTGATCTTTTTATATATTTTACTTAAAAACTAGTAGTGTCTTACCTGCATTAAAGATCCACAGATGAAGGTCCAGGATGTAGAAAATCAGAAGATGGCATCCCAAGGGAGGGAGAGAGAGAGAGAGAGAAAATAGTTAGCAACCTAACACTGTACATGGACTGAACCATTGTAGAGGTGTACTTTGCAGTTTCAGCAATCAAAAGCACTAAAAAAAATCACAGTTAAATAGCAATTGATGTCAATGTTAAATTAGTAGAACACCTTCATTTCCAATATGTAAATAAATGCAGATAACATCAGGGTAAACTTAACAGTATGTCGGTCAATCTCTGTTTAGTCCAAATCATTGTTTGAAAGCTTCACAGAGCTACAAATCCGTTCTCTCTCTAAAGTGATTCTGCTAACAAACTGAGCTGTGATGTTTTTTCATGGCCAAATACATTCCACAGTCCACTCAGGAGGAGATGTTCTTTTTAGTCCACATAGTAGACTCATTCACATACACATGCAAGTCCTCATGTTACACACTGGCATTTTCCAACAATGCCATATAGATTCTGCCACAATTCATCCAAATGAAAAGGCTTTTCTTCATTTGACCAGAGATACAAGTGACTGAAGTGTTCCATCCATACAGTGTGTCCTATGCTTTTAGTGAATGTGAGACACACAGAGGGCCCAGCCCACGGGGGGGGCCCTCCGGGGGCCGCCCGGGGGGGGGGGGGGTGTTTTTTTTTTTCCCTATCCAAGTTGTCTTCTCAGCTTAGTTAGCTAGCTATCGGCATACTGTATAAGACATCTTCTCAAGTTGCCTGGAACCAATGGCACCGATGTTATACTAGCGCAATTTATAACAGAATACAACACTCGGAGGTGGAAGCTGTTTTGTACGCTGTTGCTTTTAAAAATAGCCCAGTGCATGCTTAAATAAGCAGGCTGGCTTAAGCAGCTCAAGCACACGTTGGTCTCAAAGTTGAAAATGAATGATTCTGAAATTATTCTCATTCTGGTGTTTTCTGCTCGAGTAGGCCTACAGACAAAAGCACAGACATTAAGGGGGCATGATGACTTACAGGTGGTTACTTTCAAGACAGTAGAAACATAATGTAGAAAAAAACAAACAATTGATAGGTATCATTCATAGCATGCATATAGACGAATGTCCTGTTTTTACTATTCGTTTTTTTGGTGTGTCAGGTATGTAGAGAGTTATGGAAGAAGTATGTTGTACTAGTAGGCTATGTTATTTTATGATCTTTTGCTGTTATTGAATTATTTGTTATCTCAGTGACCGGAACTAGATATAACAGCCTACTGTATTAGTTATGATTTTGATCTCAATTCAACTCAAACAACATTGTTCTTGTAGATGGACATCAGAAAGTTATTCGCTCGGAGCAGGGATAAAGCAGCAAGGAGAAATGAGGAGAGGTACGCTAGGTAACAAGGCAATGCAAACCACTTTTAGGTAACAACCCAGTTGAGTTGATCACTGGTCACTAGCCCAAGCCTAACAGTTACACATCTGTCCAGACAAAGAGGAGCAGCAGAGTGCCGGAGGAGGTGACGGAGGAGTTGAAGGAGAGAGGGATGTTGATGAGCGGAGGTGATATGACTATTACTTTCATATTAATTAGGAATAACTGCAAACAGGTTATACACAAGTAACTTTACATATGCATATATAAAAATCTAGATAGTGAAAATGCAGATAGGAGACTGTAATATGTTCTTGTTGCTTCAAGACTCAGTGCAGCAGAGTGCAGAGGAGGAGAGGAGCAGATTGAAGGGACGCAGGTAGAGTTGGCATTGAGAGATGACACTGACAGGTGAGACTCAGCTTAGATTTGATTAATTTTATTTGAACTTTTAATGGTTATCTGAGGTAACCATTGATCATATGATTTTTTGTATGTTGCACCAGACAGGAGAATCAGAGGGCAGAAGAGAATGAGCTGGTTGAGGCAGGGGAAATGCAGAGAGAGAAGGAAGGACAACAGGAGACAGACAGGCCAGAGAGATCACACCCCAGATATGAGACTGAGAAAACAGTTGCCACAGTGGCAGAGAACATTAGACTGGGGGCAAGAGAAAAAAGCAGTGTCCACAATGTAGAGGGACATACAAGTGATCTTGGGGGAAAGGAGTCTGGCCCTAACCAAGTTAAGTTGTCAAAATATCCCCAGCACAACTTTGGTGCCAAGAATCGATCCTTTAACGCCAACTGGTTTGAAAGCTTTACATGGCTGGAATATTCCAAGTCTAAAGATGCAGCCTTTTGTTTTCCCTGTAGAATATTTGGGAAACATTTGAAGAATGACACCTTTGTAAACACTGGCTTTCAAAATTGGAAAAAAGCTCTGGATGTCTATAGAGAGCATGAGAAATCACCAGCCCATAAGGCAAGCATGGAGTCTTGGTGTAGTTATAAAGCCAGTGCGGCTCATGGCAGTGTTGTCGAGCAGTTGGATTCTGCAAGTGAGCGTGAAATCAAAGAGAGACGCGAGTACCTCAGCCGGGTTGTGGCTGTTACCAAGTTTTTGGGTAAACAAAATATCCCATTCCGTGGCCATGATGAGGGCATGTCCAGCGACAACCAGGGAAACTTTCTGGAGTGTATGAACCTCTTGAAAGAGTTTGATCCTTTTCTTCAGGCATATTCACCACCATCTCACAGTGCATACTTATCACCTTCATCCCAAAATGAGGTCATTCAATGCTGTGCCCAAGAGATAGTAAAAGCTATCAGTCAAGAAATAAAGGAGGCTGGAATGTTTTCAGTAATGGCAGATGAAGCGAGAGATGGCACCACTGAGCAGCTAGCTGTGTGTGTTCGTTATGTTGCTGGGGGGAGTGTGAAAGAGCATTTGCTAGCCATGACAGATTTGAAAGGGTTTGACGCAGAGTCCATTACCATTGCAATTGAAGATCAGCTAAGATTGAATGGCATAGATCATGTGAAGGTGGTTGCACAGGCTTATGATGGCGCCTCAGTCATGAGTGGGACTGTTGGAGGGGTCCAAGCTAAGTTCAGAGAGAACCATCCCATGGCCATTTATGTGCATTGCTATGCACATCAATTTAATTTAGTGCTGTGTTGCACATGTCAAGCCATACCAGAGGCCAGGAATTTATTTGACCTCCTGCAGAATGTGTATACATTCTTTTCAGGCTCCCTTGTTAACCACGACAAGTTTAAGGAGACCCAGAAACAGCTTGGCTTACAGCCCTCTGAGCTGGTACAGCTGTCCAAGACCCGATGGTCGTGCCAGCTGAGGTCAATCAACGCTATGATAGAGAATTTCCCCGCAGTTCTCACGTGCCTGTCCAACATCAGCAACCCCACGGCTGTGGGTTTGCATGCCAACCTTGCCAGGTTCACCACAATTTATCTGTTGATGGTCTTCAAGACTTTTTTGTCTGTGACAGAAAGTCTTCACAAATACCTGCAAAGTGAAACTGTGGACCTGGCAAAAGCAGAGGAGTTTAAATGCGCTGTGTGTGCCACTCTAAAAGAAATGCGCACTGACCCCAAAGCGACGGAGGTATATGACCGTGCAAAGGCCTTGTGCGAAACGCACCAAATCCCTGAGTCATGTGTTCCAAGACAAAGGCAAAAGCAAAGACGCCTGGAGGAGTACATAGTCGAGTCTAGTTGTGGGGCAGCGAGTGACCTAGGCAATGCTGAAAAATTGAGAACAAATGTCTACCTACCTTGCCTAGACAGGATGATTGCGGAGCTGGGGCAACGCTTTTCATCTCTGAACAGCGTTGTTCTGAAGGGTGTTCAGGCCTGTAACCCAGGCTCGAGCACCTTTCTCAAAGAGGAGGACCTCAGAGGTCTCGCAGATCACTACAATGTTGATCTTAAACAAGAGGAGGTGTGGGTAGCGAAACATTACCTGGACAGAAAGCAGGAGAGCCTGCCAATTACTGACATGCAATGTCTTTTCGGTTTACTCGATAATGTCATGTTCCCTACACTGACACAGGTCATTAAAATATGTCTGACCATTCCTGTGTCCAGCTGCAGTTGTGAAAGGACATTCAGCGTACTGAGACGCCTTCACACTTGGTTGAGGAGCACAATGGGGCAAGATAGGCTTCATCATCTTGCCATCATGTCGGTTGAGCGAGGAGAACTCTCCAAATTAAGCCAGTCACAATTGATCGACAGCTTCGCCAAAATGAAGCAGAGGCGCTACCGTTTACTGTTAAAGAAATGAACAGCTCCCCTATCTTTCTGGCCATGATATACACACCTCATAGGATCATCACCATCACACCATCATAGGATGGTCTGAAATAGAAATGATAAACACAGACATGTATGTATGTAGAGGTGTTTTTTTTGTTTTTCCTTTTACAGTTGCACATTTCAAGTTTTCAAGTTCATGTTTGCTGACAGATATTTAATGAAGATATGCTTTATGATAATAAATAAGTGCTATAAAATATTTGCTCGCATGCTTGCATTAATTATCTGTGCCCATGCTTTTTTTAAATAAATAATTGCCCAAAATTTTTTTAGCTCGCGCGCTTCGCACGCTCGCATTTTTTTTGGGTGCCCTATTGTGCCCCTGTATGGTATTGGGTGAGCTGACGCCCCTGGCCCAGCCACTTGGTTTCCAATGGTGCAATTCATTATAGATACTTGATCATTGTGGCATTTCCTTATGTCTTTGCATTTTAGATGGTTTGATTCATCTCGTCAACCCTTTATTGATAGCATTCTATCCACCCAGCTTGACTTTCTGTGAATCAGTGATGCTTCAAAACTGTTTTACATATGCATCTGCTATGGTCCTTAAACATGTCTGGATAGTAATGCAAATGAAAGGTATTAACCAAATGGTTTCTTATAATGTTCCCCTTGATTGCACTAGCTCATTTTTGGTTTGAAGTTTTCTGGGAATAATACTTATTTTGTTGATATACCAATGTTGTTCAAAGTCAAAAGCAGCTCAATATATTTAGACTACTCCTAGGATTATATCCCTTTAAACTTAAAAGACTTTAGTTGTTGGAGATATTTAGAGTAACTTGCAGAAGAAAATGTGCATACATGTCTAGACAGAGTGCAGATTTGAGTATTATATCTTTAAATAATTTAACATTTAGCTTATTTCTGAAAATTGAGGATACTTAATAAGACAAGATGGCTGACAGCTCTGCTACCTGTGCAGCTCCTCTGAGCTGTTTAACTAAAGTTTGGAGTTCAAAAGTACTTCTTTAATTTGTTTTTTGAAAGAAGAATGCCCCCAAAAAAAGCAAAAGAAGAGATGGATGAAATTAAGCAATCTCTCAGCAACATCCAACAAGAGATTGGCAAAATTGCCACGCAGCAATCACAGATACTCAAGCTGATTGAACAGGTAGACGGCCTCCAAAGGCAACTGGTCAATCTTAAAAATGAGAACAAAGAAAAGGATCGGGAAATAAAAAACCTGAATGGAAGAGTGGATGAATTGGAGCGGTGCTCGCGCATGGAGGATGTGGTGGTCACCGGTCTGAGGACCAGACACCGCTCCTATGCAAGTGTCGCAGCCGGGGTGAGTTCCCCGCAGGCCGAGTTGGAGACGCTGGAGACCCAGGTCGTTCGGTTCCTCAGTGACAGGGACCTGCCCATTCAACAACAACACATCGCGGCGTGTCACCTTCTCCCCCGCAAACAAACCAACGCACAGCAGCCTCCGGCGATCATAATACGATTTGTGAGTAGAAAACATAAATCCGAGTTATTGAAGCAAGGACGCAAGCTGAAGGGGACCGGTGTTTACTTAAACGAGCACCTCACGAAAAAAATGCGGATATCGCCAGAGAAGCCCGCAGACTCAGGAAAGAAGAAAAAATCAAGGCAACTTGGTCAAGGAATTGTAAGGTCTTTGTTAGACTTAATGGAGCCTCACCGGAGGAAGAAAAGGTGCTTCTCATAAGAGAGATCAATGAACTGGAGCAGTTTGATGAAACTTGAAGGACAGCTTGTCTGTCACTGCAGCTGGCCTACTCCCGCGATCACCGTAAGGATCCATTATATTTTTTTTTTTTATTAAAATGTTATGGACCGTGTCTTCACCAGTGTCTGGCCAAAAGTTTTCCTCGTCACTCAAGACACCCGCCCCACAGGTATGAAACTTGTCCTACTCTATGTCCTCTACTGACTTAACTCCTTTAAACGCCGCAACATTCTCTCATGCATTCAACCCATTTGAGCTTAATACGGACAATGATGGAATTTATGAGACTTTTTTTAATCCTGATATGATTTATAATGCCTCAAATACTGCCAAACTGTCGTGTGATTATTTCACCGAATTACAGCTCAATAGTATGTTTCATGAGGGGGACAAATATTTATTTTCTACTTTTCATTTGAATATCCGCAGTCTGTCTAAAAACTATGATTGTTTGAAAGTATATTTATCAACATTGTCACACTCATTTTCCGTTTTAGCTTTTTCTGAAACATGGTTAAACGATGATATTGTCAGTCTTTATCCTTTGATGAACTATAATTCAACTCACTCCTGCAGAAACAACAGAACAGGAGGAGGAGTTTCTTTGTACGTCTCTAATGCTTATAATTTCATCACAAGAAAGGATTTGAGTGTTGAGTTTGATACGACACTTGTGGAAACTGTATTTATTGACATTGCATTAGGTAAAAAAAACATTATAGTTGGCTGTATTTATAGACCACCTGATTCAGATATAAATACGTTTAATGACGCATTGTATTCTACTTTAGAAATCATTAACAAGGAAAATAAATTGTGTGCATTATTGGGTGATTTCAATATTAACTTGCTCAGAGATGATCTGGTATCCACGACAGTCTTTCTGAACACACTTTACTCTGTAAATTTCTATCCTTTAATTACCAAGCCATCTCGTATTACTAGATCATCAGAATCTTTAATCGACAACATTCTTTTTAATTCTCTTGATTATGAAATCACTTCGGGTTTATTGATGTGTGATATTTCAGATCATCTTCCTGTATTCCAGATTGTTCATGCTATTGATCCTCCTAACTCTAAAGGTATTGATTCCACTTGTGGCCAATTTAAATTTCGTAAATTCACTAGAAATAATCTGGAATCTTTCAAAACAGCCATCAGGTATGTCTCCTGGGATGAGGTTCTTGGGCTAAATGATGTTGTTGCAGCATATCACCTATTCATAGTACTTATTAATTCTGCTCTAGACTCATCTTTTCCTCTGATCAGCCCTAAATCTAAAACTAATTATTCTAAAGGGAGACCTTGGATTACTGAAGATCTGAAGAAACGCCTCCCGTAAAAAAAATAAACTCTATAGGAAAGCTGTTACGAACTCCACCCCTTCTAGCTTAGACATTTATAAGAAATATAAAAACAAATTTATAGCTGATATTAGGAAAGCAAAAAAAAATTATTATGCAGTAAAATTCACTCAAGCTTCAAACGATATCAAGTCAACCTGGAACCTCATTAATCATTTGTTGAATCACAAGAAATCAGAAGCAACTGCACCTGTAGAGATGCGTGGGAAAGAGAGAATTCTCTCAAACCCTACCGAAATAGCTGATGGCTTTAATAATTTTTTTGTTAATGTTGGCTGTGATCTGGCATCAAGTATCTTGGGTACAAATGAGAACCCTTGTAACTTGATTAAGGGGCAATATCCTCCTCTCAATACCTTTGTACCTCCAACTACACAGGAGGTCCATAATATCATCATGGAATTAAAGAATTCAGCCCCAGGTTATGATGGCATAAAGAGCATTTTGTTAAAAGAAACCACTGATCATTTAATTCAACCGCTAACCCATATTCTTTCTTTATCACTCCAATCTGGAATTATTCCCTTCCATCTTAAAATTGCTAAAGTTATCCCTATTTTCAAAACAGGTGCTACTGATGATTTCGGGAACTATAGACCTATATCAATCCTGCCTTGCATCTCTAAATTATTGGAGAAATTAGTTTATGCAAGAATATCCAAGCACTTAACTGATAATAAGATCCTATATGCTCACCAGTATGGATTTCGTAAAAAACATTCGACAGAGCATGCATTACTCCAGATAACCAATATAATTTCAACAGCTATGGACAATGGGGAGTTTGCCATTGGGATATTTCTGGACTTAAGCAAAGCGTTCGATACGGTTAACCACAGTATTCTGATAAGCAAATTAAATAGATATGGAGTGGAGGATATTGCCCTGAACTGGTTTAAGAATTACTTAACTAACAGAGAACAGTATGTGTCGCTTAATGGCTATTCTTCTACCAAGTCCAGAATTACTCATGGGGTGCCACAGGGCTCAATACTGGGCCCTTTATTATTTTTGATCTATATAAATGATTTAGCCATGTCTTGCAAACATCTTTTTCCTGTATTATTTGCTGATGACACTAATCTCATAGCAACTCATAATGACTTTAATTATTTGATTGACTGTGTGAATGATGAATTATGCTCTATTGCCAAATGGTTTCAAATTAATAAATTAACACTTAATGTGAAGAAATGTAACTTTGTGATCTTTTGCAACATAAACAAGTCTTACCCCAAAGAACAAGCAAAAGTACTTATTAACGGATCAGAAATTATGCAAGTAAAGGCTACCAAATTTTTGGGAGTTCTAGTTGACGAAAGACTTAATTGGTCAAATCACATTGACCTGGTTTGCAAAAGGTCCACAAAGATGATGGGCATATTAAGGAAAGTTTGTCCTTTAATTCATCCTTCTGCCCATTTAACTTTATATTATAGTTTTTTGTTTTCTTTCATTTTTTGTGGGGGGGGTTTCCCCCCCCCCCTTAAAAAATGTGTTTTTTTTAGTTTTTAATTTTCAATTAAATGCCCCACCATTTTTTTTTTTTTTTTTATTTCAATAAATATTTTTTTTTATTATTTAAAAAAATCCAATTTTTTAAAACAAACAAGGCAAAAAAAAAAAAAAATTTAATTTTCTTTTTTTTTTTTTTTTTTATGGGGGGGGGGGGGGGGAGGTAGAGCGAGATGAAGTGTGTAAACGGTGTATGATTGACTCTCAGAGAAACACCAGTGCTGTCACTCGGTTATAGGTTATAATAACGCTATTTATCAAAAGCTTAGACTATAACCGAAAACCACTGCATGAACTTGGTCTGTTTAATTGTCTCTTTGTGTCTTTATTTTCTCCACCTGTCTGTCCTCTCTTTGCCTCAGTAAAGTATATAGGTTCCTGGTATGTCTGCTTGTTAATATGGTTCCCTCTCATTTGTTCTTCTTACTTTATTCTCATTATATTATTACAATTAAGAGAGGAGATAAGAGTAAAAGGAACACAGTGCAAAAACCCGGGGCGCAGACCAGAATTCTGGTTACAGCTCCCTCAGCTGTGAAGGATAAGCAGTCCCTCTGGGAGCTTTCAACAGCTACCAGCCTCAATTCACTTTAATGTTTAATTGATTCCAAGGCTACCAACACAGAACCCTGATATTAGGGTATAAGTATGGACCTCCATATAGTAAAATATGAGAAAAAAGGCAACTGGTTACTCAAACGTGTCAAAGCAGAACAGCGAAGCCAAAGAGAAATAGAAGACTGAGGCAACACTATTGTGTTTTTGGTTAGAAACAGAACTAGCATGTCTGAGAACTTGATAATAAAATGTGGACATTACATTGTTAGTACTAAATAGTAATGAGCCTTTACTGAGTGGATCCACTGTGAATGATAGAGATTAGACAGGACACAAATTAACTTAGGGCTTGGGTTGCTAGGAGGCATGCAGCAGACTTTGATTGAGACACACGAATCTGCAATCCCGATGTATGCCAGCTAATTTGACACTGTTAAAACAACTTCCTGAGAGCTTCCATCAGGATGTCATTATGCAGCACACTGGTCCCAGTTCACAGCCACAATGATCACCACTAACAGTGGGAGGGACATGCTTGACTGAAGAAAGGAGACAGTAAGCAGTGCAGACATTCACCAGCATGAAAGCACATTACAGATGAAGTACTGCTCAGGAAGGTAGACAAATATGCAACTCATAAGTGCCTATGACTGACAGGTAGTTAACCATCTGTATGTTCTGCGTCAAGCAAACAATTTATCATCAAATGCACTTCAAACTAGAAAAGCAAAGAGATCAAACCTTTGACAATGCTGCATAATCGTTTTTTTTTTTTGTTTTTTAATATATTTTTTTTTGGCATTTTTATGCTTTATTGATAGAGTAGAGACAGAGTTGAAATGGGGCAGAGAGGGGAGTGACATGCAGAGAATGACCGAAGGCTGGAATCGAACCCTGGTCCGCTGCTGGCCGAGGCCCATGGGGGGGACGCCCTACCAACTGAGCAAAGGGCGCCCCCATGCTGCATAATTGTTGTTGTGTTTTACAATCTTCATATGCACCGGGGTATTGCATAAATAATATGGCTGGGATTGCACAAAGCAACACATTATTTCTCTTCCTTAATAAAAAGATGCAAAAAAGGAAGGCCCCCTTCTGTGGAGAAAGCTCAGACGCTGGAGAGTTGAAGGAAAGGCTGAGCGGATGAATGGGATCCTCTGAGGTGGAAAGAAGAACAGCAGCTGATCCGTGTTAGTCAGCCAGTACACCTCCCACTGCATCCCACCACACACGTGCACACTCATACACACACAGGACACACCAAGAGAGCACTTACTGTGTGGTATAATTGCAAGCAGCTCTCAATAAGCACGTAGCTATATCCAAAGCCTAACTTGCTCCAGGTTTTAGCCTGAGGGTTCATGTATAAATTATGACCGTCCAGCATTGACTTAAGCCTGATAACAGAAAACATACAACAGGCAAACAGGTGGTCCGTGGTTTATTTTGACCCCGTAAACAGTGAGCCAAATGCCCACGCAATTTACTGCACGCAAATGTTGAGATGAAATAGTTGAATCATTCAGTGAAACAGTTTAACGTCATAATTATTTTTTTTTTACTTCCAAAAGCATTACGCAATGTCCGTACCAGTTTGAGCCATAAACTGTTGGTGATTGTATTGATGTAGAGCACTAAGAAAGGAAGGGCCCCAAAAATAATATCAAAATGCCTCCTTGTGGGATGCAATGTCTGGGTTTATCTGTTTGACTATCACCCTGCACACAAAGACATTGGGAAAATATCATGTTGTTGTTTGTTTGGTTTAAAATATACCCAAAGTAGATGATGTCGTCACGATGGCATCATCCAGTCTGTGACCTTCAGCACTCACTGGGTCGGTTTCCAGTCGAGTGTGAAGCGGCTGGGATGAGGATCAGCACCTCTAAATCTGAGGCCATTGTTCTCAGCAGGAAACCAGAGGAGTGCCTTATCCAGGTAGGGAATGCATCCTTACACCAAGCCTACTTCAGATCGGCCCCAAAGTGGCCCCACAAATGAACACATAATGATCCAAGAAATGTCTTTGTTTAGGTTTTGCCAAGCTGAGCTACAGGGATCACTGGACACCAAGAACGCCGCCTATTCTAGCCAAGTCTTTAGATCTTCATGAAAAAGTCAAAGCGGTCTTCATTTGCAAGGTTCAAAGTACATTCATTCTGCTAGGAAAGCTGGGTCAGTGCTTAGGTTTATCAAGGTACATGAGCAAGTAACTTTCAGTCCATATCTTCCTCATTCTGACTATCTGGTCCCTGAAAAGTGTTCAGTCAGTGCATTTCATTCAGTGAAAGTCGGTTTTTCACCTTCTGAACGTGAACTCTGTCTAGTCTGTCTGTCTGTCCAGAGTCTGACCAGAGGGTTTCAGTGGGATATCAGATGTGGAGAACTTATCCAATTCAAGGCCTCTCAGCAATGTTGAAATGGAAGAATGTCAGCTTTCACCTCACACTTCAGAATAATTAGACATCCTTAGCAAAGTAGTCTTTAACATGTAGAACAGTAGAGGTCAATGACTAAAATAGAAGAGTCAAGAGAAAACTGGAGGGTCCTTGCCCAACGTAAGTGTGCACTTTGTGAAATAGGGTAGTGTTGCAAAGAGCTGTTTATTAAGACCGCTTTTTTTGTAAATTGGAAGTATTTCAACTGCTCACAATAATCGTACACAGACTTAAATATGTAATTTGAACTCACAGAGTGACACAAGTGGTGATAATGAGTTTAGACAACTAAAGGACAAAATGCAACAAACAGTCAACTGGTATCCTAGAAAGTCTTTACCTATTTGAATTGGATTTAGAAGTGACATAAAAGTGATACATGGGTGTTTGACTATTGTTGCAGTTGACTTAAATATGATTTAAAAATATTTTCCGTCAGCATGGGAGTAAATTATAGATGACTATAAGAGAAATATGTATTTAAACTCATTTAAGAAAACCAGTCTCCCTGATCAGATGAGATCAGACTCCTTTAAATCACATGATTAATTCATCTGAGCAGTAGAAACATGATTTGACATTCTCCTAAGAGAGAACATGACATAAATGCAGCTGATACTTCATGTTCCACTCTTTGAAGGCATACTGTGCAACATCTTAATAAAAACATAAATGATAAGAGTCCCACACAAAATAATCCCTCTCAATGATCACTTCTTCCCCACTAGAATATGAGGTGGTGTGTTTATCTGCACAGTCCTCCTCCCTCTGGCTGGATTTTACATAGTAGCATTTATTGGTATTGTTTTGTTCAACACTCTCCACGTGCACTGCTCAATTGATCGACGCTTGGAAAACATCCCGACGGAGAAAAAACAAAAATCAAATACAGCCATTCAACATCATGCCATCGATCACCTTGTTTCAATTGCACCTGCCATAGGGTCAGTGAAAGCAGTTAATGCACGGTATGATAGGTAAGCTGCTCATGCTGATAGTGTCTACTTCCAAAAACACACCTGGTCTGAATGGATTAACTATCGTGATTCATTAGTGGGAGCGCAGTGGTACTGTTCTGAGCGTGCAGTGGGTCTCTCGCAAGCACATACCTTATAATCTGAACAGAATTTATTAATCTGACCATACAACAAATTGTCCTGTGTGCGCTCAACTCTGCCCACATGCTCGTTCAATCTCTGCTCTGTGTGCTCATAAGCACCAGCACACACAAACACACCCACAGTGTCTCTGCACTCTCAACATATGTGAGCTGCCAACTCTGCCTGAATGCTCACTCCAGGTGGCACAACCTCATTAGAAATGCACCGAATAACCAGCCAATCACCGACTGGGGGGAGGGAGCAATTCTGATTGGCTGTGACAGGTTTCTGTTAAACTTGTATTCTCAAGGAGAGAAAAGGACAACTTTATTTATCAGCATGACTCCTACAGAGATAAACAAAGAGCATATGGATCTCTCTCTGTCCCTTTCCAACAACATTGGAAGCAAAAAGACAAGGAGTCAGACACCATGTTACTTCAAAAATGCCTACAACAGTATAATTCCTTGTTGATTATTGTGGTTGAAATAGCTGACAGTCATCTATTGTCTACAAAATACATTACTATACAGTTGGTGCAAAATCAATGGCCCTAATGTTGCGTGAAGTGCAGTCAACATTGTGTGGCCTCTTTATTGACGGTGTGTTTCATCCTCCTCTCTAATGCTGCCACCCCGGGGCTCCGGTGGATTACAAGACTTGAGAGCAGCTCGATGAGCATTTACACTTCAGTTCGACCAGGGAGGATGAGGCCTCTGGCCACCATTTTACATCCATTATTTGAACACACAATAGGAATCATTGGCATACTGCTAATATTGCATAGCTTGAGGTAAAGTTTATGAGGTAGTGTACACCTCTTAACGATCTGACAGCCCGACTATGCTGCGAACACAATTATGCTGTGTGGTCAACTGCTCTGGTTCTTGTGAATCAAATTATGCAAGAGAGATAGAGATTATTTTTTCAGGGGGGGTGGCTGGTCTATCACTCATTTAACCTCAAATACATTCTGAGGGGAACACATCTCGGTTATGGTCTCATGATCTTTGCCTGAATGCTTCCTGCCTTGGCTTATAACCACACTAGGAAGATGGATGTAGGTGAATCATCGTACTCTATAATTTTTTTCTCTTTGTAAGCAACACGTGTCATTGGATATTGCACGACAAACTGTCCCTGAGCTATTTTAAACCTATGTTTCCGGTTTCTGTTATTCAATAGGCTGTTTATCAATATGGGATGTGTGTGTACAGTGGCTGTTGAGATGAACTATGGCTTACAAAATGGCTATGCTGAAAAACCGGAGCGTGGATATGAGAGTTAACAAAATACCTATCATGGCTTGATAAGACACAGAGAGAGAGAGAGAGAGAGAGAGAGAGAGAGAGAGAAAAGAGATACCAACCAAAGTAAAGATATTGCTCCAACACACAAGTTTTTTAATTGCAAGTACTTGCATCATATCAAACACATAATATAAACACCAGCATTGTTGACATGGGCATCAACTTTAATATAACATTTCCATCAAGATCTAAGTATTTTCAGGAAAGCGTAATATTTTATCGTAATGAGAAAAGTGTTGTGCCCTTTTCGTAATCTGAAATGCTTTTGGGATTTACAAAATGTTTTGTTTTTTTGAATTGTTGTTGTGTTATATACCATAGATCCTTAACTGCCTTTTGCTGCCTCAGTGCCAGTACAATAAGCAATGATAATGAAGTTGTATCGTATCTGATTAGAATGTACAATGTGTCGATGTAGGTTTATTGTACAAACACTTGAGGTAAAAGCAATGTCCCACAGGGAACCACGTTTCTTTTGATAGAGATCAGTTGTATAAAAAGAGGATTTGATTGCTGATATACCAAATACACTTCTCAGTGCTTTATTTAATCTGCTCTTTATGGTTCTGTTTACAGGAAAGGAGAATACAGCTGGGGTGTTACATACTGGTAAATACATTAAATCAACTGAAAACAAAGCACATAGCACTCATTATTTTAAGTGTGACTACTGTACATTTCCTCATTACATGGTGCACAGACCTTCAGCCAGACCAACTATTGCTGTTTTTATTTTTTCCAGTTCAATCTGCAGTGGAGGCAGAGGATCAGTGATTGATTCCCTAGAAATTGCTCCCTGGACAACAGCCATCTAGACACTGTAAATAACAAAGTGGTAACACATTTAGGATGATGGAGATGCTTCATGGAATATATATATATTGTAAACAAGCAACTATTACTGGCAATCCAGTGTATTTGTATGATCCCTGCACTCAGAGGTACATCTATAATTAATAGTCATCTACTGGCTGTCATGGTCAACCTTCTTTCTTTTTAAAAATCAATGTCATATAATAGTATATTTATTCTATATTGTGGTTATCAATTGATTCAAATATGTATACCAGATTAATCGCATTATTGTACATACTGTAGTTAATTTAATTAATTGCACATGTTTTATTTGTTCTAAATGTAGCATACAGTTACATTTAAAACACGTTTTAAATACTCTTATCAACATTTGACTGTACAATATCCTTGCTTTATACGAATGTATATGTATCAGTATTGCAAGAATCCCCAAAAATGACAAGTCCTGTCCAGATTATTCTCCAGAAGAACCTCAAAAAGGTACTCAATGCTCAAAATATATGCTGAAAGCATTTACCTTTGGCGATGGCTCTCTGCATCAGCTGTATGCTTGGTCAGCAAGTGTTATTAAAGAGGGATATTTGCATGGCTTAATCTTTGAGACAAGTCTGCGCGAGGAGACATACTCTGGTGGTAACTCTATGAATGCAAATACCTTTGGTTTTGGATTTCCCTTTCTATGCTTTAAGTGTCAGATGCTGTTGGTGAAATTATTCCTCAGGCGAAGGTAGAACAAAAGACCTGCTTGTCATATCCAACCAATAAACCAAAAAAGACTGTGATAAAACATGTTTTTATAAGTTATGACTCCACGTGAACCACATTGTAAAGCAGATTTATTTTTTAAATGTTACATGGTTGGATGGCATACATTAGCAGAGAGTTATAATGCTTGAGGATGTGGTGAGAAAGGCATCGACAGAACTACTGTTCCCCCACTCTTACTTTCTCTGCTCCTCATCTAGAGTAACATGCAGCCTCTTAGCTATAGTCAGCTCCACCACCGCACCAGCTGTCATTTTAAATCTCTGTCCTCCATCAGTCGTGTACCTTTGGGACAACTTTTGACTTCTTGCTACCCCACTGTTTCTATCCTGGCCTCTGCTGCTGTGACACACTCCTTCTACTCATGGCTGCAGGCTGTTAATGCTAGTCGACCGGTTCAATGATGGGAAACTTCATGCCAGCCAGCTGAGTAACCTCTGGCAATTTGGCAGTGTGTGTGTGTGACGCTGTGTATGTGTGTAACCTTGGCAGTGGAATGTGATGTGTTGCCCTCTCCTGTCCGTATGCCTGCTGTGTCTCTGTTCACCTCGCTGTGGGTCGCATCCACTTCCTGGAGCCTCTGCTGACACTATCAGCATGGCCACAGCATTAAAACAACAGAGGCTTCTGCAGTACAACCTGTGGCAAGTGAAACCTTGGGTGGTAGCCTACACATAGTGTGTTCTCTAGACCTGACACTATGTCTTGTCTAGTCAGATTTCTGCCCTCAGCAACTTGCATATAAATGTTATCCTTTTCATACCAGGGAGGAACATGATTTGAAAATATAATGTGGAGAAAGCCATGCAGAGAATTTGCATCTAAATGGGACTATAAAGAGACATAACAGGGCATTTAAAAATGTGAAAGCAGGAACCAAAAGCATGATCCGCAGAATATGAATAAAAGCAGAAGAAAAGAGATGTGTATAGATGTTCAGCACCCTTTCAAAAGATGGAGATAGAGGAATCAAATGTCTTTCTTCCTCCTCATTGCTAAAACAACAATAAACGAAGCCCCGCAGGCTGCTGGGAGCTCCCAGTGAGTCAGAAACAATGGGTTGCTGGATATGTCTCAATGTGTGAGTTTGTTTTTCACATTAAACCATTTCATCTCCTCCCACCTCTCATCCCTCCATTGTCAATGTGAACTCCTACCTCCCACAATCCCTCTCTCCATTAGCGAGTTGGCAGCTCTGATCAGGTGATGCTGTACTTGACTCATTTCCTGTGGGAATCGATGGGCACAGCTAATGAAATGGCTGGAAGCTGATCGCTGTAGTGGGGTCCGGGGCCTGGGGAGTGAGCTGACTCAGGTCACCATTGGACAGAAGCGATACGTGAGCATGGATGTCCTTTATGGGGAAAAACACTTGGGGCAAGACAGAAAAACAGAGACAATGTCGACCACTGGTAACTAGGTTTATGGGAATTGCTCATGGACTAAATGGACCAAATTGGATTGAATTTAACATTGTACATGTTGGATTGTCTCAAAGTGATAATGGATTGCTATAAAAAAAACTTCCAAAAATAGCTCTTGATATAACAGTAATCAAGCATTGGAAAAGTTTATCATGAGCGTTTACACATGAAGCAAAATGTCACCTGTAAACAAATAACCTGAAATATAACCAAAGACAACAAAGAAGCTCCAGCTTCATTCCTATTATCTTTCACTGCCATAGTCTTCACAAGATGCATCCACATATTCAGGTCCAATCCCTGCACTAGTCTATTACAGACATACAACCTGTACACCAGTACAGCCCATAGTGCAGGCCATGTCAGCTTTCCTTTACAGTTTGCATATAAACTAGAGAGATGCCTCAGAACAATATGCTATAAATACATCAAATTAGCAGACTTCTTCTTACAGAGAAGTCATTGTCACTGTCTACTAACTGAGAGGGTGCGGTAATTCATTATTTTAGGCTGGGTCAGCATTCATCATTGGATTTTAATGCCTCTCAGTTCCCTTCTTCAGGCGCTTGTGCCCAGTGCTAATCAACACTTTGCCGCTTATTAGACATGTTTAAATCAACACATTTTCTTAAATAGCTCTTCACTCTTTTACTCTTAATGCTGGGGTGGAGGATTTGGGGAGACAATGTCAATTGGGATAGAGATTCCAATCCAAATACCTCAACCGCTCCACTTGTTCTCTTTGGTCCCTCCCCTATGGTCCCTCCCTGATACACTCTACACCAACAAAGTCGTGCCAACAAAGTCATGCCAAAGTGAATGGACAGTCCCAACAGCCAATAAGAACAGAGAATCGGAGCCTCGCTCTGATTGGTCAAAGTGTACAGCTCATGTTAACTTTGACCAATCAGAAATCACATACCACAGCTTTAAAACACAATAATTACACCACTCCCTTTGTTCTTCCTCATTTTCAACACCAACCCTTTCAGAGAAGCGGAGGCAGACCCTCTGCATTATAATTAAGAGAGCCTGCTGCGTAGGGGTTATATAGGACAGAAAAAAATCCTATGGTGAAAGTTTCAAAGTGTTCTCAAAGCCATAAAGAGTAGTTTTGTGAACATGATGAAAAGTCAGTTTGTGCAATGTGTGTGGTCAGGAAATTCCAAAATGGCAGAAAGTATATTTTGTCTGAGGGGACGTTAATGTCAAACACCAAAATCCTCCCCCATTCATGCACAATAACAGTTTACATAAAGTGCAAAGCAGTGAACTGACAAGTGATATGCACTGGCTGAGGCCTGGGAGAGCAGGCAGGGCTCTGGCTAGAGGCTTTGATATGCAGACCAGCCAGCGGGGAGAGAAGATGAGAAACCCTAAGATCAAACACCAACCAAACTCTCACTCACACTGACTGAAACCCACTGCAGTGTTAATGGATGGATGGACCAAATGGGCCAGTAAATGAATGCAGGATCAGATTTTTGTCTTGGGAGAGAACAAAAAGCTTATTGAGCTCCAGTCCATTAGTATGAACTCACTCTGAATTGTACGTCACAGACATTTGATAGTCGGAACGGAATCGCTTAAAAGGGAAACCATATCCCGTTCCTCTGCAGTCCGATCGCTTCACGAGTGTGTCACCACAGTTAATTATAAGAGGAACAGACAGGCTGGACAACCTCCACACACAGCTGCTCAGCATAATAGTCAGGTGAGAATAAGAGGGACCGCACAAAAGAGCAGGGTGAGAAACTGGATGTATGATTGATGAGAAAACTATCCTTCTTCAGTCTGATCCTCTGAATGGTTCTTGTCCAATCAAGATCAAGATATTTCCTCTGACCCACATGTCTGCTATGCTGTGCAGCATTGTTCTGTATTCTACATCCATAATACACCACCGACCAAAGGCATGAACACACACACAATGTTAAAAGTAAAGGCACAATTTGCCACGAATGGTGCCAATTATCCAAACTTGCAAACCATTGTGTTATGACAATATTCAAAGTGTTATCACCAAATGCCTTCACACAAAGAGGGGCTGCTCAGGGAGGCTTAAACGCCTCAACAACCATCCCCAAATCAATTACATACAGACTCTCAGAAGGTCTAATGTTCAGCTCCATGAGGCTGACAGGGGGCAGGAACTGGACTGTGTTGAAACACAGTGAACTGTAATGCACCACATCTCATTAGTGTCCTTCAATGGACTGTGTGCACAGACACTAGAAGCACTGAATTGGAGATGTGTTTGAATGCAAAAAGGTAGGTTTTCAAGCTCAACCTTAAGGTACAGTAAGTCAATACATTTAAAATACAAAGGGAGCTTAATCAACAGACTTAACTTTACCCGTTGACTGCCTGTGCTGTTGTCAAACTTGAACAGGGAAACATTTGTTTTTGCCATTTTTTTATTTGACAATGGGTTGTAAAATATGACCAACAACCATGATTAAACATGTTGCCAAATCAACTCATATAATTGTTTCGAACATGTAAAGGGGGATTTTTGCTTCTGAATGAAAGCTGAAGAAACCATTTAAACAAGTTCATTGTGGTTTAAGAGAATGCTGATTGGATAGTTGGCTGCTGGGTTGACATATCGGCCTGGTGCTTGTTGAGGGTTCACTAACAACTCCTGTTTGGGACTGCAATTATTTGTGTTCTGCCTGTTCTAATGGGGGATATTATTTCAAATGATGAAACAGGTTTGAGGCGTTGCCAGTCTTGGTTGGCACGTGTCTTTGGCACAGTTTTCAGTGCACGCTGCTTGCTTTTTCATCGGATTGCATGGTTAACTTTAAAAAGGAACCTTGAGATGCAGCAGGGTTCTTTTACCAAACTTCACATGACAAGATTTAATCAAACAAGTTAAATAAATGTTATTTAAAATGGAGAGGTAACACTTTACTATAAGGGTCACAAAGAGTGAGTAGTTACTGAGGAACAAATGAGGAACAGATGGTTAGTTAATGAGTAGCTACTGAGAGAATATTATTATAGCACCAATGATTAGTTACTGAAAATAGACCAGGAGTTCCTGTATTAATGAAGCATTAGGTGATGATAGGTTAATGAGTAGGTACTGAGAAACTGATTCAAGCACTGTTTAGTTACTGGTAAACAGACTGGGCCAAACTGTAGGCTATTAATGAAGCATTAGGTAATAGTATAAGTAAATGAGTAGGTACTGAGAAACTGATTCAAGCACTGTTTAGTTACTGGTAAACATACTGGGACATACTGTATTAATGAAGCATTAGGTAATAGTAAGTGCATGAGTAGGTACTGTTCACTAACGGTACATTAATGGAAACGTAAGCATTTGTTACTGAGTATGATGCACTACCCCACTTGAAGGTACACACACTGCTTTAGTAAAGGTACGCTATTGGTCAAGTAAGCATTTGTTAATGAATATGTGTACGGTAACTAATCAACAGTGCTTGAATCACAGTAGCTGAGTACCTACTCATAATGAACCATTCATTCCTCATTCCTTCTTAAGTAACTTTCCACTTTTTGTGACCCTTATTGTCAAGTGTTACCGGAAAATGCAAAACAATTTAATCTCAACATTTAACATAGTCTACTCATATACATCTTCTACTACAGATTGAGGCTCAGGCTTTTACGTATGTGTTGCATTTCCTGCATCATTGACTTATTCAGTCTCTTTCAAACCTCATGCCCCTCCCATTAGACATATTTTCCTAAAAAAAAAAATCATCAATGTCCTAAACAAAGAAAACAAAATGGAGAGGTGATGTAACCTAGTGATTACCAGGAAAAGAGCAGGGTAATTTGTGGTGTGTGTGTGTGTGTGTGTGTGTGTGTGTGTGTGTGTGTGTGTGCATCTTTGTGAGAGCGAGTGTATGTGCGCTGCCTTCACTCAATGACGTAGCCACTCCTTCACACAAGCATATTATTGTTAGCGTTTTATTCCAGAAACTGACCTGAAAAACACAGAGAATTTTAAAGGTCAACTAATGTTGGAAGCATGTTGTACATGTGTGTTGCAGGACAGGTCACAACATTCAACATGACATGTCCTCGTCACATACTGATTCATATCTCAATATTAGATACATCACACAAAATCAATTCAGCACTCAGAAAATGAACTGTAATTGACCCTAACTCGATGATGCTCCGCATGCACATGAATCAGTGTTGATTGTTATTGAACGAAGGTCCATTTGAGATCATTGACTGCTTCTGAACACTCATCTTGTTGCTATCGACTCCACTATGATGAAAGCAGAGAAGTGCTGCCCTGTTAGCATCTCTGGCATCCATCTTGCATTTCTTTTTTTCAACTACATTTATTTAACAAAGTTCTTAAAGAAAATATATTGCACAAGGTGTAATGTCAACGTTGTGGTCGGGGGGACTTAAGTGAGCTGTTTAAAACGGATGGTAAAGCATGGTATGCTGAAGGAATGCACCAACCCAGACACAACACAGTATATGACCTCCAGTGTAAGTGTCTGTATGGATGTCTTTGTTTTGTATGAATCAGCAGTTCAGATACCCTGTCTATCCGTCTTTCTGTAAACCTGCCTGTCTGTTTACCAATAAGGATATAGTACAGTATGAGCGGTAATAATATGTTTTAGGCTGATATTTAACAATATCTAAATGTATAGGAAGAAACTTTAATTACTTGACTTAGCGCTATTACTTGTCTAGAGTAAATGTCATCACTGCAGCTTAGACTATGATATATATTTGTTTTTATTTTTTCCAGTTGAATTATGTTTATACAGACGTTGGTTCTGACCGGGGTAATTTGATTGGACAAGAGACATTCCATGAGCGCTACAGAAGCGCTGATAGGAGTCCAAAGTCACTCGGACTGTTAACCAAACGGACAATATCACTGCTCACTTACGAGCTGCACCTGTGTTAACTGTGTATGTGTGACTCAGGTTGGCTGTGAGCGAGTCTCCCCGTCTGTGAGGGCAGCGCTTGAATAAACCTGAAAAATAATCATGATTTCAATAATAATGACCTAAATAATCAGGATTATGATTTGTTTTTCCATAATCGAACAGCCCTTACTCCTTGCTCTGAACTAGTTTCCTATCTAGATGTGTACAGAGACAGAGCAGCTTAATCTTATCTGCTTACCGTCTGGTCTCAAACGATAGCTCTCAGCTCTGTTCAATCTTGATCACAATAACTAGTTAACTAGTTCACTGCTTATATATATTCCTGGAGAGGTTGACACATATTCAATCTAATAAATAAAAAAAACAAGCCTGAATGTTAAGCGTGTGAGATATCATAAATGTTAATGGCACGTAGCGTTGAAGGGCTTTTCATTGCAGATCTCATCTCCAGTGGAAATGGCAAAATGTCAGAGGTTGAATGAGGTTTAGCAGAGAAACAGCTTAGTCCTGCATGGCTGAGAGCAGAAAAGACCTGGCATATAAATGAGACATGATCTCGCCAAGTGGGGGATTCTGCAATATTGATAATAACAATGGAGGGGGCTGTGGGGCTGTGCAGGAGGCTATACACAAGACAAGGGAAGTAGGCAATACATACATATTGCATTATGTTACAGACATGTAGACACAGCTGCCTCACAGGGACAGTATTAAAAACAGCAGCAGCCTATAGGGCAACACTTTACATTCTCTGTGAATGTCAGAACATGGATCCACACAGGGGAGCAAACAAGATTCTGAGAGGGAGCTTGAATTTAGCGACCGTAATGCTTGACATGTCCTCATCCTCGTGTGAGAATGGAATCATTTTCACAAGTAACGTTAATTGTTCGATTGTTCAGGCAAGGGCAAGACCAGAGTACAAATACAGATGTCCCAGAGCTCCCAGTCAGCCCTGACACATCTTCCTCTAACACTGAGCTGTAGTGATTTATGGAACAGAATGCTGCACTCTGTGACACAATGATTCGGATATGGACACAGAGTGAGGAGAGGAAGGGAGGGGAAGTAAGACAGTCTATGAGGACACTGGAAGTACCAGCACTTCAGCGATAGTATTACAAAGGTGTCGTGAGGGAGAAAATGAATGGCCGCACATGAATAGTGAGGCTGCTCAATCAAAAAGACAGGCCTCATGTGGGAGTCAATGGCAAAGCATGTATTGTAAATTAGTATTTTTGTATTAACAAAAGCACAATGATTGTATTCTATTTTTCAGCAATCACATTGTCATCCAATTATGACAATCATTTCAAAGAATAAAATAAGTGATGGTAAACCTATACAGTACATAGATAGGAAACGTGCAGACTACAAGGTTACACTCAGTCATCTTCAACTGCTTGCAGCCTGTATGAAGGGCCTTCCTTATAACCTGCCTCCCTATACAATTCTAAAATTAACATTTAAGGGATGTGCTACATGCTGTCACTGTGCAGTCCAAGTATTCATGAAGTGTCCAAACTGGTTGCCTTGATTCAGTTGTTCATAACCATGTCAACAGTGCCACAATATGAACCCCACAAACGTATGTGCTCTTGTACACTTGACTCTTCTACAGCTCCTATGTTCTAGATTTCCTCTCTCATCTTCATATGTTCAGACAAACTTGTCAGCCTTTTTTGGATAATGAGTCCCCTGGCTCCAGTGGTGCCCCTCCATTAATCAATAATAGTGAGGGGAACACGGCTCTGCTTGACAGGCTTGTACTCCCCACACTGGTCCTTCTCAACAAACAAACTGTCTTTCCAGCTGCCACCATTCTTTCATGATCATCCCAGAGTCTATTCCCACTTTAAAACAGAACATGTTGTTATTGGAATAAGGACAGTCATCTAAAAAGCTATTGTTTAGGGGGATCAATATTGGATATCTGATCTGAATTTTTTATAATGTTTTTTTTTTTTTTTTTTTGCAGAGCACACACAGTACGGACATGTAGCGAAACATGAGGAGATATTCACTGATTTTGGACCAATTATTTTTTTGAAAACAAACATTCTCCAGAATCGCTGCCTTCACCTTTAAGTTGACAATCAATATGCACAGTGCAAGGACACATTTGAACAGCATGCTATCTATACACAGTGAACTCTAATGAAGTTGCTCTGAATTCAGCACATAGGAGCAACTGAAGAGTGCAAAAAAAAACAATAATCTTATAATGCACGAAGAAGCATATCTAAGTTATCAACTCACTGGTCATCAAAGATGTATTCACATATTATTTGATTGAACTGATTGAATAACTATCATCTTCATTTTGTAAAGCCATCATTAATATTAAAGATAAAAAAGAATGATTATTTTTTACTAAATATAAGAAAATACTTAGTCATACAAAGTTACATTTAACAAAGACCATAACCAACTGGGTGACATCAAGTCGATGACCATCACTTACTCCAATTCTGCCTGTGAGTATACTATAATTATCAAGTAGGCCATTTAAAAAAAAAGTGTAGTGCAAACAAAGGACAGTCATTCTCTGTATTTTCCTTTGCTTCTTTTCATTCTCCGCATTATCTTTGGCATTTTATCTCATTGTCTACTCCTCCTAAAAAAAACAAATTACCGGGACTGAGGCTCATTTCTCTTTTGCCTTTAACCAAAGTGAACTTCTAAAAGACACTCTGAATGCAGCATAATGATTGTGACAAATGAGACAGAACTTCAGGCAGAATGAAGGAAGTAATGAAGCCCTGATGCATCGATCACTGGAGAGAGAGAGGGGAGAGAGAGAGAGAGAGAGAGAGAGAGCACAATACATAAATAAACTAGCGCTGAGCAAAGTTTCCATCATCCAAGTTCCCAAAAAGGTTGAGCATGAACGTTATAAATAGATATGTTTATGCTAATACGTCACGTTGTCTGCATTTATGAAACTAAATGCTTAATATCCCCCTGTCTCTCAAAGGGGATCGTAATGACATGAATCAGTTTCAGTTTCATAATCGTATTATTGAGAGGGGCAGCTCCAGCAGACAGTAGCAGTTTAAGTGAAGTGGCAAAGATAATTTCATGTCCAAATATAGTGCACAAATCACTACCGCTCTTCTCTCTCTTCTTCCACTTTTGCCTCCTCCTATCTGTCTGCGCCTAATCACTTCTTTTCTCTTCACCAACGTTGAAAGTAACACCCTTGAACTGAAAGCACCCCAGGAGTCAGCAACGTTCTGATTTGAAAGTGATTTCAGTGGGAAACAGTTTTCACCACAGGAGGCCCCACTGAGACCTCATCTCTGAGAGAGAGAGAGATTTGTGGGGATTACCTGGAAATCTTCAGCCAATGTCTTTGTCTTTGCATTAGTACTCTCCCTTATCTAGTCAAATATTGTATTGTCAATGATCACCCCTGATGGATGCATTTAGCCATGCAAACACATGTTCATAAGAGTAAAGACATCAATACAATGAATGTGATACCCGACTAAAACAATGCACACATCACAACGTGTATGTGGCAAGCTGGGTTTAAAGATAAGATAAAAGATGAAGTGCATTGTGGGAACAGGAGTGGCACACTACACAGGCAAGCAACCTGCTGAGATGCAGAAAGAGCCAGGCCAGGAGTCATCCTACAACTCCAGTTAGAATATATGTACTTTTCATTAATGCATGATATTGATGCCTTTAAGAAGATCTGGGGACCGCAGACTGCAATATGTATAAAGTGGTCAGAGAAAGGGTTGACTATATGCATTTGAATGAGTTCAACTTGTGTCTGTCGGGTTCACCGTAGTTGATGATTGTTTAGTGTGTGTGTGTGTGTGTGTGTGTGTGTGTGTGTGTGTGTGTGTGTGTGTGTGTGTGTGTGTGTGTGTGTGTGTGTGTGTGTGTGTGTGTGTGTGTGTGTGTGTGTGTGTGTGTGTGTGTGTGTGTATATATGAGGTGGTTAGGACATCAAAAGGTCAGCAATCTATCAACAGAGAAAAACTGCAAGCTGCATTAGAAGGTACATTTGTATTTCCAAATGCTATTGTGGATTTATAACGTTGTAGAAGCTTTATTCAATCACTTTCGTATCAATCACTGCAGGTCATATATTACTTAATTATGGACGAGAGGCTGGCTCATGTTTTTGGTCCAAAAACATGAGCCAGTGTTCTGCTCTATGTGGACAAGAAGGGGGCTAATTGTTCTGCTACTTTAGTTGTGGCCAGCGTCATGAGATGGTCATGGTTCATCTGACCTCCTCTTGTGAAATGGTTACTTCTATAAGTTATTTGTACAGAGAAGATGTATTTCTCCCAAGGCTAAGATTTTCTCACATATCTTAACATGTAAAGCTGTTAATGTAAGAAATTGAAGTAACAATGGTTATTTCTTATTATATACAAGCAAAGGTTAATATTACATGATTAGTATTGCATCATTAATATTAGAAAATGTATTTTCCTAACACACCTAAAATAGTAGGCCTATGCTCCCGCAGAATGCAGAGCACAGGAGAAGCCTCCCACCGTCATGAAGCCCTTCTTTTGCGGTATTACTGGGGGCATAGCAAAGGAATAAAACAAAGTTGTTTGTTTCCAGGCAGGGGATGCAGTTCCAAATTGACTGATAAAATACAAGACGATAACTTTAACAAAATCAGTAAAAAGTAAGACTTTAAATAAATCAGACCACTGTGGTGTATTCAACAGTGGGTTTTGCTTTGAAAAACGTTTACCAACTGTTGTCCAAAGGTTCAGTCGGCTTTATGTAAGGAGAGGAGCTACTCTGACCCTCCAGAGGGTTCTCAATCCACCCACTGTGTGTTCACCATCTGCTACAGCTAAACACCAGCGGCAAGCATTTCATCATTACATAATGCATATAAAGGAGTTAATCACAGCATGTTGGGCACTGTATTTATTTATTTATTTATTTATTTATTTATTTATTATTATTCTTTCGGACAATTCCACACAATACACAATTTTCTCTTGCAAATATTCATACATCATACTTTGTGTTGTCCGAAGGGAGACGGAAGAAGCCAAAGGCTTATCAGGTCCCGCCCCCATTTTCATCAAATTCGGATTCAGATACACAGTTACTGTTACAGAAAATAAAAATAAAACAAAAAACATTTTTATATTTTATATATATACAATATATATATATATATATATATATATATATATATATATATATATATATATATATATATATATATATATATATATATATATATATATACCCATACATTTTTTTTAAGAATCTGCAGTCCAATACACAGTCAATTTTAATCTAATTGCTTCAGCTTTTAAGATCAGTTCAGCACAGTTCAGTTTTTCCGTGACAAAGCCAAGTGTATAAAGTGTGAAGTTTATGATACAGATATATACATTAAACAATCGACCAGAAGAATTTTGAAGGCAAAAACCTGCCATCGTGTTATGTTATGAACGGTCAGCCATGCTAATGATGCTGCAGGGGACACATTAAAAATGAAATGTTGGTTGGAGCTTTGGAGCTTTGAGGCAGTACAGGCTGCATGCCGTGTGTGATATCAATGCATTATGCTAATTCAGCTGCTGTATTGCCACTGCTCCAAGCCCAAGAGAGGGGGTTTGATGAGAAGTGTGTGTGTGTGTGTGTGTGTGTGTGTGTGTGTGTGTGTGTGTGTGTGTGTGTGTGTGTGTGTGTGTGTGTGTGTGTGTGTGTGTGTGTGTGTGTGTGTGTGTGTGTGTGTGTGAGCAAGATGCAAGTGTATGTGTGTGCACTCACTGCTCTCACTGATCTGTGCAATGGATCTGGTTTTCTTCATACATCAGATTCTCAATTACATGATCAAATGGCTGCAGCAGCATTGTGTGTCATCAAATAATGAAAAAGCTAAAGGTCCAGAAAACAGTGGAGAAATGTAACAGAGGTGACATGGTATAACTAATGATGATACTATTAAAAGCCCAGCTATGTCGAACAGTATAAGCACAGAGCCTAAAGATCCAACCAGCTAAAATATCTATCCTCCAAACAAAATCACTACTATAAATCTCCAGTCACGGCCATGTAGAGAATGTTTGTATTAAACACCCTGTCATTTGATTAAATATTAAGACAAATGGTAGACCACAATCTGTAAGACACAGGACTCCTTGAAGGTTCGTTCTTGACCTTTTTTGGCAAATAGTTTGCCAAAGTCCATCTGCTGAATAAGGCCACAAAATGAATGTTTCAAATAAATCAGTGAGTTGACCTTTTGACTACATTTTACAGCTTTGGATAGATAATTCTTTACGAAAGAAGCTTGTGAAAGTTGTACGGCTGACCCTTAATAGTCGACTATACCATTCGATCGAAGGAGCCACCGATCAGATCGACTATTTGCCAAATAGTCAAAAATTGGGCTGAATGTTTATTGTTGTATACATTTCAGCCTGTTATACTGTCAATAAAAATTGTAAAATAACATATAAACTTTTAATTTATCTCCTTAGTGTGCATGAATGGAATGACTAATGCTGGGCATACACTAGAGGACTTTTAAAAGACTTTGAAAAGACTGAAGACTGAAACCTTCTTACATCTGAAGACAATCAACTCACACCTGAAGACAACTAGTCATTAGTTTTCAGTCACAGAGTGAGATTTTGAAAAGACAGGGGGTCTCATATTGCAAGACTACAACTAGATTCCTTTAGAGATTAATATTATTTCTATAAACGTGATTGTGATTATTTAATTAAAAACAAGTTAATTCAATATATCCTGCACAACTTCCTCAGCGACAGACGGCAAGCTGTTCGGGTAGGCACATCCACATCACCCACACTCACCACCAACACCGGTGCCCCCCAGGGCTGTGTGCTCAGCCCTTTCCTCTACACCCTTTACACTAATGACTGCACCAGCCCCTCCCACACCACCACCTACCTCAAATACTCTGACGACACTGCCATCCTCGCCCTCCTATCAGACAATAACTCTGTATCAGATTACCACAACACTGTCACACACTTCTCCCAATGGTGCACACATAACTTCCTCCATCTCAATGTAGCCAAAACAAAAGAAATAACAATAGGTACCCCATCACCCCAGCCCCCCACTCTCATCAACAATGACACAGTAGAAACAGTTGACAGCTTTAAATACCATTGGACTCACACTGGACAATAAACTCACTTTCGACCAGCACACAACGGACATTCATAAAAGGATCCACCAAAGACTATATGCCATACGCAAACTCAAAGGACTCTATGTTGCACCCCATCTCCTCCTTATATCAAAGCATTGTCCAGCCCATCCTGCTCTACTGTTCCATCTGTTTCTTTAACATGCTCACTGTCAAAAACCGGCTCAAACTTACACGTGTCACAAACATAGCTGCCAAATTAATCGGTCTCCCCACACCCACACTGTCAGAGCTCAATGTCAAGGCCATCACACGCATCGCATTTACAATAGCACAGGACAACACTCACCCACTCAACTGTCACTTCACCATTATGCCCTCAGGACGCAGGTACAGGTCCCTGTTGTGCCGGAGGGCTCGCTATGGCAAAAGCCTGGTACCTGCAGCCATAGCAGCCCTCAACAAAAGGCCAAGATAAATCACCCCAGTCCCACTCTGTTTATATATTCTGTATGCATGTTTATTTTGTTGTGTTTGTTGTCCATCTGTCTATTGTCTGTCGGCGTGCGGCCCATACATGTACTGTGGAGTGAAACAGAATTTCCCCTAGGGGACAATAAAGTCTAAAGTCTAAGTCTATTGCGAGCGGGGGACTTCCGTTAGTTATTTGACCAGCTTTATTTGCTGATCTCATACCCTAATAACTTTAACTCCTAACCCTGTATTTGACGGTAGAGTGTTCAGGTTGCGCGGCTGTCAGCCTGGTTCTCCACCGAGGCTTCTATGAAAAAGTGTCCAAAATAAGTGCTTGCACAGGCGGACACAGGTCGCGACTAATGCAGCTCCTCCTGTGTCGTGCTTGGTGCATGCGAGAGTGTGACATTGTTTACGTAATTTTGCTTGAGCCAACCCCCTAAGACTAGCGATAATATCAAACATGTTTGATAATGTCGGAACGTCAAGACGGGAAGAAGACTGGCTGAAATTGGGTCGGAAGACGAGCGCGCGCCACAACTCCAGCACGACTCCAGTGATTTCAGTCCGACATTGGAAGATTGTCTGCGACTGTCAATTCGCGTGAAAAGTTTTGTAGTGTAAGCCCAGCATAAACCGCAAAAAACATTAGTATTATGACAAGTTGAGTAGAAAAAAACGTAAGTCTGTGTTCAAGGATCAGTTGACTATAGGCAAGATGCAATCAATCAGATTCCACTATGTCAATTCTTAGTCTGGGACACCTCTAGAAAGTTCATAATTACTGCTGTTCACTGTTGAGCAGACAAAGGCCGAGGGATGGGCTGCAGACACCTTCTAAACAGCACAACAATGGCACAAACAAAAATCTTTAAAGAGAAAGCAGTTCTGCCCAAAACCAGGTGTCTTTCTTCCAATACAGCAAGAGCAAAACAGAGAGTGTGCACAATTACTGTGCACCATCCCTCCATCACTGTCTAATTAGGGAGCAATCAGCGGAGCCCTAATCAGATTGTAAAGCCTCTTTCTCATTGAACTGCATTAGGAGGTAAATGTGACGGTGGATAGTGGAAACCCACGGCCAAAGAGAGAGAGTAACTGAGGGAATGTCTTCTAGGAGGTGGAGGATTAGTAAAGAAAATAAACTGCAGTGAGAGAGATTCCATGGTGTGTGATTACCTCAGGCTCCCACTCAATGGCTCCCACTGTGTCAGAAATATAAATGTTGAGTGTGTTTGGCTGGAGAGTGGAGGGTAGGAATTAAGATTAGGATTCACACTCAGGGGCTTAAACTGAGGGGAGGTGCCACTGTCAACATATACCTTTTAACATAGCAGGTATTATATCACACCAGCACCATCAGACACAGTCAGTGCGTTTCCATGGGACAACTAGATCGGATTAAGACATATACCGAACTTGCCACTCCAACGGACAGCGTCACTTGTCTGAGTATACATGGCCTTTCAGATAATCGGATAAATGACTCCGCTATGCTAGGTGGCGCTGTAGCCCGTTCATTAAGTGGTTATAGAGCCACGTCCGGTTCCTTTCCGGCAACAACCCTTCTATTTATTACAGTCTCTGTGTCCCAATCGAGGGGTCGCAGCCTACGAAGGCTGCATTTGAAGACCGATTGCGTCATAACGGCGCGCAAATGATGTCCCATTTGGAAGGCTCCTTCATATGCGGCCGAGAAATGCAGCCTTCGTTTCACAGTTTTAAAGGGTCCAACAGATGCATCCTTCGCGGCCCAACATATCCCAAGATTCATTGCGTTTTTTTCAGAGATGGCATAAAAGAAAATAAACAATAACAAATCAGCAACGTGTTGCGCCATCTTCTTAACTTTTATCTTCCTTTCTTTTTTTCGTGTATAGGCTACTTTTTTTATTTTCGTCTGGTAGGCAACTTCTTTTTCCTTTTTCCTCTGTTGACAAGGCTGTTTCCGTTGGCAGCAATCAGGGTTGCTAGGCAGCACAGGAGCGGCGAGTCATCACGCAAGGTAACGGCTTGTTACGCAAACCGGAAATGCTCGTAAACCGAGACCTGCGGAGACCGTCTCAATTAAAACATGCTCATTCGGCCTTCGAATTGGCCTTCACAGGCTATGGCCTTCATAGACCGCGTAGACCGCATCCGCCCCTCGATTGGGACATGGTAATTGTCTCCCCGGCAGGGATTCCGAGCAGCGCAGAACGCAAACTCCGATGTGCGATATCATATGTGATCCTGTTTACATGCAGATAGAATGCCGACTATGAACAAGTCATCTAAGTGTTCTTATCCGAAGGTGCCTCCACACAGCAAGCCAACAGTTTGAAAATGTGCTGGTCTGTCTGAAAAGCCATTTGACACACGCCGCTGTGCATTTACTCTGAATTTTATGGATAACTCAGATAAATAAATAAACAACATATATGTACGGCTACAAAGACAGTGGAAGATGTTTGTCAGCCTTGTGTTTAGGGATGGGTATATATGCTACTAGGGATGCAACGATATGAAATTTAGAGTACGATACGATACGATAGGATATTGCAATTGATATCACGATATCACGATACGATATTACGCGCGGAATTCATTTCTACCCCCTTAAATGAAATGTTGTACCGATGATTTAAATAAAACACAAACGAATAATTCAAATTTTTATATCTTATTATAAAGAGATGTCTGAGAGATTTAAACAACTTATCACCAAAACAAAGACACTGCTTCTCTACTATTTTTTTAAAGAAGCATTACACCTATAATTTTAAAATGAAATAGGAATTTTAAATCTAAACTTTAGGCACTTGTCTGTAACTGTAAAAGTATGCATAAAATAAAATAATTTAACAATAGTGTGATCATTTTCCCATGTCTTATTTGCTTATCAACTCTATGTTATTCAACACTATTTTTGAAAGCCATGCTTTTACTTTAATAGGCCTACATTATGACAGGCACAATGAACACAGTAAAATATTAAATTATGATTTTGATTTGTTATTAATTAAAACTGCAGTCTCAAAATCAATGTTTTTGCAGTGCACTCCTCTCCCTCCTCCCTTCCTCACACTTTCGCAACGTCACCTATGCTTGACAGTAGTGTCACCTAAGTTTGACCTAGTAGGGATTCCATAGTATTGCGCAACATTCCGGTGTTACGCCGAAAGCTGTGACCTGCCAGAATGTGTGATATTCTGGCAGGTCACAGCTTTCGGCGCAACACCGGTATAGCTCGTATAGCTGAGTTAATATGCTAGTTCACGTGAAGTTGTGATGAACATATCAAGGATCTTTGGACTTATCTCCTTCATCTGTCTTTCACCGAAGTTCGCCGACTTTACCGGGGATTTAACGCGCGGTCGCGGTGGATGTTTTTTTTTTTTCTTGTATCTCATTTCCTCACATTCACCTGGATTCATAATGATATAACTCACCCGCAAGCAACTTTCTCTTCAGTCTGGTAAGCTACTATGCCGATCTTTTTCTCTATCGCTCCCTTTTCTCTTTCTCTCTCTTCTTCTTTGCTGCTGCGTAACTCAATGTTGTGAAGCTGCACGTGCTGGTCTGCGTAGTGTAAACAACGGCCCACGTGAGACGTGACTGTTCAGTTTAAAGTTAGAAGTCATGTTTCAGTGATAAGATGTTGTGTCAATGTGTTATTGTTTGGTTTCCAATGTTGGTGTGACCCATACAGTGTTAGATTGAGTGCTACGTTTATGACAACGTTGCTTACCAGACTCTCCACAATGATGGAGTGCATTTACCATGCAAGTTCGCCTCAATATCGTGACACGATATAACAAGAAAAAACGTACGGTTGACATTCGTGGCCTTTTCATATCGCGAACGACCGTTTTGCGGTATATTGTTACATCCCTAACGGCTACAAAGAAAGTGGAAGATGTTTGTCAGCCTTGTGTTACTCTCTGCTGGATAGTAACACAAGGCTCATTTCACTTGTTAACAACGTATCTTCACTTTACACATCTCATGAACAATGATCTAAGTGTTGTTGTTCTGCATATGGATCTACCAGTGAGAAGCTTTTCAACAAAGCAGAACAAGATAGTTACCAAGGTATCATGACAATCCACACTGTTAACTGTTACTGACATACTATTATCTTCAAAGGATATGTAAAAAAAAACCTAATCACACATTTAAGTAACACTTTTTCAGGTTTAATTATTAATGATCACATTTATTCACCTCAACACACAACATCACTACACATCACTGACCTCAGTGAGAAGGCAAAACTGACTCCTAATCAACCGCTTTATCACTGACAGCATATGTTAATGTCATTTTAATGAGGAATCACCATGGCTATGTAACTAAGACCCTGTTTCCACCTGGCATTAATATGTGGTTCTGAGGAATCCGATCGTTATATGTAAATGTAACATGCTTGTTCACACCTGGCCTTAACAATGCGTCTTCTATGCGCGTTTGCGATCCGGATTCGAATTCCCCGCGCTGTATGGAAATCAGCTCGTACATCATTTCCGCTTATACTGTTGTTTTTAACCGGCGGGGCTGCTGCCCCGCCCTTGCCTAGTCTGCCGGAAATAAAAGAAGAAGAAGAAGAAGAAGAACAAACAGTTGTTTGGCAAGTTCCGAACAAGTCACTGACGATGGAAGACGCACGTGCACTGGTGATATGCGTGTTATGGTTGTTTACCTGCAACGGTGCGCTTTTATGACGTGAATTGTCGCGTGAATGAGTACGCGTTTCCGCCCAGTCACTCGCCGCAGTTGACTGGACGGGGCCTAATGTGTATGAGATGCGCATACGCGTTTCCACTGTTAATGGGTATGTGGATAAGTGGTCTCAAACCACCTCCGAATGTGGATAATTTCAATGCGCATTCAATGCGCATTGAGCGTGTTTCCACCTGTAGTTAGCGCGATCGGATCCTAAAAACCACATATTAATGCCAGGTGGAAACAGGGTCTTAGAGTCATGCTGTTGCTCTTGTACAGTTTTAAGTAATACACAATACACAATATGCTGGATCCAGCATACAAGGAACAAGCCATTAATACAACAGATGAGTGTTTAAGGAATTGTATAGTCCTGAACTATACACAACAATCATACAGTTGTCAAGATAGGGTGTTACCTCAAACAGTTATTGTCTTTGAATATGAAGCTCTAATCAGGTAACACTGCAAACATCACTAACATCAATACCATGACTTCCACCTGGCAGGAATCAGGCTGCTTCAACTTTCCACCTCTGAAAGATGCTGATTTACAGGTAAAGAGAGAATGAAGACAGGCAGGCAGACATAAAGCTTATATATCACTGGAGTGGCACTAGGACTGAAATGAGATTACATGAAAACAAATGGGATAAATGCAATCAATCAATTGTGGTTTATTTTTATATTTAACACTGGTTGATCCATCAATAACAACTCAACAGCTGTAACTTCTGCAGACGTCATGCTAACTGATATCATAATAAATGAACACATCCAAATTACAAACCATGAGCACTCAATGAGACACAAAGCTTTAGGCAGCTAAAATTAGGGAGCTCTTACAACTAAAATGTTTGTAAAAATGTGTGATTTTTACGGGAAGAAAAGATGTGACTACACAGCTCCACAGGTGTATGTAGGAAAGGTCATTCCCATAGCTTTAAGAAAATCCTCCCTGGGGCTGTGTATGGCTCCACAGGCTTTGTTGATGCCTCCAGGCTTCTTCTGTTGCATTTCAGCAGCGGCTTTTTCCTGTGAAAATGACAGACGAGACAACCAATTGTCTGTCTGCTGTCTACCTCTGTCTGTCCACTTCCTTAATCCTGTTATTTCATACCAATGCTTCAAGAACATGTGGGGTGTTAGAGCCTCCAGCCAACCCAAACCAGAAGAAAACAGGCCCTGCTGCTGAGAAAAAAAAATGACTGTCATCACTTTCCCTCTGTGGGTGATAAACAGCATTACATGAGGCTGTTCTCACCAGCTGAACCAAACCAAACTAAACCAGACCAGTGAACCATAGAACTATCCTGATGTTGATGTTGTCAAAGGAGGACAGCTGCTCACAAAGCTAGCACAATGCTTACACACAATTAATCCTGGAGAATAACTGAACAGTAACATGATATACTATTCCTGTAGATACAATGCATTTGCAATGTTTTGAGTTTATAATGCGATACAGGGAGCATGTCAGGTTCACACTATAACTGACCGATGACACGCCATCCCTAATTATCAGAATGTGTAAGCCTAATGCAGTCCACTGGACCTCTGCAATGCATTTTAGATGGTGTAGCTGTACTGTAGGCTACAACCTGTAGGGATGGAATTCATGTTGGTCCACTATTCAAATGATCAGAGCTATAACACATTATAACACAACACATGTCTGTAAAGCTGGAAAACATTGAGACTGGACTCTCCCTGGTGAACAATGTTGTATTTTGGTAAAATATGTTCTAGCATTAGGAACAACATATTCTGATAATGTGTCAACAACATATATTCAACAAAATACAGAGTTGTGTCACAGAGACAAAGTATCTCCTCCCTTTAAGAACAGATCAGCACATTGTAATGTAATCTACGGTATTTATATATGTGCACAACACTTGCTCATCTGAAAGTACTTTACTGAAAGTACATTGAATTACAATTGCATTGTGGTGCATGTGTGTGTGTGTGGGTGTGTGGGTGTCAGCCAGTGAAGTCTGTCTGTTCCGTAACATGCTGATCGACTCGAGTAGACGGGCATCATCAAGCTGCTTGACAGCATCAATCTGAGCTGAGAGGACACCCATGTTGGACGTAGGAGGATAACACTGGAAACACACACACACACACACACACACACACACACACACACACACACACACAATAGAACGACAACAAACACACATCTTTTCCTTCCTCTGTGACGGTGTGTGATCATCTGCTCCTCTCCACTGACATACATCTTGATTCGACCATGTTTTACTTCCTTCTTTCCACTCACAGAGCACAGTAGTATCTCAGTAGTCTGGTTGGTGTATTGGTTGACAGCTGACTCTAATAAATGTGTGTGAGGTCATCTAACTCTGGACTGACTGGTCCTGGAGATCTGGACTGAACTGTGGGAAAGTATTTTATAAGACATGACGGGCAGTAACCCTCCAAACAAATTCACACCTGACATGTTTGCAAAAGGCTTAAAGGCCGAATTGCAACTCTCTGGTTTGATCAGCTCAACCAGGCTTTCCGGCTGGATTTGCAGCAGTTTTCACAAAGACATGTTGACAATCCTGTCTATTAGTTTGTTTATCCCTCCCACTAAAACTCCACAGCTCCTTCATTATATTATGGATGATGAACAGACCTCCAGTTATTGTAGTGACACATTATTCAATAACAAAGTCAACAGACTGGAAATATCCAGTTGGCTTAAGTCCCCTGGTCTCTTTTGTGTAAACATTTTAATCCACACATGAGAGAATCTTAATTCTAAGCAATGTATTTGGAATCCAGGAGCATGACTCAGTATCAGAGGTGTTCTTCAATAGGATTACCTGTTTGAATGAGAGATTCAGAGCAACTGGATGTGAGGCTGTTTTTAATGGATGAACACAAACATATTTAATCATGTAATCCTCCAATATACTCCCACCTCCCACAGTTAATTAATTTAAATAATATATTATCAGTGTCAATGTAATTCAGACACAGCACAGAGCTGGAAGGCTAAGCTTTCTGTCACATTGAGCAGATACATGACTGGATGCTTGTTTTAATGTACTGGAGAGTCAATACAAATCAGTGGTAATGAAAACGATGAATCATCCAGTGAGTCTCATTCAGCCCGGGTCAGATGTGAGGAACTAGACATTGAAGATAAACACCAGAGTAAATGGTTGGGCCACACCCAGAGAACATCTCCTGAGGGACACACATCTTCAAAATCAGATTAAGTCTGATTTGAGCTGAATGACAAATTAGGCCAAAACCAGATTCCCTTCTTTTTTTAATGAGAACTCCCTCCATCCCTGACAAAAGAAACCAGAATAATTCACACACGTCATGCTTTCAACTAGGGAACTTTGTTTCTGCCAGTAAAAGAGAAGAAAGCAACAGAAAAATGTGAAACTCAATTGTCCCCAATTTGTTAGCGAAAAACCACCAACAGAGGAAGAGGAGCTTTCACTCTTCAGCTCTGGTGAAGGACACATTAATCTTCCCTGAATCAATCATGTCCTCCACTGCTGCCACACAAAAAACACATTGATCAAGACTCAACCACCAAAATATGTCGGAATCACTGACGCCCCAAGACAATCCGTTTAAAACTGCAGCCAAGAATGTGCGTACATTTTATCATTGAAAAACTAACACACGTCATAATGTGTGGGTGTTGATGACATCATGATAGTGCCATATCATGACATAACGTGACAGTGGTGGCGGTGATGTCACTGCTATATCGCTAAACCCTACAACACAGTAACAGAAACAGTTTATTTAAATATATCTTCATAAAAAAAGTGTTGAGGAATGATCTGTTCCTAAGCCTAAGGCTAGTGCGGTATGCAATATAATTGCTCCGCCCCTTTCTAGGCCTAATTATATATTTATTAAGCCAACTTGTTTGTAAATGGTATCATTCAGGTTTAATTTTTTTCCTTAAAGGGACTCTTACCGATCCAGCAATTGAGAATTACAGCACTATCATACCATCCCGCCTCCCTCCAATGCCCCACCCCCTCATTCCCATCCCAGGTGTTTTAATTTTGTTGTTGAAGAAACTTTATTTACACAAGCAGACTTACAACCTACTGCCTCCGCGCACGCATGCGATTTGTATTGTAGCGGAGGAAACTGGTGGCTGTACATGTGGCTGGACCGGTACCGCGCTGATCTGCTTGTATCACTGGTTTCACTTCAGAGGTGTCGGCCAAAAGACCACTTATGGCCAAAGGCGTCAGACTATAAGCATGAGACTAGGAGAGGAGGAGTAGGGTTTTATCCGCTCTTTATTTTCCTTCTTTCACAGGCACAGCCGCATATAGATCGCGGGAAAAGAACAAAGGCTTAAACTCCGCTCGTGAGGAGATCGTTAGAACAGCTGTTGCGACCCGCGAATCGCAGGCGTTAATAACATGCAAACTATATTATAACAGCGATTGGGACTGCATGTACATACTCACACACGGGTGATTCACATTTAAACTCAGATAAACACGTTTCCATGTGGAATGATCGATTACTGCAGCAACATGCACGCTCACACATCTGACTGAGGGAGAAGAGAAAGGAAACTTACTAAACAGGCTCTCTGGCCGACTGACGTCACGGCCCTAACTGACTGCTATCCACACTGAACAAAACACATCTTAACACACTGTAAGAAATAACAACACTGTAACTTATGAACGTTGGGGCCTTTTCTACAATGGTCGCTACTCGCTACGGTCTGCCGTGGAATCAAAACAAACCCTCTAGTTGAGAATGCGCAATACAGAGGCAGACGGCAAACAGACAGGTCTGTCGGCCAATCAAATCGTTCGGTCCGAATAATATCATTGGTTGAAGTTTTCACAAAATATTATGATAAAATATTATGTTTGTTTTTACTCCTGGTGGGTCTGTCTTGCATTTTAGAGTGTCATTACCTTAGTAATACCATTTTAACCTAATCCAAAGTGTAAAAATGCAATAAAGGTAAGGGTAGCTTTAATGCAGTGTTTCCTCTCAAACTTGTCTTATATGCATCTTAAAAAAAGACAGAAAGAAAGATGTTTGGTTTTTCAACACTTGAACATTTATCAAATATGGAACAGAAGGCGGCGATGGTGCGCAGTATGACGCTATATAGAAATAGTCATTTACTGGAGGAAAAACAGAAGCAGATTGTTTAGGCTAAATCTTTAAGTGCAAATAATAAAACATGAAATGAAAAAGTACCCGTATATTTTTCTAACGAAATAAAGAAAACAGGCACTGGATATAATTCAACATGGAAAATAAATATGAATCTGCTTGAGCCTAAATAAATAATGTAAGACTTATGTCTATACCTGGGTTATGTCCTCGTTGCGCGCAAGGAAAACCAGCATGTTAACCTTATGTGGTTTAAGAGAGGAGCGGAGAGGAGTAACAATGTTTCCAGCAGCACTGAAAACTCTCTCCGATGGCGCGCTTGTTGCACATATGCACGTGTGCTTGCGCCTGGTTATCGGGCCACCAGGCGAGTGGGTCAGCGTTTGAATCTATAGGGTCCTCCTGGAGGTAGCATGTGAGTTCGGTATCGGGCCGGACTCTCTTGGGTATGGTTGCGGAGGTGGATCTCTGGAACTTCAGCAGGTCACCAAGGGTTTTCTTTTTTTGCTGCTGGTGGTGGCACTGCCGCCTGCTCTGAGGACTCGCTCTCCACAGCTGACGCACTGGCACCGCTCCCTCCGTCTTCCCTAGCTAACACCTCGTCAATAAGTACGTATTTTGATTCCTCCTCTATGTCATTGTCAAAATGATTGGCCCTATACCGAGGGTCCAATAAGCAGGCCTTAGCCAAAAGTGTTTGTAGGGGAGCTCATCTGTACTTCTCCTCGAGCACAGTGCACATCTTTTGCTTAATGTCCGATGTCAGCGTGGTGTCCTCGTCTGATGGTTTCAAAACATCTTCAATCAGGAGGTTCAGCACCGGTTTAACAGATGACACCGTAAAGTAGTCTACATTTTGAAGCTCACTTAGAACGGATGCCCTGACTGTGTTGTACATCTTCGGGACTGCAGTTTCAGAGAAGTAGGTTTTGACGGGTACCTCATATTGCTTGTCAAATGTTTGCAGCATGGCCTTGAATGCCGGCTTCTCCACCGTGTTAAACGGCTACATCTCTTCAATTAGATTGCGTTACAGAGCATGTAAGGCGCTTATGCATCTCACTGTCGGTGTTATATTTCACAAATGGGGCAAAGGCTTCACCGACTCCAAGTTTTCCGCTGGCACCGGCTTGAGCTGCTCTGCAACTTTTTGCGAAAGAAGGAAGCTTCGCCGCCGTGTCTGGGTGGAAACAATTTAAGTGAGACCGCAAATTTGTCATATTACCTCTCTTGGCAGCAATCTTTTTTGCAGATAGTTTGCATATGACTTTGTCCAAATTGGCTGGTTCTCCTTTTTCATTCCAAAAGTGGCGAAGTAGCTGGTTTGGATACTAGGGCAGTTTCTATTTTCTTCATCTGCAGGTAATCTGCAGGTGAGGGGATGTCACCTTTTATAACAGGTCCATGGACGTCGCGTGTGGTTGTTGCGGTGACCGCCCATGCTCTGCGATTGGCATGAAAATATTGCAGTATTTCATCTGTGCGGTTTTCGCGACAGCCCTAGGTGGCGGTGATGTCACTGCTATATAGCTAACCCCTACAACGAAGTACCAGAAACTGTGAATATCTATATAATAAGTGTTGAGGAATGATCTGTTCCTACGCCTTATTAAAACATGTGGGCACCTTGTGAAAATTATTAGTTTAAACATGTTAGAAGCCAAAGTCAGACAGACAAGAGAGAAATAAATCAGTTTAAATGAATTCATTTTCATTTGTTTAAGATAAATATTTTCAGAAACCCTGCATCATATTATTTGTAGAGACACAAACATATTTTGAGTTTTCATGATAGGAGTTTAATGTTTAATTTGGATGCTCAACTTCATGGAAAAATGAATAGGAAACCAAAGAGAGCAGGGGAAATAAATGAGCATTCACAATTAAGCAGCTGGCCTTGTTAGTGGGAGACGGAGCAGGAGGAACAGTGATATACCTGTGGGATTAAAACTAATGATCAGCAGAAGACAAGTGTTTGGTCGAACTAAAAGAAGCTGCATAGCTGATTACCTACTTTAATAAAAAGGCAAAACATTTCATCAAATGCCAAATTACACAGAGGGCGGAATTCGGTCAGCCTGTCTAAATCTATTAATGTTCACTTTTTCCATCATTGTCTTCCTCTCCGGCTCACTGGTTGCATTTGCAAAGCCAGCAGTAAACAGGGTCAACATCCAAATGGATTGAAGTGTGAGCAGATGACAGGTTGAGAGAAGCTTTGCAGTGAGATGGGCAGCAGCACACTCCCCTCAGAGGAAGCAATGGCTCAGCCACAGCGATGCCATGAGAGATACACAAAGCATTCAAATCAGCAGAGCCCTAACGTAAGAGGTGATGGAGGACCAGGCAAAGTAAAGACAGTGAAGTGAGTGTAGGGACAAGTGGGATGTTCACTGTGGGTGTGAACTAATGAGAGCAAAGTTAGACGTACAGAAAAATACTTAAAGATGTCACTGAGATAGGATTCAGTGTGAGAGGTGCTAAGGGCAATCTGAACTATGATTCTGTACCAAAAGAAAAGAATAAGGACAAAGAGAAGCCAAGAGATCAGTGAGCAGCTGGACTTAAAGGGATAGTTCAGTGTTTGAGGGACTGATGTAGTTGGTCTGTTACCTTATGGAGGAAACAAGATGGCACTTTGAGGACTTTGAGTGATCCGGCAATGTATTTGTTCCCCAAAACGTCAATCCGCGAGGTTCTAGCCAGGTGGTTAGTATATACATAAACATCTGTTGTCTCTGGCTTTTTAGATCACTGTTAGCGGAGCCGGGCCTGTATGTAAACACCCCACTCATTTCAGGTTTGTTCTGGTCCTCTTGTCTCTGAGGCATCAACAACCAATTATTAACTTCTGAAGCCATCCTTGACATCAACCCTCTGTCCACTCTGACTGCTTTGTGTCTGTGCTCACTGTGTGTTTATGCAGTGACCTCCTGTGATGCTGTGAATTATGTTTTCAGTCCAAAACCACAGAGGGGGTGTCACAATCTCGATGTTTAGATCGATTGAAATGACTTCACCATCTCGACCTTCTAAGTTGAAGGAGGAACCGTAGATTTGCCTCACCCTCATAGCTCAGTCACGTTCGGCAGGCATGCAACAATAACAGAAAGACGACATTCAGTCACTGACAGTTACCTCCTACTGTACCTGCAGCTGTGGACAAAAGACACCGTGGTAACTGTTGAAAGTCAGCTGAACTACAGGTGTGGAAGTATTTTGCATCCTGGTGAGTTAACCCCAGTTTGCACTTTGCAGGCTATGCACGTGTAAGATACTGGACCCAACATAGTTCCCAGGACCCAACATAGTTCCCAACCGAAAATCCCAGTTCCCTCTTAAGAGTTGCTGTACTTACAGTGTGGAGAGCATCGCTACTTAGGCTACTGCTGACATGTCATTACAGGAGGAGGCAGGAAAAAAGACACACAGACCAATGATGTATTCTCCTCTGTCCTCCTCCTCTTCTCTTCTCTCCATCACACTGCTCTACTCTCCTGATACTAACATTGCTGCTTCCTTCTCCCTCCATCCATGTTTATCACACTGTCTCTCAATTCAACTTACACACACTCCACCCCAGTCAGACTCCATGCCAACATAGGACTGAACTATGGATATGATGCAGGCATAGTGGGTCAAACTGATTTTTGTATAGTTTGTAATGTAACTTCTACCTCATTATGTCCCTTGTCCATATGTTTCCTTCGATTTAATTACAGGTTGAATGTTAAGATGATGGATGTATTGGCGGGGAAGGGTGTACGTTGTCAGAATCAATCACACTGTAAAGAGATGTTTAAGATATTAACGTGTTTGAAGTCGACTAAAGAACACAAACGGAGATATACAAAGGAGCTTATTTGACGAGCAAATGTGCTAGTGAAATGTGCTCTAGTGCTCTCTCTCTCGCACGCACGCAGCACGCACACACACACACACACACACACACACACACACACACACACACACACACACACACACACACACACACACACACACACACACACACACACACAGATAGTGTAAAAGTTTAGTTGGCAGTCCAGCAGACTCCACGTTTCTGAACTCCTCTACTGTAGGTGTCATCTCTTCGCACTGTCACACACGCAGGCACGCGCGCACACGCACACAAACACACACTGCTACTGTACACATGCAGACTGCTCTCAGATCAGCTCAGCTCCCCTCACCACTAACTTCATCCAGAGCAAACGGAGCTCTGTTGGAACAACAGTCCCAGGGTTCGCGAGGAAATCTCTCCGTCGCGTCAGCTGTTTGTCACTTCACATGCCTTCACAACTCCACTCAGCAACACACGCTCAGGAGCACAAACAAACAAACATCCACGGAAGCTTTTTCCATAACATGTCCCCCTCAACTGTGTTTTCTACTGTAAAAACAGCAGCACATGACGTGAAAATAATTAAACGATCCCTTGCCTTGAAATCCGAAGATGAAAGCAACGCCGGGGATCCACACGGTGTGTATCCAGAAGTAAAGCATGGTTCCTTTTCGAGCAGGTGCAAACGCTCTGTGCTCTTCCCAAACAGGCTCCGTCTCCAGCGGGTTAATTTCCAGAGGAGAAAGCGGCGCAAATGAATCCGAGAGGAAGAAATAAATCCTAGTGTGAACGGTGCTGGTGAACAGGAGAGCTTGGAGAGCCTGTCACTGCTCCAACTGATGATTTCAACCACGCGGACAGTAGCGCCCCCTTCCGACACTACCATGCACACAGGGACACAGTGTGTGCGTGTACGTGTTTGTGTATGTGTATGTACAGGTAAAACTCGAAAAATTAGAATATCGTGCAAAAGTTCATTTATTTCGGTAATTCAACCTAAATGGTGAAACTAATATATTATATAGACTCATTACATTCAAAGTGAGATATTTCTAGCCTTTATTTGTTATAATTGGGATTATTATGGTTTACAGTTTATGAAAACCCCAAATTCAAAATCTCAGAAAATTAGAATATTACATAAAATCAATAAAAACAATATTTTAAATACAGAAATGTCGGCCCTCTAGAAAGTATAGCCAAGCATATGTACTAAATACTTGGTTTGGGCCCCTTTTGCACAAAATATTGCTTAAATGCGGCGTGGCATGGATGCTATCAGCCTGTGGCACTGCTGAGGTGTTATGGAAGCCCAGGTTGCTTTGATATTTGTATTTATATTTGTATTTGTATTTTTTTTTATTGATTTTATGTAATATTCTAATTTTCTGAGATTTTGAATTTGGGTTTTTTATAAACGGTAAGCCATACTAATCACAATTATAACAAATAAAGGCTTCACATATCTCACTTTGCATGTAATGACTATATAATATATTATTTTCACCTTTAAAATTGAATTACTGAAATAAATGAACTTTTGCACGATATTCTAATTTATTGAGTTTCACCTGTATGTGTTTGTGCACGCACATGTGTGTGTGTGTGTGTGTGTGTGTGTGTGTGTGTGTGTGTGTGTGTGTGTGTGTGTGTGTGTGTGTGTGTGTGTGTGTGTGTGTGTGTGTGTGTGTGTGTGTGTGTGTGTGTGTGTTTGTCAGTGTGTTTCTACTTCCATGGTTCAGGACTGACAGCAATACAAATCCAATACATTTAAGTCAGCACCACGACCAGGCTTTTCCACATGGAGGCTCTGACTCTTTGTGCGTTTCAGAGGGTTTACTGCAGGACAGGGGCAGACGCTGAAGAGGAGGATGGAAGTATGAAGCATGGACATGAGTTTTTTCTAGTCAACAATGTGTCGCTGTGTGATTTATTTCCCTTCACTGTTCACACTCAGGTGGAGATTCAACAGAGGGTAGTAATGTGTGTGTAGTCTGGAGTTACACAGGGCTCACACATACATCCTCAGACCAGAGTCAACTATATGACTCAGAACAGTTCATATAAATACACTGTTTTGAGTTATTGTTATAAGACATTAAACACTATTATGTGTGTGTGTGTGTGTGTGTGTGTGTGTGTGTGTGTGTGTGTGTGTGTGTGTGTGTGTCAATGTTTCTTTCAGACTGATAAATAGTTGATCTATATATAGATATAGAATATGTGCAAATAAAGTAAAGTTATATTTTGTGTGACTAATATAAGTGCCCAAGATTTCTACTCTTGACTTCTAATTCAACATAAAACATGTCTCCGTGCTATACAGTCATTGTAGTGTAGTGTGTCAGTCCTGTTCATACCAATATGTGTTAGATTTCAAAGCTCAAAGAGTGTGGTTGGTCTCAGTGGACAGAGCCAGTTATCTGTGTTCATACACATGTGGTGTTCAACCCCAAATCCATCCTGACAGTAGATGTATTACAGTTCACACAGAGACACTGAAGATGTTGTTTTAGTTGTTGTTTAACTCCAGCTGTACTGAGAGCATCTACAGAACGTTTTCATATTAAAATGGTTCTACTGCCCTTGATAGTGATCGACATATCTCCACATGTGATTATTACATTACACATCTTTACTGTAGATATATATATAAGTCCTGATCTCCAAACCTCAGTATATCACAGGAAAACAGTCTGGATGCAAAGATAACAGCAGCCCTGCTTATATGGGGAAAGTGGAAACTGATTAAATGGTAGTCAGTTGTTCAGTGTTAGAGCCATATTCTATGTTAGTTTACAACCTATTTTATTTCAATTATTATATTAATGATTTCCTAATTGATCTAAGGGATGTCTTATGATTTATTCTTATTTATTTAAATATTACATTTATGTTGGATTAATCGAAGGTATAGCCTAATTAGAGGCAGCCGACATAGAGTGGGTGGGGTCGCCAGGCCAGGTTAAGAACGAGGAAATGAGCCATTGACAGGGTGGAACAGGGGGAATCGAGACTGCTTTAGACCTCACGCTCACACTCACTTAGCTCATGCTCAATAAGCTGAGTGAAATGTTCTGTGATAAGAAAGAAAATAAATCATCTGAAACCAGAAGCAAGACTCTTGAGTATAATTGATGAGAGACGTGCAAGTCCAGCGAGCGATCCCCTGCACTGTGAAAAGTTTAAAACTAAGGTTAAAAACTGGCCACGACAAGTGTTATCTGCACACCATAATATGATTGGATTACACTTTAAAGTGAATGCGTTTCATAAAGAAGATCAATGTTGATGAATCAGAGTTGAGTTAATTCAATAGCATACTGTATGTCTGTTTTTAGCCATGGTCAGTACACTGCAGTTAGCAGCAGCATTTAGGATATGTTCTGTAGAGGAGTTGAACTGTTTGACAGCTCTGTTCAGTAAATGGCTGCACAGTTGTCACACAGGCAGATACACTTATACATTAAATACCTACTTCACCGGGTAGTATGCATGTGCAAAAGTTCTACAAATTGGCTCATCCTAGCCTGAGAAAAGGCAGAAAGACTGTTTTATGGTCTCACTTTCTAACCCTACATTTGCCTGTGTGACATTAACAGGACAGATGGGCCAAGGGAAGACTGAGGGAAGAAAATCCTCATTCAATATATTATAATAGCAATGTCATAATGATAGAACATCGGTTCCGTATGGGTGAAGTATTATTTTAATATTAATAAGACTGTTGATTCAGAGACCCACATTTGAGCAAAAGTCAGGGGTCAGCTGGAATAAATTTAAACTATGTACACACTGCATACATTATTCATGAGTAATCTTTATATTTTAGGGTTCATCAAAAGTGTAATTGGATGATCCCAATGACAAGCTTCATTCTGAGCCACATCAGTTAACACACTGTAATCCATCCATCCATAACCAGAACATCTCACAGCCCACTGTGTGAATTATTTACACATCACAGCTCATTTAGATACAGTCTGAAAATCAGGCAACTAAAATAAAAATCTTTGTTAATGAGGACTCCATACAACAAACTGCAAGAATATGCAAAGCTTCCAGCAGACGACTGTTTAGTCATTCTCTGTGGGCAGATGGTAGAAAATGATTTCACATTAGCTTGTGTTATTAATACATTTGCCAAATCCTAAAACATTGCCAATGCTGGAAGAAGAGATTAACATCCCATCATGTGAGAAACAAGTCAAATGTTCTAGTTTCTCTCTGTCTGTGAAGTCAGACAGTTTCTCCAGCTTTTACACTTCTGCATTCAATTCAGCACTGTATAAAACACATCCTTAATTAGAGAGCAAGAGCCTGATCCATTTCACACAGTGCAGTCCACTCATGTCTTAACACACTGAACACCCAGTTCAAAAGCTCCTGACCTCTAGGTGTCTCAATTCATAATTCATGTCCAGCCTACAGTGTTTTCTGTGCTCCAGCAAACCTTTGGATGTCACGTGTGACAGGCTCAAGTTAATGTTGGTGAATGTTGGACTGGCACTGACTGAGAGGAAAATATATGAGGTAACTCAAGAGGAGGAACCATGAAAACACAAAAGGCATGAGACAATAGGCAATGTGATAATGTGGCATGCTGGGAATGCAAAGTAGGATTTTATTTTTTTGACGATCAACAGTCACCACAAATAGAACTGATCAAAAAGAGAGAAAGAACAGAAATAAAGGCAGGAGAGAGAGGCATATGTGTGGTGATTCACATGTTGCACTGTGTATCTGAATCAGCTTTGATTCTTCTATGGAGTGACTTCAAATCAAACCAAATCAAATCAAATACAATCTGATCTACTTAAATATGTCCTTTTCCATTTTTTTATTAGGAATATTATAAAGGTCATTTTGTTTAAATAAATTAAGCATATCAACAATCATTTCTTCACATTGACTAAGCTGTGGTTGTTTGGAGTCAGATGTGTGCCATGATGAACCTGGAACCACACCCACCTGTGATGTCATGGGCTCCTAGAGTTCACCTGTACTTCACCGCAGCGCAGTGAGACATTCAACCACTGGAAGTCAGCAAAGACTTCAGAGATTCAAACACCACCATCAAACCAGGAGTCAAGGGAGTGGATCCAGCCTCCCAGTCAGCACCATGGACAGAGACAGAGCAGCAGCAGAGCACACGGCTTGGTTCATTGTGGGGATAGAGGCTGCGTTCAAAAAGCCATACTGAACATGTATATACTACATACTGTCTACTTAACAATCAATTGTGTATGCGAGACAGTATGTGGACCGTTTACACTGAAGCATTAAATAATAAAAAAAAAAACGTACATGCCGTCTGAAAAGACACAATGCATTGTGGGGTGGTTGAGCAGATAAGATATCCTATCCATCCATACACAAAATCTTCCTGGAAGTTAGTACTCATCCGGGCATTTCTCGCCTACACAAACTCGCATTCTCAAATTGATGTCAACATGAGTATGATTAGGATGAGTAGTAAAGCTTTTCGAACACAGCCTAAGACTGCAAAACACTGCTGTTCACAGTGTATACATTATAATACAATATAATACAATTTATTTTGTTGCTGCTTTGTTTAAATCATTATTTAATATTCACTTGAAAGAAGTCACTGTTGCAGTGCATTAACATTATGAGCGTTGTCATTTTCACAGCTAACTCCACTGTTGGCCCTGGGATGGTGTAGTAGACACATTTGATACACATGCTGTATGCCAGCTGCTTCTTTCCCCTCTGCCAGAGAAGAGCTTCACCCCAACACGATGTCCTCACTCACGGTTCACTTTCCACGTGTGTGAACATAACTGTTCATATGCTGGGGGAAAGGCCAAGGTTAAAGTGATAATGATTCATCCTCTGAGGACCATGAATATCTAATCCAGATATACAGCAGTCAGACATTTTTGTTTTTTTTTTTTCTTAAGATATTTTTTTGGCATTTTGTGTTGCTTTATTGACAGTGCAGAGAGACAGAGGTGAAATGGGGCAGAGAAGGGAGTGACATGCAGAGAACGACTGCGGGCGGGAATCGAACCAGGGTCTGCTGCTGGGCCCGGCCCGGGGGGGACGGGGACTCTGAGATGTGACCTCCAGAAGTGGATCATTTACAGGAAAAGGTGCAGCTACTGTGTGCTACTTGTACTCTGATGCTAATGACTCCTAGAGCTCTAGTTTCCTCTGATGTTGTCCTGAATAAAGAGCTGCTCTGTCTATTTCTAGTGACTCCATCCCAGTGGTTTCCATCACAGCAGAGCCCCAGCTGATTACCTGTGACTCTGTGGAGGGCGTTGATTTATGACTGTTTTGCTCTAATGTACGTGAGCTCTGTGCTGCAACAATGCAGCCCTCTGCTGACATGCACACATGTGAAAGTGTAGTGTATTTTGTTATGACACATTTTAAGATTACTATAGTGTATTATGTTACTATACATTTTATATTAAGGTATACTGATGAATCAGGAAGACAAGACATTAGAGTTAGTCTCAAATGCAGAGTGCAGAGTCAGGAATGTTAGCTGCTTGAGTGAAGAAACTCTCAAGGCTGATATGTAGATCATTCAAATGGCATACAAAGGATGGCCTCAGATGGTCCTTGGTAGGGGCAATTCAAGACAGTTTGGTGAAGGCCTAGGGGCTATTTGGGACACTTTAGTGTAGGTCTAACAGCTATTTTATTGACCCTGGCCAAAAGGCATTGTCTTAAAAGTTACTGAATCAGACTTCCTGGCCCCAAATGGCAGAGCACCTTCAGGTGATGAATACCCCAGATGTCCTCTAGACATTGTAGGTCATAGCTAGTTAGGGTCCACCAATCAGGAGTTAGGCGAGGTGGAGCTTACTGACCTACGGACCAATCAACTCACTTAGAAGACCTGATTTTTCCTGTATTGTGGTGGCATTTAATCTGAAATCTAACATACAGGAACTCTTCATAGATTTTTAGCTTACAGGAATTCTTAATAGCTTTTTGTTTTGTGCATGTACCTCTATTAGTTTTTTGGCTACAAACACTTTAACTTTGTATTGGCTTCATTTTGACTGCAGGATGAGTTTTGTTGCTTAAATAAAAGAATTGTTCCTGAGACCTAACTGCGTCTTCTTTCATCAACCCACCACCAACGCCGTTTTTCTGAGTAAAGGCCGAAAATATACTGCAAAAGCTTCCCTTAAGACGTTGGTCTGATAAAGCATAGCCTCTGACAGTGAGACAAATGTTTGTGGAGCAGAGCATTCATTTTCTGGTTCAGATCCAGTAAAATGAGTGTTGGTCTCTGTCATTGGGTCTGTATTCCACATTCCAATGGACCTCATTGCTTACAGAAGTAATCCTTAATACCCAGGTAGAGAGAAGAAGATCTATTTTTGATTATGTTAAGTATTTATGTACCTTGTCTCCTTCATTTCTAGAGTTTATTTGTTAGCCTGAATATGATTTCATTGTGATTATTGATAGCGGTGGAACTCTGTACAAGCCCATTGGGCTTTGTTCCCTCCTTGCACCATTAAGTGTTAATGTGTGCTAAATAAATAAACTAAACTAAACTAAACTAAGACTGTGTCTTCAAAATAGAATCAAGAGTTAGTAGAAAACAGTCATTTGGAAAAAAAAAGCTCTCTCCACTTCACTGCCCCTCCTTTACAGGGAACACAGAGCCACCAGCTGCACTGTCTATTCATAGATGACTTAGAGGAGGAGTGACGATGATGGACAGCCAGTTAAAAAAAAGAACAATGGCAGTTGTTAGGGACGACTGGTGTCAGTGTTCAGCCATCTGAAACAACATCAACAGATTGAGTAAAACACAGCCAGAGGTGGTGGATTATCAATGTATAGCAGCAATCAGGAACATTACATTGTTACATTAAGAATAACCGTGTCATTGATTTTTCTGGCAAGATAAACTCAATAGAAGTATAAAAGTCAACTTGTCCAGCAGTATTTTCTTCAGACTTTAACTAAGAAGTTTTAAATGAATCTCTATCATCAACCCATATTACGATTTGCAAACAAAAAAAATGTATGAAAAATAAGTATGATATAGAAAGGTGCAATGTCCATACTCTTTGAAAGAAATATTTTCACAATGGATGGATGTGAATGTTCTGAATGTGGTTGGATCAGATATTCCCTGAACTGGCTGAACAAACAGAGACCTGAGCGGTTCTCCTGAGGATTCTCTTGTTGAGTCTCTGCTGACTTGTTAGCTCGTTCATGTCCACATCTCCTGTTAGACCAAACCCTCTGTCTGTTTTCTGATGTGGAACTTTTACACTTGATCTCATTCTTCTACGCTTCATTTCGTACTGGACTGCATGCACCCTGTACTGTTCCCAAGCAACATTGCCCTCCCTCCCCACTCCCCCGCTAGCCTGTACTCACACTGCTCCTAAAGATCTGGGCCTAGGCACCATTACTTCTGGCCCTGCGTCACCACGTTTATATGTGTAATCTCAAGACAATGTAATAGGGTTTTTCACCCATAAGTCAAATAAATTAGCATACTTTTTGCACACAATATACAATATTAGCTTCAGTAGTTGACTGAAAACATTTCATATGCTGAAGGAGGCAAGGTTATATTTGCATTAATAAAAATACTTCTTGACGTAATACTTGTATTTGATTTCTGTCTATGTGTCTATAATGTCAATGTAGTCCATCTGAACTCACTCATTTGTCCAGCATCAACACTCGACCACATATCCAACTGATTCATCGGTGCCCTGTACTTCCCCACACATCCTCCTTCAAACACTGTGGTTGACTCTCAGTCATTCAGGACAGGAGCAGTAAAGTCTGAGCTGAATCCAGTTCAAACACAGTCAACAGGAGACAAAACCCTGACTGACAGAGCGTCTCCTCCTCCTCCCCTCCCCTCTCTTTGTCCTCCTCTGTTCTCTCTGTTCTGCACTCAATGGACAGGCTGGTTGCTCTCTAGTGGAACTGAAGTTATTAGAAGCTATTGTACTGTTGAAAGGGGGGACCACATTGTGTGCCTAACACTACTAATTGACACATGATGATTTTCTATTCAACTCAACACTGATGGAACCGATCTCAGACCTGCTGTAGGCAGCACTGTGATGATGTACAGTATCTCACAAAAGTGAGTACACCCCTCACATTTCTTCAAATATTTCATTATATCTTTCCATGGGACAACACTGAAGAAATGACACTTTGATATAATGTAAAGTAGTCAGTGTACAGCTTGTATTACAGTGTAAATTTACTGTTGCCTCAAAATAACTTGACACACAGCCATTAATGTCTAAACTGAAGGCAACAAAAGTGAGTACACCCCTAAGAAAAAATGTCCAAATTGGGCCCAAAGTGTCAATATTTTGTGTGGCCACCATTATTTTCCAGCACTACCTTAACCCTCTTGGGCATGGAGTTCACCAGAGCTTCACAGGTTCCCACTGGAATCGTCTTCCACTCATTCATGACAACATCACGGAGCTGGTCGATATTAGAGACCTTGCGCTTCTCCATCTCCCGTTTTAAGAAGCCCCAAAGATGCTCAATAGGGTTTAGGTCTGGGGACATGCTTGGCCAGTCCATCACCTTTACCCTCAGCTTCTTTAGCAAGCCACTGGTCGTCTTGGAGGTGTGTTTGGGGTCGTTATCATGTTGCAATACTGCCCTGCAGCCCAGTTTAAGAAGGTTGAGTGCACGTTTTCAGCGTCATACCAAGAGGTTGGCTTTGGAAAATTGACGTATGAGTGCTGCCAGCATTGCTGCAGGGCTTGAAGGGGTTGGGGGTCAACCTGTCAGTGCTCAGACCATACGCCGCACTCTGCATCATATTGGTCTGCATGGCTGTCGTCCGAGAAGGAAGCCTATTCTAAAGATGATGCAAAATAAACCCCACAAACAGTTTGCTGAAGACAAGCAGACTACGGACATGGATGACTGCAACCATGTCCTGTGGTCTGATGAGACCAAGATACATTTATTTGGTTCAGATGGTGTTAAGAGTGTGTGGTAGCAAACAGGTGAGGAGTACAAAGACAAGTGTGTATTGCCTATAGTCAAGCATGGTGGTTGGAGTGTCATGGTCTGGGGCTGCATGAGTGCTGCCAGCACTGGGGATCTACAGTTCATTGAATACCAACATGTACTGTGCCATACTGAAGCAGAACATGATCCCCTCCCTTCGTAAACTGGGCCGCAGGGCAGTATTGCAGCATGATAACGACCCCAAACACACCTCCTAACGACCACTGGCTTGCTAAAGAAGCTGAGGGTAAAGGTTATGGACTGGCCAAGCATGTCCCCAGACCTAAACCCTATTGAGCATCTTTGGGGCTTCTTAAAACAGGAGATGGAGGAGCGCAAGGTCTCCAGTATCCACCAGCTCCGTGATGTTGTCATGAATGAGGGGAAGAGGATTCCAGTGGCAACCTGTGAAGCTCTGGTGAACTCCATGCCCATGAGTGTTAAGGTAGTGCTGGAAAATAATGGTGGCCACACAAAATATTGACACTTTGGGCCCAATTTGGACATTTTAACTCAGGGGTGTACTCACTTTTGTAACCGGCAGTTTAGACATTAATGGCTGTGTGTCGAGTTATTTTGAGGGGACAGTAAATTTACACTGTTATATAAGCTGTACACACGCTACTTTACATTGTATCAAAGTGTCATTTATTCAGTGGTGTCCCATGAAAAGATATAATGAAATATTTGAAGAAATGTGAGGGGTGTACTCACTTTTGTGAGATACTGTATGTGTGACACCAGCACAAAGGAATACACGTATCCAATGGGAACATATCATAATTCATAAAAAAAAACTACAGTATGTCCTTTTAACCAACAGAACTAGGAGAGCTAAAGACTGAACTCAGCTGTGTAAAACTTCTTCTGTCATTTGTTATTCATCACAGGGGTTTGAAACGTGTTTGTGATTCTGATGACTGCATATGCAAGCCACAGTAGAGAATTAAATTAGTTATTCTTTCACATTACCAGACTTTGGAGGTCTTACTGTGTAGAGGGACTCTTTTTTGTGAATTTGCTTAATAGCCAAATGAATGTGTTCATGGGATTCAAAAGAGGAAGCATTCAAACGGTTCAGTGAGGGCTGAGGAAGAGTAGACAAAGGAGCAGCTGGTGGGAGAAAAGAAGAAATAGGAGGAAACTGAAATAAAGGTGACACAAAATCTGAAGCAGAGAAATCATTTTCCAGAAATGTCCCATTCAAAACAAGCAGCTAAATCATAAAATCCCATCTGCACATGAATATTTTTTACAAAATCAAATAAAAGACTATTGAAAAAAAAATGATGAATGATTTTGATTCAAAATGGCAAAAAATATCCAATGATCTTTCATATGAGGAGCCTCACACCTGGAGGCATTGAATAAGTGAAATGGATTGATCAATAACAGCTTTGAACTGTTCCAGTGCATTGGCAATGACATGAGTTAAGGAAATGTGAAGCTTTGTCCTGGTTTGAAGGGCTGTGTGTGTGTGTGTGTGTGTGTGTGTGTGTGTGTGTGTGTGTGTGTGTGTGTGTGTGTGTGTGTGTGTGTGTGTGTGTGTGTGTGTGTGTGTGTGTGTGTGTGTGTGTGTGTGTGTGTGTGTGTGTGTGTGGTTGCTCTGTCTATAGAGTGTGGTAGAAAAGAGACAGGGAGAGGTGAGCTCCAACCACTGCCAGGACACAAGAGAGCAGCTCTCCAGCCCTGTGGCTCTGACAGGAGACAGACTGGGAGGGAGGACAGCTGTCCAGATTTGGATCACTTCTAGGAGAACATGGAACAATATGAGGACAGGATCAAGGACTGGACACTGAGGGGACACACATCATCCCTCTGGCTGAGAGAGAGAACAAACACTGACTTCACAGTGTCACAAAGTTCACATCATGTGAGGATGTGGACTTCATTTAAACTCAGGACTGCAGGCTACTGGCCTACATCAGACACATTTACATATGACTGCTTTACTATACTCTATTAAAAGGAATTTAGTCCAAACTTTAAAGACCTCAGTGTGATCCACTGGTTAAATCCAATCTAATTGTTATTATCAGGTTGTTAAATGTTCATTCATACAGTGTGGATCAGCTCAGCAGACGAGTAGAGATTTATAGGATCAGACACATGTGAGACACACAGGATAACAACAGCTCTGCTCCACTGAAGCTGGCTCAACTGGAAACAAACAGGAAGCTGCTGTCCACATGTCATGAACACTAATCCAGACAGAAACAGACATGTAGTTACAGGTGCACACAGACATACCAATCAATACACACACACACGCACGGACGCACACACACACACACACACACACACACACACACACACACACACACACACACACACACACACACACACACACACACACACACACACACACACACACACACACACACACACATTAATTTATGTTCTACTAGAAAACCTTCAGAATCTGTAACCACATACAATGGTTAAGCAAGTGTAAGCACTTTATCATTGTCTGAAAACTGTTCTTCTTTTTCACCCACCTAAATGTATGTATTTTTCTCATGTCTGTGCTTTCTTCTTATGTTCTCATGTCTGTGCTTTCTCCTTATGTTCTCATGTCTGTGCTTTCGTCTCTGTTTTCTCATGTCTGTGCTTTCTTCTTGTCTTGTATTTTATTCATTCTAGCTGCTGCCATTTTGGCCAGGCCTTGCTCGGAAAATAGGTCATTTGACCTCAAGCAATTTTGCCTGGTTAAATAAAGGTTAAATAAAAAATAAATAAAATAAAAAAAGTATAGTAAGTAATACTATAAGATGATTATAAGTTAGTGTATTGAGCTGTGTGCCGTGTGTTCTCTGTGGATGTGTGCTTTTAAACCTGCAGCACTCCAACATGAGCAGCTTGATATGGACATCTATGTCTCTTCTTAAAAATGATATTTTCCACATCACAGTATTCATGAATGACAACTTGATTATGGGTTTCTGTTCAGTCATTAGTGAAGTGGATTATAGGAGCATTTCTACACACAGTAAAGGATGAGAACTGATACTAGAACTGTCATCAGATACTGTATGTAAAGGTTTTTATAACAGACTGAAGAAAATCCATATTTTCCATTATGAATGTATTATGCTTATTCCATGTAGATATTGAAAATTCAGTGTGTCAATACGGTACTTCAAGCTTAGATTAAATCAACCATTCCTTTCTCCACAAATGCTCTCCCTCCTATCTTTCCCGAAGCAGACTATTTCCTTCCACGCTAAAGAACAGCTTCTTGTACTGTCTTCCTATCTTTTCAGCCTCAACTTCCCATTGCATACGAGTATATTAAACATACATGCAGAATCATTTAGCAAACATGCACACAAAAAACATCAAATGTCAATGTTACATCAGTAAGTCAAAAACATACCGATACAGAAACACATGCACACCCCAACAGAGAGTCTCAAGTGATGCTCTGTGTGAAATCACTTTGTTTTTTCCAAATATAACTGTGATAATTAATATCTGTGAAATTACTTTTTCTCACAACTGAGACTGAGACACAGACACACACACACACTTTGTGTTTGTGTACGGAGTGTGTGAAATGTGGAGACGTCCATCAGAATGACTGACGTTCTCTGCTTGGTTCCACTCAGCTGCCTGTCACTGACTCTTCATTAGAAAGTGTTGGAGGTTAGAGATGAATATATTGAAGCTGGAGCTTTTAAAAGTCTACATTATGACAAACAGTGAGAACTGTACAACAGATGAGGGAACCGTGAGTTATCAGTGTGATTCGTCAAACTTCTTGGAACCTAAAAAGGCAATGGGCTGAGTGATGAAGCTCTGTATCACTTGGATTTGTGTCATTCAAAAATATAATGTGGGGGTCTCCTTGAATGTGAGAGGACATACTATGGACAGAAAGGAGCACAGCAGACAATCCTTAGAGACCTTTTGACCTCGCTCTGACAGAGAGATGCAGGACAGTTCAGCCTCTGTTCAACTCTCAAAAATAAATGCACACACACACACACACACACACACACACACACACACACACACACACACACACACACACACACACACACACACACACACACACACACACACACACGATCTTCCGAGAACAACACTGTGACAAATCAGACTGTGTCCATCTGGTGTTCCATTGTAAATCAAGTGTTGTTGTTGGCAGAGTCACATGTTACTGTAACAAAACAATTTTCTGTGGTGTGTGGTACAGGGTTTATTTGTGATTATGTACTGCATCTGGTTTGTCCAATATGAATTATTTAAATGTGTTTCTTGTATCTATTACATGTCATCATAGAAAAACAATATTAACACTTAAAAACCAGCCCCCGAGAAGGAGAGGCAACACGTCTAAAGGAATCAAAGGTTTGAACTTATATACCTTTGTTAGGTAATGCATCCATCACCACATCAACACAATAGCATCTGGTTGACATACAGCTCAAGTGTGTGTGGTTTAATTTCGACTTCATTTAGCTACAGTTGCTAATGTACTGACAAAACATGGTGGAACCCATTGTATTGCCAACGAGCTTGCCCATTATTATCCCGTTATATAACGGGCATTGAAGAAAAGTGATGGTGTCAATCTCCCCATGTGTTTGTAATGGCTGAGCATTAGCATGCAGGCTACAGTGAGCTGAGCTGACAGGATGACTGGCTGAGCCAATAAAGCCATGTTTAAAAGTGAAGGCTGTGTGGAAATGGGTTCAATATTTTATTAGAAGAAATCTGCTTTCCCTGTCAGTGTCAACGTACATGCGATTTTTAATAACTGAAGACCTTGGCAGCATAATTAGGTGTCAAATAATGGAACTTAAATAGGGAAAGACACAGTGATTCGACTAATATGTTAATGTGCACACACACACACACACACACACACACACACACACGTTGTGTTTTCATTACTTGCGAGGACATTACATAGGCTTACTGCCTCCACACACATCATGCGTCTACCTCAGGGTCAGGGTAAACTTTAAACTTTATTGTCCTGTTAAGGAAATTTGTCTTGGGCATTGTGCTACATTTTGCTTAACCAGTAAACAACAACAATATGACACAGTAAAAACACAGTAAAACCTTGGCCTACACATTGGACAAAGCTAAAACAACAAGAACATCACACGGTAATTCTAGGACATAAAAACATTCAGACAATTTAAAGTGCGAGGAAAGTGCGAGAACGTAGCACAAGCCCGGGTCGCTACCGTGCAGCGCCACCGGAACCCGGACAATTTGATTCAGAATTACAAGAGGAGCACATCGCCTTGAGAGCGAGTGCTGCCTCTCTCAGACTTTTCTCAGCCACACATGGAACGTCTCAACTGCTACTGCAGCGCTGCTTCTAAAAGCCCTATCTTTCTACATAGAGTTTTCATAAATAATTCCCATTAAAAATGAAGTTCTTTCGTGTCATTTATGGTGCATATGATTTATATTGAGTCTAATATTGAATCTCGACAGTAATCCGTGTGGCCCGTTGCCTTTTTTTGCCATATTTTCTCTTGTTGGAAGTTTTATTTTGAAAAGGGACACCAGGAAAAAGTGAAACTACAGTGAAAGCTGCCAGTATGATGTCAATATGACTCCCAGTGTATTTCTCTATCAGTTAAAGCAGAGAGACCCGAGAGAGACGCGCAGCAGTGCGTCTCAAGTTGGATGTGTGGCCGCTCTAGGTTGATTACACGGTCGGTGAAAAAAAGTCAGACAAAGACGTGCAGTAGAGGTAGGATGTGTGTGGAGGCCGTTACACTCATTTCCTGGAGATTTGGCCTCACCCTCTAACCCCTAATCCCAAAGTCTACCCTCACCTAAAAGCGAGACTTCAACCTAAAAGCTGTATCCCGTTACAGAGACCGCCTCCTTGGTAGGACGCGGTCTCGCAGTCTATGAAGGCTATAGCCTATGAAGGCCGATTCGAAGGCCGAACCAGGGCCGAACGAGCGTTGTTAAACGGGACGGTCTCCGCAGGTCTCCGTTTACGAGCATTTCTGGTTTGCGTAACAAGCCGTTACCTTGCGTGACGACATGCCGCTCCTGTGCTGCCTAGCAACCCTGATAGCTGCCAACGGAAACAGCCTTGTCAGCAGAGGAAAAAAGAAAAAGAAGTTGCCTACCAGACGAAAAGAAAACAAAGTACAAGAAAAAAAGATAAAAGTTAAGAAGATGGAGCAACACGTTGCTGTTTTGTTATTTTTTATTTTATTGTATGCCATCTCTGAAAAAAACGCAATGAATCATGGGATATGTTGGGCTGCGAAGGATACATCTGATGCAGCCTTCAAAACTGTGAAACGAAGGCTGCATTTCTCGGCCGCATATGAGGAGCCTTGCAAGGAGCCTTGCAAATGGAACAACCTTTGCACGCCGCTATGACGCAATTGGTCTTCAAATGCAGCCTTCGTAGACCGCAACCCCTGTGTTGAGATTCACCCAAAATGTCATTATTGCGTCAAGGTGATGTCTATGCTATCCCCAAAAGGAAGGTACGTTCTCACAATATCACTCTCTGAACAGAAAAATGTCCCCACAACATGATAAATACCAGCACACACACACCTCTAAGATCCTAAATAAAGAGTGCTGAATTGAGTCAGCATTCTAAAAAATGGCACTTTTGATTTGTGGGCATTCTGCGTGTGATCAACTAGGAGTAAATGCGCAAATGACAACGGGTGCAAACAAGTTAGAAGAAATAGATTGAAATGAAGGGTTAGCTGGTTTCAGTGTTTGTACGGAGAGCAGCATAATCAGTCTCGCTTTGATGCTTGTCTGAATGTCATGATGTGATCATCATTTGACTAGTGGTTGCAAGAAGGGTCTTTGAAACACAGACGCTGCACAACACTGTTAGCTTACATTAACACTCCAAAGAGTAAATGTGTCTTACAATGTTTTGATCCACCCTCCACTTTGGCTGGTGAATATGTGTCCTCGGGATCTGTGCTCGTGCACGTTCTAGCATAAAAAAACTCACCAAGGTAAAACCGAAGAAGTTACCGCAGTTAAGTTACGTTGCGGTGCAAACAGAACATTCCTGTCCCTTCACGTTAAAGCCTGTTACTAGCCAAACGTGAGATGACTTTTATTTTGAAGCCGGTAAGAACAGGGAGTTAGCGCTTCACAGCCCTGCAGTGGTCTAGCTAGAAAGGCAACTCATTCAGCTGCAGAGAAAAGTCAACAGTAGTCTAAAAACAACGTTTGAAATAAGCCACTGAAGAACAACAATTTGATTTATCCTAAATTGTACCAATATGTATACTTATTTATTTAATAGGCTATGTTTAATGTTTTAAAGTTTGGTTTTACTTAACAGAAGGACATTTTCTAAAAAAAATATTATTATTATTTTAATAATTATATGTATATACAAAAAATATATAGATATAGATATTATTTTTATATTTGTATGGGGATAAACAATTCTGAATCAGCAAAAAATTGCAATTGGCAGGTTAGATTCTTCTAAATTGTCTAAACTCTAAATTGCAATCAGTGCACCCCTATTCATTTTTCTACAATTATAACTGCACACACTAGGATATAATATTAATTGAGAATCTCAAATGAGACCAAGATGACAGGCTCAAAGGTAATTACAGTGAAATGCAAGGGTTGCACTAGTTAACAATGCAAGTTTTCGATCATACTTTGTGTGCTACCAAATTTATTTTTGTGCTACTGAATTTTTTTGCTTGCTAGCGCCAGTGCTACCACCTAAAAAAATAAGCGTACAGCCCTGGCTAAGATAAATGTAAAGTGTGCTCTTTGGCCTGGAAGCCCTTAACTCATCCAAAAGCTCTAAAATGGAATTGCTGGCAATAGAAATGCGGGTGAAATCCCACTTGCACAAACATTTAGTAGATCAAACCCTATGTGTTTGCCTCTCACTAGAGCTCTGCACAATGCTTTTCTGGAAGAAATAAAATAGTTTAAGCCAAGTTTAAACCAACTTCTGTGATATCAGTGATATATACTCTTCCCTGCTGTCAGAGTAGATATATCAGCCTCACATAGGTTAGTTGAGGTGATGGACATCAACACCTTGGGCCTATCCGAATAGTCCAATCTCCTAACCTATGAACCTCCTTTCCTATACCTTAACCCCTAAACGTCATCGGGGTTAAGGAGAGATGAAAGGTGCTTCCTATCGAACATAGGAAAAGACAGCACTGTTTCAAATGAATTTGACTCCACTTTTCCTAACCGACGTCATTGTGCGACGGCGAGTATTGCTGACGTGAGTCACTAGTGTGAAACTACACTATTCTCCGAAAATTGACTACACAACAAGCGCTCGTTTGATCCATGCGTTCTTTTCATATTGATTTTAATCAGGTTGTCGCCAACAGAGTGAGAATCACTCCCATATATCCCAATTCACATGTGGAATAAAAAGAGGCTACACTTATGTTGATGTTGAAATGAACTGCCCCCAGTAACTTCATTAAATGTGAAGTTGGTATTTTATTTTCTTATGGTGTAAATTATGTGCTATGAAAATAACTATCATGATGTTGGTCTTTTATGAGTTCTTTATTATCTTAATGGGGGAGGGGGAGGGGGTATTTTGTTTAAGCCGAGTTAAATCTTCCTCTCTTCTCCTCTCCTCTCTTCTGTTTCACCTCTCGTTCGTATTTGTGTAGAGTCGGTAAACTCCGGCGGTGGCCTGTTGCTTTAAATCTTGCCGCCGTAAAGGATTATGGGATACCACTATCTCCTTTCCTTTAGCATAGGTTGTTCTGGAGTAACCTATGCTAAGGGAGGGTTAAAGGATGAATCGAGGCTCCTTTCCTATGCCTTTCCTAAGCATTTTGAGAATTCGGATCACCTATCTGCCGAGTACTTCCGGGTCATCTCGATAGGAAAGGACATTTCCTATGCTAAAAATACTATTCGGAGAGGCCCCTTGTCATTGCCTCTGTTCAAACATCCACCAGTGGCTTTTGATTCATCCACAACTGCAGAGCTCCATCAGATGACAGATCAATAAGCTGATACTGACAGCTGTGGGACCGAGAGCTTCACACAGGATGTGAATCCACTTCAGAGGTGAGTCCAGGTGGGTATCTCCTAGCAAGCAGTAGTACTTAGTTCTTGAGAGATAGATGTTTAGGTTAAACATTAATGTATTGAATGTAAGTTTACAATTTTACAAAAGGGACATTTTTAAATTTCATATTTTTCTTTAGAGAGCTGCATTTCTCACCTGTATTCAGAGGAACATCTCAACTAGAACAGGTCACAGCAGGAACAACACCAGGTGTAATTAATGACATAAATGCTCGTTAGTATTATTAGTTACACATGTGCTCTTCATCTTTTGACATGTCAAAATGTGTCCTGAAAGTAACGTTCTGCAGTGACAGTCTAGAAATACAAGAGGACACGTTGGGCTTTAATTAACTGAAATGACTGTAAGCACAGCCAGCACAATGATATATTGTTTTTTTTTTCAACAGGTTCAGATCTCTTTCACACCTTGTTTTGTCATGGTACGATGAGTTGGTGAAGTTAACCAACATGTGTTACTGATTGGTTAGTCTTGAACAGCGATATCACACTTCTGCTAAAATTATGGTCTGAAAGTGAATTTATGTGTTTCTGTATTAAATATGACCCAGTATCTAGTGCAGTGTGATGACACACAGCCTCACCTGTCTGCAAAGGTCATCACACTCAAAACCGTGAAGCATGCCTAATATGCTCTATGTTTACATGAACCAGAATTCATTAAAACATTATTGATAAAGCATTATTTAAGGGAAATAATATGCATTTTGAAATGTAGCTGACAATGAGATCCTGACATCATCCAGCTTTAGTTTCATGATATGAGTTGTTTGTGTGAAACAAATATAATAAGATAATTATTCACAATATATTGCCGTGTCTGCATTTTAGAATCCAGATATTTAGTTGAGCACGCTTTACTCAAAACGTGATTAAAATCCTTTGTTCCCCCAGGTCAGAGCCAGAGAAGTAGGTACAGGTGTAATGAATAGCATCACTAACGACTGCATCCCATTCAGGTGTGTCAGGTCCTGGGCCGTGCTATAGAGCTCACTGTCTCTCTGTGGCTGTGTTTGGAACGCCATACTAGCGTCCTACATCCTACATAGGCCTACTCACCATCTATATACTGCATACTCTCTACTCAAAGATCGATTGTGTAGCCTATGCGAGGTGCGTCGAAACGTTTTCAGTTGAAGTAGGCCTATACTCAAGCAATGAAGAATTTATTCTTCTTCTTATAAGATTCAGGCCGTTTAGACGCTGTTTAGTGTATAACCGCCCTCTACAGATTAGATATTGAACTCGATTTTTACAGTCCTGTGTTCATCATCTGTGTTTTAGACCTCTTGTTTTAAAATTATGTTTTGAGGCGGAGGATCCCTCCGACGCTCTCTGTCCGGCTCATCAGCACTCAGCTGTCTGTCAGCTGGACGAGCTGCGGTGTGTGGAACAGCGATCTGTTCTGATCTCTCTCCACTATCAGACTCACATCACTCATTTCACTTAGTAACTCTAATGTTGTTAGGTATTTATCTTCATCTCTTATCTATTGTGAGAGTTTATGAATCACTGCACGTACAGCTGTCAGATCGCGGACCCCAAACAATGTTGTTGCCTAGCAACTTGCTCGAAACTATTTCATTTTCCTGGGCGGGTAGAATTGACCCAGTGCATTGTGGGGCGGTTGAGTAGGAAAAGTATACAATCGATTCATACCCAAAATCTTCCCGGAAGTTAGTACTCATCCGGTAATTTCTCGCATACCCAAACTCGCATACCCAACCGTCACATACTCAAATTGAAGTCAAAATGAGTATGAGTAGGACGTTAGTATGGCGTTCCGAACACAGCCTGTGGAACTGAGCCATTGTTAACCAAACTAGGTACACCTGTGCTCTCCTGCTCAGACAAACTGCCGTGCTGCGACCACCTCGCTGAACGGCTGCCTCTCACACGCTTGTGTATTAACATTGCACGCCTCATATGAGCCGCAGTGCTGGACCTGTCAGCCATATCTCAATTGATTTTGCATCGCCGTGGATGTTTAAAACACTGTGAAAATGAGAGAGGTTGGAGAGAGAGAGAGAGAGAAAAACTACGGCCCTGATTTAATGGTCTAAAAATAGAAAAAAACAAAGGGACAAATGCATCAGTATTGGGGTTTCATATGGTTAAATGTATTTATGTCTTCGCCATGTTTTGTGGCTTGTATGATGTCAACCGTAACATTTTCCCGGTCTACTTCTGAGCAAAAAGAGGCGTCCCTCCTGAGCTGGAGCCGACATGCTCCCTGAGCCGTGTGGCGAGATGTGTGAACGTTTTCACCTGTTAACATGGGAGCCTGAGTAAAAAGAGGCACCTCTCTCCGCCAGGTGCACGCCACACCAGTGGGTCTCAACTTCAGCCGGAGTTTTCAAAACGCTCATGTTTTAGTGTCCGGTTGTAATGTTTGCGTGTGGACAAAAGACCAAACTGCACAGAAAAATATACGGTTACGAAAATACACCCTGTACTCGTGGACATGGCCTGACAGATGATAAAGAAAGAAGGTGTGATGAGAGTCACTTTAGATCAAAATATAAAACATTCACTGTAATCTAATCTAATACACTATGAATCCACATACTTTACTGCATTTCTAAAAGATATGAGAAACGTAAATTAGATAAGGTGTGCAGCCTATGGCAGACATCAGCAGCCTTATCAATATTAATGTGAAACACTCTAATTGGGAAACATACAAATATGTCCACAAATCCCACAGCAGGGAGTGAGCTGGCGTTCATTGAAGCACGCCAGGTGGCCAGCAGCACCGTGGAGCACACGGCAGGGAGGTGGAAATATCACCTTGATGAATGAACAAGTCCAGTGGTTACCCACAATCCTCTGCTGTACAGTCATTACTGTGAGGATTAGACTGCACACCACTGCTGTCTGGACAAGAGCACCCAGGCATGACCAAGAGAGGGAAGAGGAGGAAGAGCATGATATGGACGCTACTTTTTCAATCAATTTATACTTTCATACACAAGTAAACTCATGTGGTTTGCATTAAAACAGCACAACTAAAAAAATATTAAACCTAACTGACCTTACTGTTCATTAAACCACAAAGTTCATACGCACTTATATACAGTATCTGTTTCTCAACCATTCAAATATACAAGCATAAGCTGAGGACAAAGGCAGCATGTTAAGCTTTCTATTAAACAAGGTCCACACGGGGGCGCCTTTAGCTCAGTTGGTAAGGCGTCCCCCTCCCGGGCCGGGCCCGGCAGCGGACCCGGGTTCGGTTTCCGCCCGCGGTCGTTCTCTGCATGTCACTCCCCTCACTGCCCCATTTCACCTCTGTCTCTCTGCACTGTCAATAAAGCATAAAAATGCCAAAAAAACAAAAAAAAACACAAGGTACACACTGGGAAACTTGTGAGGTCATCTGACAAGCTGCTCCAGAGACCGGAGCATTAAATGTAACATTCTTCCTCAGATTCCATTTTAATCTTTAAAACAGGCCTGTGTGAGATGACCTGAGAGACCGCTTTGCTCATAAGCACTGAGCAGGTCTGAGACCTGTAGTGAAGTGAGAGCATAGTGCTTTAAAAACAAAAAGCAGAGCCATCGAGTCAATTTCTCAGTTGTATATATAAAGTGATACATTCACCTAAGCCAGGGCTGTACGCTTATTTTTTTTAGGTGGTAGCACTGGTGCTAGCAAGCAAAAAAAATCAGTAGCACAAAAATAAATTCAGTAGCACACGAAGCATGATCGAAAACTTGCATAACCTTAACCCATGCATTTCGCTCTATACCTTTTAGCCTGTCATCTTGGTCTCATTTGAAATTCTCAATTAATATCATATCCTAGTGTGTGCAGTAATAATTGTAGAAAAATTAATAGGGGTGCACTGATTGCAATTTAGACAAAAAAATCTAACCTGCAAATTGTAATTGTTTGCTGATTCAGAATTATTTCTCCCCATAAAATTAATATCTATATAGTTTCTGTATATATATATATATATATATATATATATATATACACATATCATTATTATATTCATAGTAACATTTTTTTTTTGTTAAATGTCCTTCTGTTAATTAAAACCAAACTTTAAAACATTAAACATAGCCTATTAAATAAATAAGTAGGCCTATACATGTTGGTAAAATTTGGAATAAGTTACATAGGTTGTTGTGAATGTGTTGGGAGTAGTTCTTCAGTGGCGTATCAGTTATTTCAAACTTTGTTTAAAAAGACTACTGTTGACTGCTCTCTGCAGCTGAAGCAGTTGATTTTCAAGCTAGCGCACTGCAGGGCTGTGAAGCGCTAACTTCTTGTTCTTACCGGCTTCAAAATAAAAGTCAACTCATGTTTAGCTAGTAACAGGCTTTTAATGTAAGTGTAAAAGCAAAATGAGCAGCTCTAAACACATGTAATCCTCCTGCAGCCCTGGGGTGCAGCATCAGAGATATGAAACAGCCTCTCAATGAAGAGTCTGCACAAGACTCACTGCACATAATGACACACTCAGTGCGTTTCCATGGGACAACTAGATTAGATTAAGACATATACCGAACTTGCCACTCAAACGGACCACGTCACTTGTCTGAGTATACATGGGCTTTCAAATATTTGATAAATGGCCGGAGCATGGCTGACTCCGCTATGCTAGGTGGCGGTGTAGCCCTTTCAACAAGTGGTTATAGGGCCACGTCCTGTTCCTTACCGGCAACAACACTATTGTTTATTACGTCGTATCCTTCCATTTCCTTGTGAAATCCCCGACAGGGAACTCTCGAGCAAGCGCAGAACGCAAACTCCGATGTGCGATATACGATCCTGTATACATGCAGGTAGAATGCAGACTATGAGCAAGTTATCTAGGTGTTCTTATCCGACTTCCCTTGTCCGTCAATGTGCCAATTTGTGTGCCCAGTAGATCAGATAAAGGTGTTTACATGTATTTTACAGTCCTGTTGAGGTCTATTCGTTTATTTACCCGATTATGAGTCTGCATGTAAACACACTTACTGATGCAGAGACAATGCAATTATTCCAAACCAATACAACATGACTTTTTGATATTTGTGCTGGTCTGTTCTGAACAGAGTTAGTATCATTCTAATTCCAAACAGCTTTGCAGACTTAAGTTATATTACCAGTAAATTCTAAAAACGATATAACTACATTATATTGTCATATATTTGTTCTGGGTGTCAATCAATCAATTGTTTTCCCATTAGTGAATGATACATTTCATTCTGAAAAGTGTAACTTCTGTCTAACGATCACAGTGTGTACAGTGTTCATATTTGGATTTTGAGTTCCTTAAACATTCATCCTACTGACATATTTTACATAAATGGAGACCCCAAGCAAGAAACAATGACTCCAGTTTTTAGCATGAGGGTCAAACACATATAAAAGCAGATTAAAAAGAGAGGTCAGAGTTACAAATTATCATTTTTTAAAACAGTTTACTTTGGTACTTATATGTCAGTAGAAATTCAAACTATAGGCTAACTGCTAATCACTGTGTAGAAACCTGGCAGAGAAACTGGTAGCAGCTTATATTATGTGTGCACATTATTTGTACTTGAATTACTTGGAAACTACCTGAATTTTGAACACAACAGTCATTGTTTTTTGCTGAAGAAAGGCTACAGATGAATTGTGGTGACACAATAAAAATTAATATGTCTGCTCCTTGTCAGAACTTGCTGGAAACATTTTAGAGTCTTTCTCTCTCTTATTTTCCTTGTATTCTTTTGTTGTCCCTCTTTGTCTTTTTATTTTACTTCATTCTGTCTTTTCCCAATCTTTATTTTGTCATCTATAAACCACATATCCACCGAACATCTAGCAGTGTTGGCTAATTAAAAGCTTTTGTTCAACAAAAATACGGTTTAAAATCAATTTTTATTTTCTTCTTTCTTTTGCGTTTGTTTTTCCCTTTTCATTCAGTGCTTTCCTCCCTCCTCCCTTTGTTCTCTTCTGCTCTGGGTGATAAGGAAGCTGCTTTGAGGAGGTTGGCGATAGAACAGAGTCCCTGTGTCTAACACTGTGGTGAACCTGATGATTATCTGAAAAGGGAAATGTTGCTGTTGTACCTGGCTCTGGACTGATATATTCTCAGGCTTTTGCTTTAGTGTCATAAACAACAGCTCCTCAGATCCTCTGATTTGACAGAAACGTTTGACAAACAATACAAAGGTGCATCCAGAATAAATAAACTGCCAACATGGCAATGAGTGTCCATGCGACAGATCCTCATAGGATATGGGTAAACGGTTCTCTTCTTGTTGATAAAGTTAGACATCTCACACTGCGATTTGATGTAGCATTTATTAAAGGTTGTACCATTATTCTACTGCAGAGGTGTCTGAATACTATTCACATTAGGAGAGAAATTGTTGAACTGGATCAAATCTTCACTGATCTCCCAGTGAGTGCACATTTCCCTGCACTGCTGTGTTAATGAGAGGAGTGGGCGGTGTAACTGTTATCTGAGTGGATCACACCTTCTCCCTAACTCAGTTTGTAGCACCCAAACCCCAAACACACCTGCAGTGTCTGCTGGCCTTTATCTATTTACCCACTTTCCCCCTGGCGTTTGTCTCCAAACAGAAATGCAGCATGACATTATTCAGAGTGGAGCCACTGAATCAATCTATTCGCCAGGATCACTGCCTGAAGGAATGAAGAGGGAACAACTATCACAGAGATCTACACTAAGTAGAAAAGGGCCAGCGGGTCTGTTTTACGTTGAAATCGTTGTGGTTGGAAATGGTATGTATGTTAGGGGTGTAATAACAAGTTAAATATGTGTTCGGAATAGGAATAATCTATGTGTAAATAATAAATAGTCATATGATGAGAAAAAGAAAAATTTTTAAAATTAAATTTTATAAAATATGTAAATTTTAGGTGTTGAAAATTAGTTAGGTATAATTAATTTGTTATGAATGAAAAATGTTAAAAAAAAAAATTAGGAAGTAATAATAATAGTTTTTATTGTTGTTTTTTTTTTTAATTATAATTTAATATATGGTGGGGTGGGTTTTTTAGGGGGGGGGGGTGGGGGGGGGGGGGGGTTGGGGGGGGGGGGGGGTTGGGGTGGTGGGGGGGGGGGTGGGGGGGGTGGGGGGGGGGGGGGGGGGGGGGGTTTTTGTATGAAAGACAACACTGCTTGATTCACAGATAAAGACATGTCTACAGATATACCTTAATATTTAATACGTCTGTATTGAGTTATCAGTGAATTAAAAAAGACATGCATGCCGAAAAACCTCTTGATGTTTGTCTAGTTACATGTGATAACATTACAAGAAATGTTTAGTGGGGTGATGTATTATAATCAGTCAGTCGTTCAGTCACTACAATAAACATACAGTATGTGAGCTCATAAGGGCTAAACAACCAGACAGCTGTATGACATATTAATGGATTTTGTTTATTTGAACCATAAGTAACATGTTGTGATAGTTGACTGTTAGAGCCTTCAGTCACCTGTGAGGGGAGTTATGATTTCAAAAGTTATCGATTCAGCTCAATACACAGATTATGGAATACACTCGGTAGCTTCAATGCAGCAGTTGAACCCGCCTATGTTTATCTAGTAAACCTAATCATGTTTGTGTTGAGAACACAATGCTATGCTTATCTTAATACTCTGTTTACTGATTACAAGCCCTTCATCCTCTGATCCATAGAGTCTTGCTGCTCAGCTGACAAAGCCCCAGCACCACGGCCAGCGCCCGCCCCAGCAGACAGCTCAGAGAAGACCATAAGTCCTGTCATCACCTGCGCTGTGAGACAGCTGTGAGACAGACAGCTGTCATCCCAGTGGCAGAGCCAGAACAGAGTGAGACACACACCACACCACCGCTGCACCAGCTGTCCTCAGATATTCTCTTCAACTCTCACATGGGGTTCTACATGAAGCCTACAGCGAGGCCATCAAACTGAATGGGCTAAAAAATAGGAAATGGCAATCCATGAACAACAAGTGTTATAATGTGGAGTTTAAACAGAGGCAGCAGCACCATCACAACAGCAGGCCTGTCCACTTATTGTGTATAGCTCTGCAGTGCATGATGGAGGTGTGTGTGTGTGTGTGTGTGTGTGTGTGTGTGTGTGTGTGTGTGTGTGTGTGTGTGTGTGTGTGTGTGTGTGTGTGTGTGTGTGTGTGTGTGTGTGTGGTGAGAGAGAGACAGAGAGAGCTCAAGTGTGGGCGTTGCTGTTTGTGTTCTCAGTATGAGTCTTATTTGAGTTTAATTTAGTGAAGAGCACTACAGGACAATTCAAGTGCTAAACACTGAGAATGATCCCCAACCTCTCTGACAGCAGAGAGGAAACAAACTATGGGAACAGGCAGCTTCATGAGACAGAGATAAACTGAGTCACTTTCTCTCCTCAGTGCAGCTGAACTGTACTGGGCGTTTAAATCACCTGTCACACAGTGTGATGTATCAGACTAATCAGAGCCATAGCAGAGCTGTGTGTAGCAGTGGGTCTGCACAGTCCTACAGCACAGCAGCCTGAGAGCAGCTCAGAGGAAATGAAGTGAGGCTGGACTGTTGAGGAGAAATACGAGGCTGCAGGAGTTCAGCTGTTTGTTCAAGAAGCTTTCACTCCACTAGCAGTTTATAATAAGGTCAAAGGTCATTGTGGAGGGCCATGACCCTTCAGTATGAGAGACTGATGAAAAACCATTACAGAGCTGGAGAAAAGATGCTCACTGGAGAGGTCTGACAGAGCACATTGTGTTGAATCAAAGTAAGGTGGAAAGCTATTATAATCATTATTTTGAGTAGTAGTAGAGGTTGTTGCAATTATTACCTAACGTGTGCATTTTGCATTACTTTTACCTGTTCCCATTTATATGTTACCGTTCACACGCACATTCATACCAAGATAGCAGGCTAACTATCGACATTCACACGAGGCAAGGTGGGTGAAGTGTCTTGCCCAAGGGCACAACAAACATGACACAGGTGGCAAGGCGGGAATCGAACCGCCAACCCTTGGATCATTGTCCGACCCACACTACCACCTGAGCCACAGTCGCCCCACATGTTCAGACTGAAGCAGTTAGTTGAATTATCAAAAAGAGGGACAAAGGCTGCAACTTTTACTGCTATAAAGTGTTGATACAATTTCAAGGGAACTCCAGCTAAATTGTTTTCACTTTGAAGACAGATACTTAGTAACACTTGCTGCCCTTCCATGAACCTATATACTGTATTATGTCTAAGGGTGCCTCAATATTCAATTTATTTCACTCCAGAAACAAAATCATTATTCCTCATTTTTTTCAATAAAAAGCAACTTATATGCTGCAGAGAGGGTGTCATTCATTCATCATTATACTGTTTACAACCACAGATGGCTTTTTTAAACACAGATGTACAGTATGTTATACAGCCATACAATCAGCAGACCTTCTCCTCAGAGGTCCCTGTTGTTGTTGCACCAGAACATGTTCATTGTTTCTGCTGCAGTCATGAGACCTGAGGGGTATACTACGAAACAAACTCAACAGAGCCCGGCTCTCATTTTGATCTGGTTCAACATAACACACACCCTCGCTCAGAGCTAACCGGTATCACAAAGGAAGTTATCAACCTCTTATGTTGAACGAGGGTTTCGGCTTCAGGCTCTGTGCGCGTCCCCATGAAAGGGGGCGTTTGACCCGTCATTTGACTCTGCATCAGCACAAAATGGACTGATCTTGTGCGCTAACTTTACACAAAGGGACTGATTGTGAGCAGCTGAGTAAAACAAAAGTGTGTCGCCAACTTCATTCAAGAGGAAGAGTTTGTCAGTCTGAATTATTACAGCTGAAATCAGAGAGCCGAAAACAACTCTTACTGCAAATAGGCTAAGGAGAGTGGAATGCTGCCAGCATGGAAATGATTTATTTATCTTGCCGATCGTTCTCGCAGTGCGTAACGTGACATTATAAAACAATGAAACGTTGAACTCGGATTTAAACACTATACCATTTAGCCTAATATATTTATAGGCTACTTTGCTATATGTATAGCACTACGCCTATAGTCCCACACTTAAGAATGTAATTTAAGTCTGATACTGTCCCCAAATGCATAGCCTATGGAAAATCACTTTAGTTTTGGGCCACATCATAATGAATACAATGTTGATTTAGACTATTAGCCTTTTATTTGAATCTTACAAATACCAATAGGCCTACATTAAAAAACCTGTAGTCTGGATTTTTTGGACAAATATGAATCTACTGTGAGAAGCTTAACCTGCGAGTCTGCAGCGATGTCCGAACTGTGACAGCTGTCACCTGTCACGTCCCAACTGTAATCGCTACTGATAAAAAGAAAGAAGCCCACAGTGAAATAATGTTGCAAACTGTGATTTTATAGAACGCTTTATTAAGAGCCAGTGTGTGTAGATCGCCAGGTAAAACCATTTGAGGTGAGAGCATAGAGTAGCGCTGCATACAGTAGGTCTAGGCTATTTAACATTTTCTGCATCAATAACTGTATGCATGTGGCAAAAAGCCCCAGTGCAATGTTACAGTTCACTATGCTGTAAGCCTTATGTCACAGCTTCGTTTCGTTCATTAACTTACTGATCAATAAGTTTACTTATTTAACGAGTTTCCTCAGTGAGAATATATCGCTCAGACAATATAGTCAGGTCCGCGGGATTCCAAAATGTGTAGTTTCCTTGAAGGGCAGCGCTCTAAGAGCCGAATTTAAGCTAAAACTCTGAAACAAAAACTGCTCTGAGCAGGTTAGCCGTGCAGCCTCTGTTACCACGGTGATCTAGCCAGGTAAAAAGAGAGCCACCTTTCGTGATACTGAAAACTCTGGCTTTAGACTCAACAGACCTCGCTCAGCCCTTAATCTCGCTTCGTAGTATACCCCTCTGCTCTCACAACTGTTTCTTGTTTTGTTACACTCTCAGATGGGTCTGACCTTGCAAAGGCTGCATTCATATGTGTGCTGCTCTTTTATCTTTCAAATGTGTCTGTTGTTGTTTTTGTAAACAACATGACAGTGATGGAGGACACCCTCAGTTTTCATGTTCAACCTTTGCTGCTGAAACAGCAGAGTGTTGTCTTTGTCTGTGAGTATGGTGGTGAGGGCATTCCTCTCAAATCAATTGTGTGCGTGTGTGTGTGCGTGTGCATGCATGTGTGAAATTCTTACTGTTTCTTTGTATGTTCTGCAGTGTCTTTGTCGACCCTCATTCAGAGCAGACAGGTAGAGGTACACCATGCATACAAAGGGAGTTGGTTTAAAAACAGACATGCATGCCGAAAAACCTCAGAAAATAAAACAGAAAGACAAATTGTTAATGGTGAAAAAAGTCTCACTGTAAACAGCAATGAAGCAACTGTGGAAGCTTTCACTCGGAGGCTGACTGGAAGAAGCAGATTAACTAAATAGGTTGTTCATGTTATTCAGGGGCTTCAGATAAGAGCTGATCATTTTCTATTTCCCACTACCTCTGGCACAAAGCCAGTATGTGAAGCTGTTGTGTGTTAGTATTGGTGGGTGCTTTCTTCCATAGGAGGATCCAGGGCTTTATCACACTTCCTGTTTACTTCCTTTGTTGTCCCTCAAATCCACTTATTCTTCAGTTTCAAATGAGGATCTCTGTGAAGTCAATTTTTCCGCTGCTTGTTTGTGCTAACATCACTGCTGCCTCCTCTTAAATAAAGCCTGCAGACAGCATAGTTAATAAGAGAATGGCATCCTATATACACAAGGAACCAGCACAGATAAAAGAGACTAGTGACCACTGTATACATTCTATCTAAACACACAAATTATGGATGGTCCCTGAACACACCATAGGTCGTAAAGTGTAATGGTAACTAACTTTAACTTGTTTTGCAGTGACAGACAAGAGATAAACAAGTTTTAAAGTAAATATGTCAAAAGAAAGTGTGTGTGTGTGTGTGTGTGTGTGTGTGTGTGTGTGTGTGTGTGTGTGTGTGTGACAGATGCAGAGTGACAGTGCTGACTGACTGTCACAGTTACTGCTCGTTTGATTGACAGCCAGTCCAGGTGTGTTAAGATGGGCTTGTGATCCAGCGGTTCCAGTAATATATTTTGATGTTTAACTTCCACCATAATAATCTGATTATTGGGATTAATATTATGAACTCAAAAACTGTGTCGATACGTCTTTAACTGAGACGTCAAGTCCAACATGCAGAGACAATTTGGACTCATAACATACTTAAGATAATTACCACATAGAGCCGCACAGTCAACCTGAATAATTCAAATAATGATCTATTTTACACACACCTGCACATACAGGAAAAACATATAGATAACCATCCACCTCAACAAACACAGTTTGAAACCAAATTAAGAGCACAATGCATTCACAAGCTATGGAACCAATATACTGTATATTAACAAACTGTGCTGTGTATATTTGACTCCATAAGAACTTACAATATCATCCACTCAGCTTGATAAGACTAAATACAATATTGTCCCGCTCAGTTATCAATGTGGAGAGCTGTCATATTGCTACATGAGGTATTCAACCAGAAAGAGATAATTGCTTTCAGATTCAATAAAATAAGATTCTTTGTGTACAAGAAAACGACAACAATGGCAGGCGGTGGACCTTGTGTCAAGGACTGAACCCACTGAATATTGAAGTCATACAGAGTCGAGCTCGACTGATTGAAATTTAATTGAATTTCTGTTGTGTCAAAAAGCTATATTCCAGCAACAATATCCAGATTAAAAGACTTGTGGAGAGGAAGGTAAGCTATACAGACTGTAAGCAAGAGGCAAACCTGAGCTGAGCTGTGTCTCTGCACTGAAAGCTGATGTTTAAATATCTGTACTGACCTTAACCTTTAAACAAAGCTAATGGAGCCGCCTAGACACTCTCGGCTACTCCATGAATGTCCCTACCGAACACAATGGGACAGCGGATTACTTAAGCAAAGCACCATAATACTGTTTACCTGTTTCATTAACACACACACACACACACACACACACACACACACACACACACACACACACACACACACACACACACACACACACACACACACACACACACACACACACACACACACACACACACGCACACCACACACGCACAGACACACCTCCAATCAGACTGAAGCTTAACCAGCTCTTAATCCACTGGCTTCAATGAGAGCTGACTGATACCATCCTGGAATCCGACTGAATAAGTGAACACACAACACAACCATCTCTCTCCTACAATACACAATGACAGAGATTTTCATTAGCAAGAGAAGCACACACACACAGACACATGTTGAACTGACATATAAAGCTTATTTTCTCATTCCGAGGATCAAAGTCTACCCAGTGAAATATCAAAATCCAACTCTCCTGTGTTCTCATATCCATCTGAACTCACAGTGGGAGGCAGACGTGCAGAACAACAAAAGCCCTGAACAAAAAGCTGCTCGTGTCATATGGAGATTATTTCATATCCATTCCAGACAGAGGCCAGATATGTGTTATATATAGAAAACATGTTCTCTGTTATTTAGGAGTTCATAAAAAGTCACACAAGGAGCCAGCAACATTTTTAGAAACATGTCTGTTACTAGAATTTAATTTGCCTTATGATTGTATAATATTTTAATGCTCAATACATGCTTTCTGCCTGTTGAACTTTGTCCCAGTAAACTTAAAGAACTCCAAAGTGTTTTTGCTACAACTGTTGTTTAGCCTTGGAGAAGAAAACTGCCTAATGAGAGTTTGGCACATACAGAGGTATGACACATTCATGTGCACAGTGATTGAGAGTTGATGGGGGAGTAAAAAAGACTCCCCAAATTTCCCATATTCTGTTATCTGCCTAATTAAAAATCTTTCTGCTTTCGTAAGCGAAACTCAAATGTCCTGAACACACGAACCTAGTGTGTTTGCGCACACACTTTCTTTTGCATATAATCCCATGTACACTGTCCATTTCTTTGTATTCAACCATGTACCAAACCAGGTATATTGTTGATTCCCTTGTATGCTGTTTACAAGTAAACTGCACCTGCTTTTGAAGAAGCCTGACTCAGTTCTCTTTATTACAAACACTTGGTTTTTAATAATTCTAATAACAATGTCCTTCAGAATAAACAGCAGGTCCATGACATATGTGTGGAATAGAAATAAACTTTTGCTTAATAGTTAAATCCAAAACTCAAGTGACTGCAGACTAGCTGCAGGTCATGGATATTCATTGTGCTCTGACACAGTTCAATAGTTAAGAGCCTGGCGATCAACTGGTCTCTAAAAATGTAATCTGATCAGATAACAGTGACATTCCGTCCGATTAAAACAAACCTGAAGAGAAATGCATTCATAATGTTTGATTCTTAGCCAGAATTGTTTGAATATTGCATTAAAAGAGGCGATAGTTTAAACAACATTGAACCTGAACCTTGACAAGCATAAACAAAGTTCAAAAACAACGACACCAAACAAAGCTCTTTTTCTTTCATATTCATTCGTGTGAGAATTTCAACTGTCCTAGTTTTGATCAGCAGGGGAAATTACCTTATCATGTTTCATCTTCACCTCATTAAGATAAAAGAAAGAAACTCAGAATAAACATATCACAAACACGTGACAATGTTTAGAGCTCAAAAGGAGAGGTGGATGAATCAGTACTGATGGTTCACTTTAGATACACTTTTTCTACATATTTTCATGTGGACATAATGGACCATTGGGATGGGATAAACCGAGTTTGAGAGCGTGGGAGGATGACAGCAGTGTGGTTAATGCTGGATTCACACAAAACTGCAGACGGTAAAATTCAAAAACATGGGTGGATTTAAAATGAAAAAAACTCAACATCTGCCGGCTGTCAGGGTTCATATTAGCAGGAATCTAATGTAGGCCTACAACGTCACACTCCAAAACATCCAACATACATTACACTGACTGAGCAAAGCATCTGTCTGCCTTCATATGGGTCCTGATTTAACTCCATGTAGTTATTTCAGTCCACATAAATAACAATAACCTGAATAATAAATGATCCAATCAGATAAAACAACCATAAATACGTGCATCACATATGTGGCTCACACAGACCTGGAGCAGACACATGATTACAGATATCAAAGGGCAAAGTCACGTTATGAATGGCAGAAGGCTTAAACACATTAACATAATTTTCCACTTTAATAAAACACAGCAGTCAAACTAACTATTAAGGGAACCCATACACAAAGAAAGGAGAAACAATAGTGATGATAATAAGTTAATATACCTACTTTGGCATATTAAATAATTATAATTTATATTGGATATATACTTAATTTAATTATAGTTTTACTTTGTTTTCAACTAATGCTGGGCTTACACTACACGACTTTTCACGCGATGTGACAGTCACAAACAATCTTCCAATGTCGGACTGAAATCTCAGGAGTCTAGAGTTGCTAGAGTTGTGGTGCACGCCCGCATGCACCAAGCACGACACAGGAGGAGCGGCATTAGTCGCGACCTGTGTCCGCCTGTGAGGCACTTATTTCGGACACTTTTTCCTAGCATCCTCGGCTGGAGAACCAGGCTGACAGCCACGCAACCTTAACACTTTACCGTCAAATTTAGGGTTAAGAGTTAAAGTTATTGCAGGACAAGATCAGCAAATAAAGCTGGTCAAATAACTAAAGGAAGTCCCCCGCTCGGAATATTGAATTAACTTGTTTTTAATTAAATAATCACAATTGTGTTTGCGGAAATTATATTAATCTCAAAAGGAATCTAGTTGTAGTCTTGCAATATGAGACCCCCTGTCTTTTCAAAATGTCACTCTGTGACTGACAACTAATGACTAGTTGTCTTCAGGTGTGAGTTGATTGTCTTTAGATGTGAGAGGGTTTCAGTCTATAGTCTTTTCAAAGTCTTTTAAAAGTCCTCTAGTGTAAGCCCAGCATTACTACAACACCAGCATTTTCAGGAAAGTGATCTTAGTCAGAACCGACACAATTCATTCAGATCTGGCTTCAGACAATCTGCCTGAAAAAATATTGACTGTTGCCACCAGAAGAAAGCAAGGATGTTTACTGTCTGGATGTAATAGAGGATGACAGAGTGAGTGCAACAGTGAGCTCCTCCTGTACCTGTGTGGTCACAATGATACTCAGCAGATAATGAACCATTACAGAGTGAAACAGCAGGAGGAATTATTCACATCACAGAGAGTAGAGCTGAGCTCAGTTAAGACAACCAAGACAAATGATTCAGACAAGCATTACCAAATGGCTCATCACCATTACATTTAAAACACTGCAGTTACAGTACATCTCTAGTTACTCCCATTACATCTGAAATTGGTAGTGTTGTGTTGAGCATTTAAACTCTGACGTTACAGGTAACTGAAGATCAAACCCCAGGATGAGCTAGGAAAATAATAAATCACTATATACTGTACATTGTGAATGTAATGTGATGTACAAAACAGGAAGAAATAAACAAACATCATAAAGTGGCAAGTTAAGTGGCCATGTTTTTTCCCAAAAAAGCCCAAACTGTCTGTACATAACCTTTAGAGACAGGATTCAAAGTAAAAAGCCTCCGTTGGTTTTTCGTTAAAGGTCATGCACTCTCTGTGATGTTTAATGCTCACTCAGCACACCAGCTACAGGCACAGTTGGACAATAAGCAGGACAAGTCACTCTACCTCTGGTAGCTGACAAGCTGCTCACTCCTGACTCCAGCAGACCTGATGCTGTTTGTACTGATGACGTCTCACTGCGCTGCTGATCGATCGCTGTGCTGCTTTTGTTTAGCGCTCCATTACCAGCTCACCTTTTAGGGTTGAGCTACTTACAGTCTGAAGAGCAGCGTTAATGCTGACATTCAAGTATACAAGTAGACGTGGAGAGGGGAAACAGCTGAACTGACAGAGTGAGATTCTCTTTCTTGCATACTATATTCTAAAGTTTTACTGATTCATTTCAGCTCATTAATTAGACTGGATGCGTTTTATCTTTTAAAACGTAAAGCATCATGTTCTCAATTTGACCCAGTTGTTGATGTAAGAGTGGACATGTCCGTCTTAAATCAGTTTTAACCAGTCAGTTATGCATTCAATCCCTCCAAAGGAAAACACTCAGCAGGTTAAGTATGTAAGTCACTGTTGGCTCTTCACTGATGCATTACAGGTGCAGCATTAAAACAAACTCCTCTGTGTCTCAGCTGCTCAATGCATCCATCTGTGATTAAATACAAATCCTGTAAGTTCATCTGTGTCAGACCACAATCATGTAATTAGATGACCAGCCTTCAAACATGTTGAGTAGAGGACTGATTATACTCTGAATCTACTGTTATCATACATAATTAATAACATTTTCAATTAAATAAAGGTGTGTGTGTGTGTGTGTGTGTGTGTGTGTGTGTGTGTGTGTGTGTGTGTGTGTGTGTGTGTGTGTGTGTGTGTGTGTGTGTGTGTGTGTGTGTGTGTGTGTGTGTGTGTGTGTGTGTGTGTGTGTGTGTGTGTGTGTGTGTGTGTGTGTGTGTGTGTGTGTAATATGTTGAATCTCTGTCTGATATTCCTTTCATTGTGTGACTGATTTTTCAGATTTAAACCAGAAAGAGGCTGATATGTAACACCTGAGTATCCTAAGGTAACTATTGCACACACAGATAGCTTACCATAACCATTGCGTAAGCACAAATCACATTAGAACACATTATGTTAATAACTGTGCTGTCGTTATATATCTGATACATATTTTGAGCAGATCCATAATTGATAGTCATTAAAATGGAAGTGTGGGAGAGGGTGTCATTTTTCAGCTGTAATAGCTCAAGGGTCTCCCACATCTAACCGCTACTACACTGTTTCTAAACATGTCATTAGAGCTTTGGGACTGTGAGACTCATTAAAGAGAGATGTGACGAGATTAAGGATCCAACTAAAACAGACAATCAGTCCTCCCCTCGCTGTCTCCCTGTCTCTGTGTGTGTCTCATTGTGAACTCAAGAAGCAAACTAATCACCCATTAAAACTACAAAGGTAAATGTATCCAAATTAATTGGATGAATCCTATAGAAAAGGACAGAGATGCTCCATGATTGACTACAGACTACAAGCTGCAGTCAACCTGATGAGCAGCAGTTCAACGTAATAGAGCTTCATCAACTGCATATGTCTAAACACTATGTGCTGACAAATCAACAAAAACACAAAGAAAATTAAATGTAGTTGAATGCAATGTCAACTGAATCAGTCAGCATTCACATACTGCATGTAGTTTATTATTGACATCTGCTCTAATCTAACCTGAGCTGAACTCCCTGTTTTGTCAGAAACAGTCCCTTTTCAGCATTTTCTATTTTTGTTGCACTCTGAGATATGACTCCAAAGAAAAGCTGGCAAAGCTTTACATTTTAGAGCAACAGTATAAACTCAAAAGGATGCAGGGGAGAAATAAAAAGAGAGTTGAGAGAGAGATGGGAGTGTCTGTGTGACTCTGCAACTTTAAATACACATAAAAAAGCAACCTAAACACAGTGAGCCATTGTAGCTGATACACAGTGAGAAAACACTATGGCCTCCATTTGTTTTGTTGGTCTACTTAATGTTGTACACAGTACTATTGATGGTGGTGGCTTCAAACCAATACTGATTCACTTATCAGTTATTCAAACTTCCCATTAAGTGATGCTGAATGAAGGAAGAAATCCCAGGGTGAACAATACTGAGATATACAAACTGTCATGGTGTGAAAGGAGAGTATATATAGGGAGCACATCTTAGGAACTGATGAGTAAAAAGAAAGACAGGTGACAGGCGATCAATAATCCATGTGTAAGAGAATGTAAGTACAGGTTTAGACATGGGAAGTGTGAGGCTGAGCTGCTTTTATCAAACCTCTCAATACTAAAGCACAACGTGTCAAACTGAGGATCCAGTCTGTCTCAGGCAGAGTGATGAAACATCTTTGCAGTGGGAAACAGAAATCTCTTCAACAGAGGAACAAGAAACACACAGCCTTTGTGCGTGCATGTGTGTGTGCCATAAGCTTCATTTTATTTTAGGATGTAGAAAATCCCTACTACTTCTGCCATTGTTACCATGTTTCTTGTAGTTACTTGGTGAAAGTTCTAGATTGCAGTGCTGTATTTGTTAGTGCAGTGTATAGGATTCAATAACATTTTATAATACAGTTTATTTTGAAAAGGAACTGGGACTGACAAAAGGACTACATTCTAGACTAATCACAAGCTGGTCAAGTTTAGCCATGGACAGCAACCAGTATGTCCATATAACGTGAACTGAACCACAGTACAGATTGATGGAGCTGTACTGGTCAGATTGACACTGGCATGTGGACGTTAACAGGTTTACTCTGTGTGAATCAGAACCATGGACAGAGAGAGGGCAGCAGCAGAGCACATGGATTGGTTCACTAAAGTGGATAGATGACTCTGTGGATGATTCATACAAGGCTCATCCATGTGTAATTATGCAAAGCATGATACTTAAATTACAGTAAAAGTAATGAAGGTATCACCACTGCTGATGTATGATAGCTCATATGAACTCATTACATTTCCCTCTGTGGGGATGTGTTTAATCAAAATGCTTGCAGTTTTTGATGCAGAGATGAGTTACAACTGGAAGAAAACACGGTGATAGAAAACTCCATATTTCAAGGTGAAGTCATGATTCAGTCAGTTTAGGATTTGTGCTATACATCTAGTAAAGGTTTGGAGAGAAGTACAGATCGTACTCTGAAGTGAAATGTCCCCTTCCATCACAGCAGTGATCCAGACTGTAGCAGTGTGAGTGTCTGCAGAGGCCTCCAGGCAGACACACGTTGGCCAGTAGAAAGTGATCTGAAGTGTGAGCTGACAGTGAACACTGACTGAGAGGAGAGTGTCAGCAGCAGCAGCAGAGCCATTCCTCAGAGCAAGTGACTGACGACTGACGGCTGTAGATCAAACACTCAGACACCTTTAAAGGGGACAGCCGTGCCCTTGTGTTTTATGAGCGCCAAGGTTTCAAAGAGGATGAGGCAGATAAGAGACTGAAGATGAGATAAGCAGACAAAAAGATAAACCAAGCCAATAATGAATACATAATACTGGATGACCGAAACATCTCAAAGGCATAAAGGGAAAATAATCACTTAAAGCAGCTCCGAGTAACATTTAAATATATTTTAAACAGCCTCATGTTTCCTCACATAATCATAAATTACCTTTAACAGCAAACAAGACCATCAGTGCAAAGAAAGACGTTTTTATATAGTTTTTATTACTGCGCTTGGTCTGGTCGCACATCCAGTCCGATTTTCGGTTCACGTGTGCATGCTCTATGGTCGCAAATTTCAGTGTGGCACAGCAACGCGATTTGAGAAGCCTATCCTTCCAGGTGAGGGAAGGGGAGCGGGAGCCTTGTTTGAGACAGTTATTTGTCGTCATAATGACTGATAACGGGGCTGAACCATCAAAGAAAAAAAGAGAAAATGCAATGAAGAAAACCTAAAAGGGAGAGTGATAGGCGGGCGGGAGGGCGTTGCCAAGCAACGTATACAACATTTCACGGTAGCTAACTAGACTGCAGTGTTTACTCCTAAATGAATGAGCGGTAGCCTACTAAAACAAAGTTTACTTTGCCTCACCAGCATCATCAGATGACCATTATTCATCTGAAATAGTCATTATTTACAACAACAAACACATTACCTCATCGTGATCCATACTTGCCGTCTCTCGTTCATTCGCTTTGTGTGAGGACACGCAATCTTTCAGCTCCGTGAGAGAGAGTAGTTAGGTGACACTGCTGCATCAACTCATTGCAATCAGGTGTGTGTACTGGCATTAGTTGATGCTGTGTCACTAACCACTCTCACAGAGCCGAAAAGAGTCCGGTGCCCTCACACTTTCAACACACGGACATGCACTATATTGCTTCCTGATCATTTGAATCTCGCACGCCCGGCACAAACTACAAAACAGCTTCACGACAGCTGGCGTTGTAAAAATACTACCGCTTTTGTCCAAAGGGGACGCCAACGTGCAATGTTCGTAGTGGCTTTAAATATGAATAATATAAGTACAATATTGAACTGGAATAATTTACCCGACACATTTCCGCAGGGAGGTAATATTAAAGTAAGAAGGCCTCTGACTGCAAAAGCCCAGTCACCTTTAAACACTGATTTGATGTATTTGGGTATAACCATTAAAACTGTTACCTTACTTCCCAAACATGAATCTGTTCAATGGAACATGAAGTTGCAACCTTGTGGTTATCAGTGTGTTAATCTTTGTTCCCTGCCTCTGGTGCATAATCAATACATGTTGTTCCACTTACAACCAACAACACAGTGGTTAACACAATGTCTGTCCCTGAGTGGACATTCACATGAGGCTGTGGTCTTTATTTAGACTGGGGACTGCAGTGTACCAGTCCACATAACAAAATACACTTCATCTGCTGTTCTCAGTGGAGACCATGTTTCTCCAAAGATACCTCAGGGCTCAACACTGAGGCTGCATGCTCCCCTACTGGAGGTCAAAGCCTATCTGATTTCTATTATCAGGTGCTTTAATGTTGATCTCCTCCATTATGAAAGGTCATCAGTTCACCATCTGCTGTGTGGCTACAGTGTGGATCAGCATAGCAGACGTGTTGAGATGTAACAGGGTCGGACGGAAGTAAGGGAGACGGCTGTGGGGTGAAATAGTACAGCTAACTCATGAAACGACAGACAGAGTGAATACAGAACACAGAATGACAGAGTGCATCAATACACTGTATTCACATATGTCTGTGTAGGCTTAAAGTAAGTCAATGTAATCACTACATACAGACAATACAATTATCATTTTAAAACACTGATTAGTGTGCTTCCTGGTCAACAATTGGGGTCGTTTTAGAATGTGTTAAATATCAGTGAATGTCCTTTCTGTTATGTCACAATGAACCTGTGGTGTCAAAGCTTCACCCAGTGTGAGTTATCTTTGTGTCTGATAAGTTTCATGTCTTCTGCTTATGGGGGAATCTTAACTACATTATCTAGACAGAGAGACACATTACAGAGCACAGTGGAACTACTATCCGACGAGGGATTTGCTTTCATCAGGTTGATCAGTACAAGGGCTCTGATAATGAATTCAGTGTCAGTGAAAAATCTCTTTATAAGACTGACATACCAAATACACCACACACATACAAAGCTGAGTGGACAAATAACTCCATGTGTCGGTGACCCTGAGATCTGGAGAACCATGAAATCAAATTAAGTCTCACTGATGTCTCAGTGAGAGAGACATGTTGTCAGCGTATTGAACTGTGAGAGAGGCTGTTGTTGTTACTGGACTCACATGTATCAACAAACCAAATACAAATTGGATTTGTGTGTGAGTGTTTTAATCTACACAGAGAGTGTCAGAGTTCATTTATGTTGACCATTCTTCACACCAGTAGAGTGAAAAAGACATGCAGGGACATGTCCGTAGAAAAAAGAAGAAAATGGGCCAACCCATTGTAGGTTGTAACATAATGTAACTGGTTTAAAACACCACACTCAATATGTACTATATATACATTATATAGGGGTGTGCGGAAACATCATTATCTGTATCTGTATCTGTTCAACCAACAAAATTATCTGTATCTGTATCCGGATACACAACAAGAAGTGGGCGTGGCATATACCGGAAGTTTCTTTTACATTAGCCTACATTAAAGGAATTCACACCTAAATTGATTTTCTAAACTAATATTCATTGTCAATGCAATTGTTGTCCCTTCAAAGCATCACATTGATGTAATATTGACATATAAGTCAAAAAGTCAGATATATTTCTTCCTTTTCATCTCTCTCTTCTTTGTTCTCAGAATACGAAGAAATTCAGGGAACGACAATATTGATAAATAACAGCCCAAATCTGTGCATAGGCTTCTCACTGTTAGTAAATGAGGGCCAGTGTTTTACTTTTAACGTAACTAAGGTCTCCCTTTAACTGGGGAAATACAGCTGTATTTCATGTTTTTTATCTCTATCTCTCCCCCTCCCTCTTTTTTTACATTTGTTTAACTAAACTAAGATTTAGGAACAATCTGTATCAACTTATGTGCCACTTTCATAAACCCTAAATAATATCTTAGCCTTTCCACAAAGCCATATGTGATTTTAATTTGTCAAGTTTGCAGTTTCCGATTTTATTGTATGGGTCCTGAAGTAAGCCTAGGCATTGATTGACAGCTGAAAAAGTACAGGTCCTAAACATCAGTTTGATGGAAACGTTGTGGTGTTTGAAAGAGTTTAAGCAGTAGGCCTAGATAATGTAAATACATCGGGGAAGGGCTGACGGTGACTCGGGGTGCAGCATATTCCATCGGTTCGTCTCTTCTCCGCCACGGCAGCGGGTTACGAGGAAAATCAAATAAAAACGGCAGCGAATGCGACAGGTAGAACCCTCTATTCAAGGGAAAGGGCGAACGCGCTGCGTTTATCAGTGGATAAAAAGAGAGAGACCGCGGGTCACGGGACGCGCCCGGTCCTCTTGTGTCCACCGCAGAACAGTTGTTAGTGTCATTCTACCTCTTGTGTCATTGAGGCGGAACGCGCTGCGTTAATTAGGCGCATAATATAAAAACATTAAATCCCCGAATAATAACGGGACTATTCGGAAATTATCTGTATCTAACTCATTATTCGTGCTTATCCGAATACATATTCGGATTCGGGCTCATCCCTAATTATGACTGTATAAAAGAGAATAGATTATTTAAGATATTTGCTCATTGGGATACTTCTGACTCTTCAGATCGACCAGATCAAACGATTTTCTGTCTTTCTGATTTTCCTTTAAATTCACGAGACGAGATTGAGGAGAGAAGCACAGAGTGGAATGAACAGCTCCACAGCCTTCATTCACTGTGATATTTGATTGACGTCAAGGCTCCATACAAACACAGCACCCAGAGGACACTGACTGTATGAGACGTAAAACTGTCTCTGGCTGTGTCACATTCTGAAAGTCCCAGATGTCAGAGCAGGACTGATGTATCATCCAACACAGTGAAAGCTCTAGAGTGATAGGAGCAGCAGAGGATGTCTGAAGAGGTGTCAGTCTGTTGTTAGATGTATGGGCATGTTTAAAGAGAAGGGGTTTTCCAGCTGTTGGGTCGAAACAAGGTTTTCAAATCTCTGGTGGATTTTCCTGTTCAATTATGTCTGAAATAATCTTGAAGTCCATTAATATTTGTATTTATTATTAAGCAAACTGCTTGTTTTTCAGCAGTTTTTCATTGAGATCCTCTCGACCTTGTATGTGAGTATTTTTTATTTTCTTCTCACTTTCTTGATGAGCAACATGACCCACTGTTCAACAACGCATTAATGAGATTGAGTATGCATAGACATAGTGGTTTTGTTCTTATAAAAACCCATTACACATTGAATTCAAGCAGTTGTGTCTTTCTCTCTCCAACATTTTCACATATTCAAATGATACTCTGACATGATGAGCATCCCAGTGCTGGAACAACACACCCATCTAAACAACAGACATGCACCTGTACTTTTGATTTACAACAGGTTAAATAGATAGGATAAGGAGGATTCATGTATGACATTATTCAGTCTCTGCAATGTAATTATTTGTGTAAAGCAGTTGAATAAACAAAACCCAAAAGAACCCTGGAGAGGGAAAAGATGAAGCCGGCCAAGATTGAACAGTTTTTTCTCACTGCATGTCCCTATTGCTTCCTTTATTCATTATTATCTTCTTGTTTCGTTTTTGCCTTTCTTCAAATGTCCTTTTATCCGTCCTTTTATTTCAGTCCCTATCCAACCTCTCCTCCTCAGATCATCTCTTTGTCAGGCCTGAAGCCACAATTCCCCCAACATTACTTTAGTCAGGGCCATTCAGTCTCCTGATGCCGAGCTGTTGTTCAAATCCATTTCAAGCCCTTCCTCATCTTTTATGTATGTCCTCTTCCATTCTTTCACTTATTTCCAACTTATTGTCTGACTGATAAGGAAACTAGAGTCATCTATTCTGAGAACGTGAGAGAGAACAGAGTTTCTGTGACTAACTCCTCTGAATTTGATTAGTGTTTGGAAAGGGAAACATTGGTCTAGTAGCTGGCTCTGGACTGGAACAAGATGAAGGGCAGTGGACATGACAGTGAGTCCATAACTACAGTGATATGTTTTTATGGCTAACTAGTACGTGACAAATGCATGTGTGTCCAATAAAATGTCAGCAAAAAGTCGGCTGGACACAACATCTGGTAAACATCCGCCCTATACACATTCATACATCTGATAAATTGTCTACACATGGACAGGTCTGTGTCACCCAGAGAGTTACCACACTGCTTACAAAGAGGATATCAGTGAAATGTGAATTGAGATCTAGCACATACAGACATACACAGAGTAGCACATCCCATGTCCATTCTACTGACTCCTGAGTGTGTGATGTGTTTCTTTGGTGAATTACCATATAAATAACTGCTGCTGCTTATCGAACTCTGTGTAAGAAGTCAGAACAGAGTGACAGAGAGAGAGAACAACTGTGTGAGAGACAACACCTCACTTTGAAGCTTTTAATACAACCTGGACCATCTCATATAAATGACTGATATGTTACTTTGTGACAGCCTTCTGACCTGCTTGACTGTGCCTGGTTGTGTGCTGGATTCCTAGCCTGGAAATCCAGACCCACATCTAGAACGATAGAGGGTCTGGCCATGATCAATATACCTTCCCAACTCAAAGGCACCAGGCATCAAATACCGCATAGGGAGGTTTCAAAACAGAGCATTCTTCTTTCTTGCTAATGAAGTGTCGAGGCCAAAGTTGTTTCAAACTCAAACAACGTATCCACATCCATCGTTGTTGTTTTCATGCCCAGCACTGTCGTCATCCGGTTACGTCCGCCCCAGAGCCCCATTCATAGGGCTCTGGCCCGCCCATATCAGATAGAACGTTTTGATTGATAGTCAGAATTTTTCGACATGGTGAATGAGCTCCAATGGATTGTGTCAAGACCAACAAGCTGAGCACATTTGTTTTTCCAGCGGCAGGTCTGGATTTCCAGGCTACTGGATTCCCACATATGCTTTGAGACTGTGCTCCTAGCAAAGTATCACATCAAATAACGTTCCACAACTCCTCATCTGAAAATAATTTCCATGAAGTTGAGTCCCTAGATAAGCATACATGAACGTTACAGACTGTTCAACTCACATCCAACAGAAACATAAGCCAGTGATAAACTGAACACACTTCCATCATTCTCTGAAAGTGAGTCTACAGTGTAATACGTGAACACAGCTGTGTGATGTAGTTTGAAGTGAACCTGTGTGTGTTCACATAGGATGAGGTGCTTGCATTACATTTGGTGTGTGGGTGTGAATGTTATGTGGATGTTTCCCCACAGACTGAGCAGCTGCTTTGGGAAGCAAAACACAGCTGCTGCTGCTGGAGACCTGAGGGAGGCTGAAGGAGCTACAGGGAGCAGAGCAGAGGATGGATCCATTTACCCAACAATGATCACATCCAAACACAGCAACACAAGGTATAAAAGACCTTCTCATTTATAACATTAACACTTGTCTTTGAGCTGTTTTAAATATAGATATTCACAACAGCTCACCCAAATAAAAAAAAACACTTATCAGCCTCTATTAAATACATCTTGTAAAGCTCCACCACTTTGTTCAGGTTTCCAGTTTTAGTGAATATTAAGTGTAACAGACAAAGTTCAGTAAGTAAGTCAGTAATAATTCAGGTGCTGCCAATGTCAGCAATACAAATCAGATGGTGGTGTTTATATTGCATCACTGTAAAATGATCTTTCACCTCAACTGTTTTGTTCTCACAGACTTCAACCGTCAGCTTTATTTAGCAGATAAACCAGAGCCATAGAAGAGCTGTCTGCATCAGTTAGTCTCACAGAGTCCTACAGCTCAGCAGCCTGAGAGCAGCTCAGAGGAAATGAATGGAGTGAAGTGAGTCAGTTGAGGATTATTTTGCTCTCAAGTTTCAAATAAGTTCAACAAAGAGAACTATATAATACCAAAGGGTGAATGAGGTTCACTGCTGTAACAAGTATCAATCCCACATGACTGAGATCAGAATATTCTGAAACATTACTCGTATTATTTTATTAAAGTTGCTAGGAAGCATTGGGTGGTATGAATTCAGGAAATTCAGACACATTTAATACATAGGTTTTTTAAATGTGTCTTCTAGTTGGATAGTATCTAGTCAAAGATCAAAGTCTTTAATCACTTTTTTAATTGAACATGAATTAAATTACAATCATCTTGATTGTATTCAAGCATTGGAAGTTGTGTTACAACACAGACACGTGATATGTGAAAAGATCAAATGTGATGTTGTCCTGCATAAACTAACCCGCCTTCTTGTTTTTTTCTGCTTTCTTACACTACCATATGTAAAGGCAAAACTTGCACTTTAGAAACAACTCAGTGTGTGACACTCACAACAAGCAGAGGGGGATGGGAATCATTTATACTCTTGTCTCCCTGACGAACACATAATTCATTTTCATTCAGGTAAATGGAACTGTTTACTAGACAGGAAGAAGCTTTGAGGAAGCACTCAGTAGAGAAACAAAGGAAACTCCAAGATGTTGTGTTCAACGTGATCACTGAAGTAAATCATTGTTTAGGACAAAGATGATCCAGTGATGTTTTTATCATGTTCTAAATGGAGGTATCTGCTCAGCTCAGCGATAGTGTCATGTGCTTTATGAAATTATGTAGTGAGAATTTTTTTTAGAAAATATACAGTCTTTATGTGAGCCCCTGAAGTGTGAAGATAAATCTCTGTCAGGTGGAGTTACTCAGGCCTTCTCCCCTCTGTCCTCAGGATGATGACCTGTTATGTCTTTCTAACTGTATCTTTCTCTGTTTTTCTTCTCAATTTATAACCCTGACAACTTTAACAATATGTATCAAAGTAATTTGAGATCTTCAAATCATTATGGAAAGCATAATAATCACACTTACTGTATGTGTATTTTAATGAATGAATGTTCACATGGATACACTGGTATTGGGTGAGATGATTGCCTCTGTGTTTAGTGGAGGCGGTGATACCAAGAGGAGGAGATTCTTCTAATGTCTCCGTCACACTTCATTAAGCCTCTAATTAGCACTTAATCCAACGGCTAAAAAGACCTCAAACCAAATGAAGCGTCCAGTGTGGCTCATTCAAAGTCCATGACATCAACACCCCTGTGTGTTGAATAGTCACCTCAGTCATCACTCTCAAAAAAAGTTCATATTGTATATATTGCGTATTGGCTTCAGACATAATGGGTTTCTAAAGTGTTGCTTTTTATGTATTTACTCTATTTGACGACACAGCTATGATAGATAGAAAACAATGTAGTCATACACATGGGACATTTTTGTATCCAGAAACTCACAGATACATTTAGAAAACACAAGTATAGGACTATGCATAAACTGTACAGGACCTCCTATAATTATCACCATCTCGACATCTTGTAGTGAGTAAACACTACTGTTTAAAATACTGAAAGAGTATGCGTTGTGTTATGGAAATATAAAAAAAAAAAAACATTGAGAATTATTGCTATGACAATGAGAAAGAGAGACTATATTAATCCTCATCATAATTTAACAGTCACATTGTAAAAACTAAATCTGAATGTATCATCTACACATGGGGACTTAATGCTTCCCCTGGTGCTACTAAGCGTTGTACTGTAGAGCGAGGAAATTAAAAAGCAATAAACACGCCCTTGGGCATTCTGTCTATTGAATTAGCATCCCAGAAAACTAGCCCATATATTCACACAAAGCCAGGTATGTGTGAATGTGTTGGCTTGTGTGTTTGATGACTGAATCAGTGTGGGGCTACAGAACCATGATCATAACAGGTGTGTTCCACTGAAGAGCCTGACATTAAGACCAGGGGAGGATGGAACGTTGGACCATTTCATGGACTAATTGCTCCATCAATCAAACAGCACAGAGCAGCAGAGAGAACAACTGTGAAGACGCTAGACTCCATTTCAACCATACACAAGCATTTGGGCTCAAACACCACAGGGGTTTTCACTATGCAGAAGTGTGTGTGCTGAATACCTATATGGGCCTTATTCTGATCTTTCCCATGATATTATACACAGTTTGTTAGCAGAAAATGAAAATCCAATTAATGTCAGATTAAAGAGATGATGTTCAGTGCTCTAATTCAAATGCTGGGTAAATATACAGTATTAGTGGCAAGACATATGACATAAATGATCACACATTGTACCTAACAGTCCCTCAGGTAAACAAGATGACATTGAGTTTGTAATCAATGATGAGTACAATATTCCTTTTTCTCCTGCCACATAACAAAGACTACCTGACCACTATACATAAACTGCATGATACACAACACACTGGGCAAAATATTGAGTCAAATCTCATCAGATTGCTGTCTGCTAAAGCAGATAGTCTCATTAAATGTATCAACAAGATAGTGGCCTGTGTGTGAATGTTTGCATGTATAGACTCTCTATAATCCACAATATATGGAGTGAAAACTAATGAGAAGACAAAAGATCAGAGGCACACACACAAAAACAATAATAAACTGTTTATAATATGAACATCTTATTCACAGTAATGATCCCCTTCATTAGGAAGAATGTGTTTGGAGCTGAGGACTTTAAAGAGAATCCTTGCTGCCTCACTGTTGGAGTACAAGTCTCACTGTTATATTTTCCTCATTATGCATATTGATAATGTCTGAACTCTCCTTATCCAGTCAACCAAAACAAATAATTTCAAATTTCAGGAAGACTTTATTATCTGAAGAGATGAATATAGTGGTCTCCGTCTGGACTAAAACCAGGGACATTGGTTTATGGTCGGCAGTGCTCTCATGGCGCTTTTCCACTTCATGGTATCGGATCTTCTATACACTGTACAACTGACACACTGTAGACCGCTGATTGGTCAGAGCGTTATCAGTGGGCAGCATCCTTTCCTGCACAACAAGCAGTCAAGCTGCTGTTGCTGTTGCAGTTTTTGAACATGCTTTCTATCCGGTTTTTGTTCTACTTTCTTTCAAAACTTGCATCATGGAGTAGTTTACTATGTCATGGTCGCTCGTGAAATTAACAACTGTTTCTCCAGTCCATGCCCCCCTCATCCACAGGAAGTTAGAGAGCTGCCGCCCAGACCAGAAGAGGTCCACCATAGCTCTCTGTGTTTCCTCAATCCAGGCCTGTAGCTGGGGTCAGGGCAACAATTATATGGCAAAGGGTGGAGGCAACTAAGTTGGCTATATAAAATAAAATCCACATTAGGCTAAGCTCACTTCATGAACTGGCCCATAATCAGCCAGTGTATCATCCTCTCACAGTAAGAGACCTGAGTTGGTCCTGATGCTGTCTCTCTCCTCTGCTCTGTGAGACTATCAGTCAGACTCACTCTTCTCTCTTTACACGTTCACAGCTACAGAGCAGCTGCCACTGTGTTTTATTGCTTCTTGTTTGCCTTAACCCCTGCAGCAGGAGTCAAGTCATATTGATCTGCTGTTGCATGTCTGCAGAAACCCAGGACATACATATTATATGTCTCAGTGCTGAGAATAATGGCCTCATATATAGCTGTAAAGATGAGATTTAACAGTAAAATCTGACCATCAGACACGTTAGCCGTGGGCATGTAAAGGAGTCAAACTAATGCCTTCATATGTATGTAGAGAGCACTGCCTCACTGAAGGCATATTCACTTAACAGGATCAATATTAAAACCACATGTGGTCAGAATCAGCAGCCAACATTGTCACCATTCATCAGTAATTGTCAGATTGCGGAACTATTTGAGTTCAATATACAAGCAGAGCTGCTATTCTGATGCAGGATTAAGTCCATGACGGTCAGAGAAGAAGAGGTGTTGTGATAAATACAATTCACCTGCTGTGATGACATCACACTGAACCACTGACACACTTCCACTAGTTACAATAATCAGGTGAAACAAACATGCTTTGTCTTTTATTCAGTCTGTCACTGAGAGTGTATACACTCAGTGCTGCTGTTGGATTAAGCCTGGAACACAGCTCAACACACATATTGACACACGCTGATCCACAAACACAACACTGTAATTCCAACCTTGACCAAACATAGCCTGCTTTATTTACAGAGTCACTGAGTGGACATGAGGTATACCAGGTGAGGTCAGAGGAGGATTTAAGGACATGTGGAGCTTCCTACTGCCTGGTAGATCATTATGATGGAGCAGATTGGAGCTATCTGACACATCCTCCACTAACACACAACCAAAGTGAGTGATGGAACTAAAGAGAATTCAAACTGATCTCAAAATGGTGGGCTGTCTGAGTGATCAATACAGTGTTAACTGAAGAGCATCTAACTGACAGAGGAAAAGTGTGACAAAAGGAAGACTGAAATTAAAAAGGACAAAACCTAAATCCAACCACACAACAAATGTGGCCTCAACAATGTCCCTGCAAGTTGACTGAGTTCCACTCTGACATTATCATCACAGGTTGTATCATTGGAGAAGCTCCTCATTCTTTGTTTTCTTACTTGTCATAATGATTAAGCACTCACTGAAGAAAAGCACATTACATTTTAGTATGATTATGTCATTAGCACAAGTTGTCTGATTGTAAAGTCCAACTAAACGGGTTTATAGCTTCCAATTACACACAATAGCACAGCCTTTTAGTTTGCACACAAAGTCAATACAAATATCCCAAGGTAACTAAAACATGTTAACGCTGTATGTCTTATGTATACCATATTGTTCAAATCAAAAGGCACAGCTAAACCGGTTGGAGATATTCTTTTGTGATTCACTGTGACAGCTATGGTAGAACAATCTGATTGTGGTTAAATGTGTTGAATGCTTGTCATCTACAAGCACACATGGCTGAGAGTCACTTCAGATATGACAGCAGAAAAGAATGTAAACATGAGAAAAAAAGTTACTTCAAATGTTTGCATATTTAAAGTTGGGACATACAGAATGTGAGCTGAACATCACAATAGTCTGATGCATGCAATGTATAAAGTGTATTACAATTCATGGGATGTTCACCCAAGTGTTCTAATCAGGTTCATGTTTGCTGTTTCAAAACTAACTTCACTTGTATTGATGCAGACTTTCTGCTCCAGATGGATGTTATGTGATGTTGAGTCAACATATGCTTCTCTGATATATGCCAGTACAACAAGAGCAGCTTTACTTTCCTGTTGAACTCTAAATAATGCAAATATTGCTGCCTGAGTCCAGCTGGTTATTCAAACTGACAAACTGGAGTACATCTAATGAAATGTTGATGGAAATCCCCTACAGCCAAATGGGTTGACAGTGACAGAACAGGGCCTGTCCTCAAATGTTTGTAGATCTTCATTAGGACTTAATGGCTGTAATTCCATTTGAAGAGACAGCAGAATGAATATCTCCCATCTGTATTTACTGTGGAGGTAGTTACAGCTTAGAGGAAATCTCATATTACACTGATCCTTGGTGCCCTTCACTTACTGCCTTTCAGTGTTACTATTGATTTCAGTATTACTAAACTATTACATGTCAGGGTTCAGTTACATCACATAGTTAGTAACTCCCTGTAAGCCTGATCACTTCTGGCAAAGCCCTCAGTTGTATTGTGTTATGAAGTGTAACAGATGATCATGAATTCAAATGTTCCATCCGATCATATGCCTTCCTCTAATGACCATTTTTCCCAGTTATTGCAATAGGTAAAGCCCTTTGTAAAACTGTGCAGAACAATGTCATACACATACAGTTTACTTTTCATAAGTAACACAGGCCCTCATTAGACACTGTCCAGGTTAAAAGTCCCTCAGTCAACTGCATTACAAAATATGAAATGATGTCAATTATTGATATCTGATGATCCGATATTTGTAGGACTCAAGCTCCTACTTTGTTTTTGGGCAAGTTGTGTCAATCTGTAATGAAACTACATGTGTTGTCATCAGACCCGTCGCCAGGCCTCAGTCTTAAGGGGGGCATATGAAATGCATAGGGGGGCACAATTAGTATTAGCCTACAGTACGTATATTTATAATAGTCCTATACTCTATTCGCGCAGCATGTAATCATCACGTTCAACTAACCAACAGTGGTAGCCTATAGCCTACAACATCAGTCCTCATAATTTAAAGCAATAGGCCTACATTACATAGAAGCAATGTTATGAAAATCCATACAACACTTGACTATTCAACATATTAGATGTAGCTTGACACCAGACGCATATCTCAAACATTGCATTTTAAAGCAGTCAACAGAGGGATATGCATTGCCATTATACAAACACACACACACACACACACACACACACGCACACACACACGCACACACACACACACGGTAGCCTACTTTGAGTGGAGGCAGGGCTGTGCTCTCTCCAGTCCCTTCTATCAGTACAGCGGGAGGCGGCGTTTCTCCGAGCTTAACCTCCTCATCAACATATCTTTCGGCCTCCGGGTTCAAAGCAGCCAGTGCCCAATGAGCTCGCTACTGCACTCTCCAAAACGCATCATCTCTCCTTGGACAGATCAATAAACTGTAAAATACTCTTGAACTCAGTCTTTTCGTCTATGTCACTTTGTGACACCAACTGTTTCCTCAACTGCAAATCCGCGGAGGTTCTTGTAAATTGTGTCTTCTCTGGGTCTCCGGCACAGCCTCGCCCTGGATGGAAGTGTCACCGCGCTGAACAAGTCCATAATTTCGGCGTGTAGTAGTCTGTTGTGCGGCTCGAAAAGTGACAACAGTTTGACGATCTGATTTGGCAGCGGAAACTGTTGGTGGGCTTTATGATGAACTAGAAATGAAATAGTAAGCCGGCGAAAACTCATCCAGCTTCACTCTCAAAAATGCGCGGTAACTGTTGAGCGGCTACATTGACGTAGTTACGTAGCCTTACTTTCTTTTCAGTAAGGCCGTGATAGGCTGTTGCAGTGTAAATAGACTCCCATCAATCAAACAAAATCACACCATTGTTTATTTATATTTTAAATGTTTTGATGATAAAGAATGCAACATTAGTATTTATCAACACAAAATTAGCTACTATGATAGTATAAAATAAAAATTAAAGTAATTCTTTTGAGAGATCTGGCCCCAAGTGGGGGAAGATTCTGGGGGAGCCATAGAGGTATGGTTGTCATTGCTTTCCTCTCCACTATATAATAGCAGGCTGAAATGAGCAGCTCAGAGGCCAGAGCAAAGCTCTCAACAGGAGAATGACTAAATACAGGGATTACTGCAGCCCAAGAACTGAGAAGCTTGAGATCAATGGAGTAGAAACATATTGATATTCAGTGCCAGCGCTGCAGATCCCAAACTTCTCTTTGAAGGGCATGTGACTGCATGGAACACGTTGCAAGAACAAAGAGGTTGTTTATAAAATGTCTTTAAAAAATCCATTGTGGTGAGGAAGTCAAAAACTGTACAAGATGACCCAATAACATTGTTCCTTTAACCAGGCGACATGAAGATATGTTATAAGCCAAACCAAACTCAGTCCAGGTCCTGCTGACCCCACAGCACTTTAATCACATTAACTCATTCTTATGAGGACAATCCATTCAAGAAGGCAATATACACTCTAATTAGATTTCCTGACAGAGACCATATAAAGACCATTAGCTGAAGCTGCTGTCACTTCATGACTTATAATTACAGAACATGAAATAAAAATATAATCCGGCTTTAGTTGATTAAAAAAATTGTTTTTGTCATTGTGAGAATGTCACAAAGGTTTATGCAGCTTTTACAGTGACTGGAGAGGTCAGTGTTATGCACTAAAGCTGTGTTTTGTAATTAAGTATATTAGTCATAATGACACTCACTTGACTCCACATAGTAAAACATTGTATTTATATAATGCAAAAGCCACAGAGGAAAACATATGACAGACAACAGAAACACACATTTAGTATTCCAGAGACTGGAGCATTGTGATGCACACTGTACTATACACACTGAGAGCTGTGTAATCCCATGTGCTATATAATACACAAGCAGACATGGAAGAGGTAAATTAACAATGAAACAAATACATTATATTTTTTTAACATGAACAGATTGACCTATAATGCAAATAGGAAGGTAGAGTAAACTATGTTGAACATTGAGAGGTTGACACAGAATACACAAAAGTAGAAACAGCATCTTGGACAGAAAGCTGATATATCTTTCAGTTCAACTGAGGACACTGAAGTTTAAGTTTGAAGGTGGCTTTCTTTCTTTTCAGTTTTTATGCTTCATAACTCACGCTTGATTTAGGATGATTGGTAAGTTTACATCATTTCACACATCCAACCCAGCCTTTTGCTGAATTGTGTTGAATGATGTCTGTAGATGGTGAGCAGCGTTATGAATCAATCAGAGCAATGTAGCTTCACAGTCTGGTTCAAACCCAATGAACCACAGAATGAATCAGATGTTGCCGTTTAACAGAGTTTGTGTTCAGATACTGTGAGGTTAAAGACAGGAGTTTCACACTGTGACTGACAGATTCAAATTGACTGGAAGCTGTCACATGTGGTGTTGTGTGGGCCTACACATAAAATATATAAACCCAGTTGCGGCTCCTGACAATAATCTCAGGAGGGGCAATTGTTGCCATGATGGCTAAGATGACCCATTCAATTGTTAAATTAACCTTAAATCAGACGGATCATTTCACAATGTCATATTGCATTAAACAATGTGTTTGTCCTATTCACCTTGTGTAACCACTTTTTGTTGACAGACCTTTCATATGAGTTTTTTTTTATGATTCATCAACACTGAGATAAGTTAATGTGGAAATGTCTTTCAAATATCCCTCAATTTATGATGGGACACAAAGTTAAACTATATTAATCTCTTCAGATGGATATTTGCATAAGTAATCCAATGAAGTGTCTTGTTTGAGCTCCACTCCATTGATCATCCTCTGATCACAAACACTGTATTACTTCACTGCAACACACCACACTGTACTGTACAATGAAATGCTGCTCTATGTTCTAACACCGTTGTTGTGTTGGTGTTTGACTGAAACCAAAATCCTCTGTATTCATCCTCACCCTTTACCACCAACTTGTTATTCACTACACAATATAATAGGAACTAATAGACAATTATAGAGTGATAGCCGAGCATGTAATGGGGTGGTCAGCCTTTTAAACCTCTTGATTAGCAGACAGATCTGATTACCCACAATCCTTGATATTATTCTGGATCCAATTATTCCCTCACTGATTCTGATCACATACAGAGGATCTGATCATAGTGTTAGGGCTGATCCATTGGCTGAACCCTGTGATGAAGGACATATATAACACAGCGTCAAAAGAGGATTTACATCTTATCCACACAGACATTTCAGGAGAGATCTCATTGGGTTATAATTGAGTGATTATTAGTCAAACTTGAGGTCTGCTGCAACCCTCAGTTCTTTTAAATCGAGTCTGAAGACTTTTCTGTTTCCATTTTAACCTGTACTTTTTATTTTATTTAAATGTTCTACTTCTTTTCATTCACTTTTAAATGTCTTCTAATGTGTTTTATGTATTTTAATATTGTCCCTGTAAAGCACTTTGAATGGCCACTTTGAATGATACTTGAGTCACAATATGATATATCACAATTAGTGCTGTCAAATGATTACAATATTTAATTGCGATTAATTGCATTAATGTCATAGTTAACACGCACAATGCAACGAGAACATAAGGGATATGGACTATGCAGATGTGTAGCCTTAAGAAAACAACTTATCAGTGGGGCTTATCATTAAAAAAAACTTCAATTTGCCAGGGAGCATACAGATTGGCCTCTGGAGCAATGGAAAAGGTTGTGTGGTCTGATGAGACCAGATTGACCATGTTCCAGAGTGATAGGTGCATCAGGGTAAGAAGAGAGGTGGATGAAGTGATGCTCCCATCATGCCTAGTGCCTACTGTATAAGCCTGTGTGGCAGTGTACAGTATGTTCTGGGGTTGTTTCAGTTGGTCAGGTCTAGGTTCTAAGTAACCTTTTGTGCCAAATAAAGTAAACTTACATGCAAACAGAATATGTAAGAGTAAGGCACACCATATATTGATTTTCTCTTTTGTTCCAATCCACTCCTGGAAATAAAACTCAACTGCTCCTCTGAGACTGTTATTTATTACGAAACTCAAACTAAATGTAGTTTAAAGCTTAACGTGTCAGAAATGAACACTTGCAAATAGAACTGTGTGTAATTGAACCACATTTTGTTTCTGTGGGAATTTCCCGGTGCTTAATGGAATCAGAGTCTTATCCAGCAGCTGCAGTAATTACAATTATTTAAATCACTGAAATTAGTATCTGTGCTTTTCCCAGGATAGCACTATCATCTAAAACGTTCTCTTTAATACATAAATTATGCATATCTGTCTCTGAAATGTGCCAAACATGCAGAAGAGGAGACCAAAATGGCAGCATGAGGCCTTTGAGGAATTTAAATGAGCATAAAGAAAGAAGAAAAACCACTATACAACACATCAGCATAACATTATAAAAAGCTCATTTACAATAAGACAGGAGAATCAATCTTTAATTGTTTTTATACATTGAGGATCAAATCAAAATATTTAGATGTATGATAATGTGTTACAATTAAGGGTTTGGAATGTTGTATCTCAATGACAGTTTCCTGAGTTCCAGATGTGAACCAGATGTGTGTAAAATACCAAGAGAGAAGTAAATGATATGGACGCTATCAGACTGAGTACAGTGGAGAGAACCACAGTTACACTAGTACAGTTCATCATACATGCTGATATTAAACTATATATGATGATTCCCATGTGAAGCACATTATTGTATATTGTTTAGGTGTAGGTTTACCGTGTCTTTATGGCTCCATAAAAGTGTGTTTTTACAAGGTCAGTGTGTCTATGGGTCAAATCCACTAAAAAAGGATTGCACGCTCTAATGGCTCCATGATTTCCATTGGAATACCGCAGATTATATGTCGGAGCTAACGCATTCGCAATGTTTGACAGCTTGGCACAGTTTGCCATCGTTTTGCGCCTTGGATGCTTCATAAAGACCATCAGCCAGGATTTAATGGTGATGAATGTTCTATAATCTGGTGCATATTGACACAGGTTGACTGTTGCACACAGATCACAGGTGCATACTGTGTGATTGTTTTTATTAAAGCAGCCCTTATTACATAAACCTGAGCTTCATCATAACTTTTGGGAAATCCTACTGTATATAAGTACACAACCCACTTACCCCATAACATGACTTGTTATGCTCTCTGTGGATAGGACGCCATTTTATTCTCTCATTTGCACCTGTTTATCGGCTGCAAAAGCGGCACAATCCTTTAGTGGCTGTAGCCCTCAATGTGCAAATCATACTGTGCTTAGATGTTTATCTAAGTTCCACTCATCATCACTACAAGCTCAGCTCTACCTCATATCAACACATACAAACAGTATCATTATCAGCAGGAAGAGGATACAATACACTTAGTAAAAGGACAGACCTCACAGCTCTGAATAATCTCTGTGGACGAGCTTCTTCTTGTTTATTTACTTTGATCTATTCTAACCAACAGAACAGGCAGTGGATGATGACCATTCAGACCCCATGTTTACTCTGTTCTAATCTCTACTGGCCACCAGCTCTGATCAGAGGGCTGTTCCATTAAGGAAGCTCTAAAAAGCGAGGCTTGAAGTCAAACATCAGACTTGAATGAACCTCACAGATCAGTTGAGGCTAAAGCAGTTCCATAAAGGTCAACTGAAGCTCACACAAGGGCCTTTACGTTTTTTTTTACATAGGAAATTTCCTTTCCTAATGAGATGACCTGGAAGTACTTGGAGGAAAGGTGGTTCGAATTCTAAAAATGCATAGGGAATGTGCCTCGATCCTTTATCCCTCCATTAGCATAGGTTACTCCTGACCAGTGTTGGGAACGTTACTTTAAAAAGTAATTAGTCATAGTTACTCACTACTTGTTCCAAAAAGTAACTGAATTACTTTATAATAGAAGTAACTAGTTACCAGGGAAAGTAACTATTTGCGTTAGCCTACTGTAAACAAAAAGAAATTTGCTGTATGTCAACAAATTTGGATTTTTCTGAGCAGTTTTCAAAAGTCAGTTGAAATGAGTAGAACAGACAGGTAGGCCTACTTGTAGGCTACATAACATTCAATATCGATTGCACATCAACAGACAGCAAGAGGTTTATCCTGCACTAGGCCTAGCCTATTTTGTTCTCAACAAAAGTAGTAGAGGAAACTGCTGAATTTACCGTGCTGATCTGCTATATCACTGGATTCACTTCAGGGGTGTCGGCTAAAACACCACTTAAGGCCAAAAACGTCAGACTATGAAGCATGAGACGATGAGAGGAGGAGTAAGGATTTATCCTATGTTTATTTCATTTTCTAACATGCACAGCAGCATGCAGATCCCAGGAAAATAACAGTAGCAATATTCGGCTCATGATGACACGCTAAACAGCTGTTGCAACCGGCGAATCGCGGCTGTTTAATAACGTGCATAAATTATAATTTATAGAGATCGGGAAACTCCATGCACTTACTCTCAAGGGCGATGCAAACAAACTCAGGGAGAGCACGTTTCAACCATGGATTGATAGGTGGTTACTGTGACAACGTGCACGCTCACACAACAGAGAGAGAAAGAAAAAGAAACTTCACTTAACAGGCGCTCCGGCTGACTGACGTGACGGCGCTAACTGACAGTTATAATGTCATCCACACTGAATAAAACACATCTTAAAACAGTTAAAGCTGCAGTTGAGAGTTTTTTTACTGTAATATTTGGCAAAACTGTCATAATAGCCATTCAGCTATATGTAGGTGAAGTGGTCTGAACATATTTTTTTATCACTTTGCTCCCCCCTGCCTCTGTGTGCTGCCCCCCAAAATTGCCAGCGCTCATGTTAATTTTGACCAATCAGAGCAAGGTCAGATTCTCCGTTCTTATTGGCTGTGGGACCTTGGCAAAGACGTTGATGCGTCAGTTGCGTGAGCGTTCACGACCCTTGCAGTCTGACACTAGCCTACTGTTTGGTACTAGGCTACTACGGCGGACAGCGAGTAGCAATGTCTTCACAAACGAACCCTCAATTTACCATTCCCAGGATACCAACAACTAACACCGCTAAGACAGCAAAAAAACGAGGAAAGACGAATGTTGAAAAGTTAACTGCTGAAAGGGAGACGGAGAGAGCTTGAAAAAAAGTACACCGGCCATGTCTTCTTGCCCTATCACGTCAAGACCTCTCCGACCGTGACCTCGTCCCCTTCCTCTGCCCCTAGGCTGCCTGCCGCTAGCAGCAGGACGTCCGCTGGCCCTATATAGCCCTCGTCCTGTGCTCAGTGTTGCCAACTCAAAGCGATTGTGTCGCTATATTTAGTGACTTTTCAGCCCCCCTGGCGACTTTTCTTTTCAAAACAGCGACAAATCTAGCTTTTTTTCTGGTGTTATTGGTGACTTTTTTTCGCCAAATCAAGTGTCACCTCTTCTCAACGAGCAGCGGGAGCACTGACACGCAGCCCGCTCCTCGCGCAGCAGCCCCTCCCAGCTGCGGTCAGAGCAGGAGCATAGATAGTAGGAGATACACACACACCTCTCCGCTCTGTTACAATTAGTTTGCTATCTTGCCTGGCTGTTACAGCTACTTTTGTTAGGCCTACCAGCACACTTACAATGATTTTAAGCTAACATACATGGTATGTCTGTGATTAAAATGTATGCTCAATATGTACGTATGTAGTTATCATTACTAATGTTTAATCACCTCGGAATCGGACATGGTGTTTGTCTCCTGTCAATGTAACTGAATTCACATGAACGCGCATAGCTGTCGTTCGGAGGGAGGAGCTACAGCAGGTAGAGCGTTGGGAAAACAGCCGTTGGGATCCCAACGGCTGAAACTCTCAACTGCAGCTTTAACAGTTAAGTCGGGCCCTCAGTTTACTGAGGGCCCGTACTTAACAAGCCTTTGCGAGCCGCAATGACGCAATCGGTCTTCAAATGCAGCCTTCGTAGGCTGCAAACCCTGAATTGTGAATCACCCTGTGTGTGTCTGCTGCTGCGTCCACTCCAGCCCTTGTGACAGGAAAAGCATATCAGTTGTCCCAAAATGCATTCAGCGATATAGGACCATTTCTAAACAACAGATCAAGAAATATCAATTCATCAACTTCTCATCACTGTCTAATCAGAGCAGTGGAACCCTAATCTTTGTGCTAAAGCCTCTTTATGGTTGGACCGCATTGAGAGGAATATGTGTTGTAGGGTGATGAGAAAGAACAGCTAGAGGGAACATTTACTGAGAGAAAGAGATACACTCAAGAAAGAGACAGTGAGGGAGAGAGAGGAGAGAGACATTTTTTAAACCTCAGGGCTCCATCTCCGTGTCTCCATGGTGTGTGATTGCTTCAGGAAAGGCAGCCGCTGTGTCAGTGATAGAAATGTGAAGCTTTTGGCTGGAGAGTGGAGAGCAGGATCACTTTGGATTTGTCAGAATCACTTTTTATATTTCTCTCTCACATCAACACATAGGGGAATTTGAACTGTGGCTCGGTTCCAACCTCTATCTACCATCACAGTGTGTGTTACAATACCATGTCCCAACATCCTCTGATGTTATGTGGCTACATATCACATAGCTATACCGTACCATACACAGCTTCTCTGTACTGTCAATACTGTTGGTGTTGCACGCTTTGGAGAAATTGAAACATTGCGATTACAGTAGCCAGTGTTGCGATTTGCGATGCGTTTGAATAAATACATGGTATTATGATTCTGCTTGCCCGGTTTGTTTGAACATTTGTTTTGAAACCTGTATATCTCAATTTAAAAAAATCACATATTGAGAATCATTGAAAATATAAAAAATAAAGCGTGTAGTAGGCCAGTAGCCTATGGGCCTACTGTTTTCAAAATAATCAAAATTATAGTTCTAAAAATATAATAAAAAATGTTTTTCCCCATCACAATAAATGCATTCCTCCAAAGTGCAAAGACAGTAGCAGTGTGGCAGTTCTACAGTATAAACGTACTGAAACTTGCCTGGGCCTTCACTCTCATGCATTCATCTGACTCAACTGTCTCTGTGCTCTCTCACGTTGCGTTTGTTTTCCACCACAATTCAAAGTCAGCATCCTTGTTTGTTAGTTTACTACGCTGTCTGCACCATGGACCAGTAGCTGCATTCCATTAGTAGTTGCACTTCTCCTCGTTCATTTACCCTCAGCCCTTGGTATGACGTGCCAGCATATGTTGCACGGAGGGAATTTGGAGAGCGGAGGAAGAGTGGAAGGGGGAGAAGCGGGGGATTTAATTGGAACCCACGTGCCCTTGTACTCGCAATGGACAGTCAGTTACATAGGTAGTTCTGAATGCAAATAATACAGAATTATAACATTCTGCTAAGGTAGCCTACTGTATATTGCAGAAATCCATTTGCATAGCATAACAAACATTGAATTTCGACACGGTAACTCAGATTATCAAGATATTGTTACTTATACACATGTACATTGTTTGCTCCGAGGTATTTTCTTATTTCTGTTAGTTTTCCAAAAACATTTGTTTTAAATAGTCCTATAATTGGCAGCAATGTGTAAACTGCAATACATTCACTGGATTGTTCCTATGGAAATAGGATAGGCTAAAATATTTATATATATATTTGTCCTGTGGGTGGCCGCGATGTCCCTAAAAGCATACAGTCTATATAAAAGGAGAAGAAGAAGAAGACAAACTGCAATGCACTGTGGGTGATATCCAGTGTGGGTATTGGAACGCTGGGCTAAGAGGTTTGCACCTGGCCTGCACGCTTTGTTGGTGCTCGTGCAGAAACACACACCAACATACACACACATACTGTCAGAGGAGCCTAGGGGCGCTTCCAAAAAAGAATAGAGGAGCGTTTGGAACGTTACAGACACAAGTGCGCACATATATTTACTATAAATCATAATCACAGCCATTTGTGCGGTTGTCTTATTCCACTAGCTCACATCACGATTGGGATTAGATAAATTGTGCAGCACTACACCCAGTATTATATTTAATATGTGATACATTTCAGGTGCTCTGGTGAGTCGCTGGAGTTCAAAGTCACCTCCAGATACAGTATTTCATTGGATGGCTCTGCATGCCCTGCTCTTCCCTGGACCAAAGTGAGCAACACTTCAGCTTGAAGAGCTTTCAAGTGTCTCTTCAAGGCGTCCAGGTAGATGTGAAAACCAGACGACTCCATCTTTAAACAACCTCTTCAAAATTCAGTTCCTTTAGAGCAGGGGTGTCAAACTCATTTTCACAAAGGGCCACTCTATGATATGATAATCACACTAAGGGCCAGACTGACACACCTTCTTTTTAATTTTAAAATAAAAAGAACATATCTAAGTAAGTATATAAACGCGTACAATGGCTAGTTTTCGCTTCAACATTTTCGGGGGACAAATTGTGGGGTGTATGGGGGTGCTCCCCCCAACATTTTTGAAATGTCACACACTTAATTTCCTGCATTCTGGTGGATTTTTATCCACCGATCTGTGCCTTTTTGGCATCAATTTATGTTGGAAATGTCTTAATTTTTGTAAAGGCAAAGACAACATTCAGGTTCATGGTGAAACAATTATAAAGGACTATAATGCAGTAAGGCTCTCAGGCATTCTGGATTGAGCCACAATATTTATTCTCCTGGATTTTTCAAAACTTTCTGCACATTCAAAACATATCACATGTTTTGTTTTTTTTAGGAATCATGATGCAGCACCAGTGTTAGCTATGACACTTTACATTGGTAATGAAATGCCAAGCCACCATTGGAAAAGAAAGGGGTGGGCTATCAGCAGCTAGCTAACGTTAGCTAGTTGGCTAAATTGTAACTTAAAGCAAATATTAGAAACCAGATCATTTTGGCATTAATCCTTAGACACTTGACAAAATCAATCATCAATATTGCATGCTATTTAGCCACGTATATTGGCCTATTTACAGCCCTCAGAAAACTGACAGCTCTTCTTAGATGCAAGTTCATCAATTCATGGCTTAAAATCCTGAGCTGTGGAACTTTCAGCAGACAGTCCTAGCTGTAAGCTAAGTACATTTCCTAGCAGTTGGGAGCATATGTGATGTGCGAATATGGCACAGGCTCCATGAAGAATGAAAAAAAAAAATATATATATTTTTTTTTTTCAGAACTGATTCAAATCGGCCAAATTGATTCGCGGGCCACATCAAAACGTGTCGCGGGCCAGGGCCTTGAGTTTGACACATGTGCTTTAGAGGAACAGACTCACAATGAATCAGAAATGAATCAATTCAAGAATGACTGCACTGCAGCCGTGTCATTATCTCAACCAAGAGATCTGACAATGTGTTATAGATATAATTCAAAATACCAACCTTTAATTCATTTTAACTGTAATGCAAATAAGTGCAGATCTAATTTTCTTTCAAACCAAAAACTACATTTACTCTCTGGGAGATTTACAGCATCTGTACCATCAGTAGTCAGAGACAACTCCTCCATACATAAAACTCATAATAATGACTTGATGTGGTAAATATGGCTTTCCATGCTTTTTTCACTGTGACTTTTTAATGTAACATTTCAAATCCTAACACAGTGTCTAATGGACAGAATGTATTTAAGCCTACAGTAATGCAAAGCACTAAACTTCTGCAATTTTATATTATAATAATTACTCTGTTGCACTCTGTGTCAGAAAGCAAGACATGTCATTCAAATATCCAGACTAAGAGCCAAAATGGATGCTTAGGAATACATCTACCTATAATGTGGAGATAGGTCCATATTAACATGTTGACAAAAAGTCAGACACATTGACCATGTGTGCACACACTGCACACAGGTTGATCCTGTGATGTGTGTCAGGTGACTGTGCCAGACGTTACTGCATCACACATACACTGTCAGGGTTACACAGCATGATTAGCAGAGCTGTACCACTGGTTTGAGGCAACACCCGCAGGATCACACACTTTACAGCACCCACTTTCCCAATCTAGCGCCCATTCTTCTATTACAGCACCCATTGCTCTCTTTATTGCACTCATTATTTATCACCCAGTCTTCTGGTGTCGACCGTTAGGAGTCCAGAGAAAGATTTATTCCACTAGCTGCTCACAACAATGTGCTCTGCTCTCTTCAGGAGGCTCAAATGTCCGGCCACTTGTTCTGAGCTGGCCAGACTTTACAGCCAAACTGAAATATATGATGTTGATAACATAAAACAGAAGTTGCTGCCACTGCATGTCTCTGAATGTGAGGACTCCTGTGGAGCATTGTCTGCCACAGACAAATGAGAACTGTCCATCCAGCTGTGACAAATGGATCAGTGGATGAAACCATTGTGTTGGCCTCAGTTTAAAGAAACAAAGTATTGTTCAGCATATGTCAGCTATGTGCCTATGTTTACCTCAACCAAAACAAACTGTTCCTGAAACAATAAGGACAATGGCAGCTGAATGTGTCTCTCTGCTCTATTGTTGCTTCATTTCACTGATGATTTAGTTTTGAGACTCCTGCTGTTGTGCCCTAGAGCAAGGCACCAAACTTAATGGCTTCAATCAAACTTCCAGCTGAGGAGATGAATAACTTTATTAAAACGGTGGTGCCCAACCTCAGGTAAGGGCGTCGGTGGTGGGAAATGTATTTTACCTGAATCCAAACAACAGAGAAAAAGCTAATGATGCAGAGACATGATGTCATCTGAACTCCACTTTGAAGTGACATGGAGGTTGGAAGGTTTTCTATGTGTTTTGTTTGACTTGTGTGTTGGTTGTGAATTCATCATGCATTTCAAACAGTTTCATCATGTAGTCGTTTGGAGCTTGACTCTATATGTAACTGTGCTGATGAGGACAATAAAACAAAAGAATACAGAAACACAAAGATGACTGTGTCTACACACATTGCTACTCACATGCTGTAATGAAACTATCTTTATCCATAGCCTTCAAACACAGAGCCACTGAAATGCAACTGTGAACAGACTGAATGAGAGAACACACCGTATTCCTCTCCTCAGTTCTCATATATGTACAACTTAACTTTATGAGAGAGAGAGAGAGAGAGAGAGATTAACAGCAGTCCACTATGTTAAAAAGAGACATAGCATGATTCAGACAAATAAAAAGTTCAACAAAAATAGTTGAACATGAACCATATCTCAAGGTAGGTCTGCTGCTACCCTGACCTGCTGATAATACCACTGTGTCTCACCTATTTTATTCTCCTTCAACTTGTCATTGTATACATTTTGTCTGAGTTGATGGACAATTACAACATTAACCCAGCAGCATGCGATTAAATGAGCTATACCTGATCTTCCATAATCCCATTAGCTACTAAGCCACCTTAGTAATGTGTTAAATGTCTGTCCGTCTGTATGTCTTTACATTGTGTTGATGTTGATCCTTATTTCAGCCCTGCAGTCATAACCACACAGATTTGCAGTGTATCTGATCTGAGGTCAGTGAGAGCAGAGCAGAGGTTAAACAGTGATCTTCAGAGCAGCGGTTTGTGTTTGACTGCAAGTAAGAACAAACACCTTCAGCAGGCTGTTGATGTTAACAAAACTTTGTTTCCTTATATATTATAACATTTGAATGCTGTTTGCTGTGAACTTTGTTCTAGTTAACTTAAGAGCCTCAAAGATTTTGGCTCTATACAGATGTATGACGTATGTGTGCACGATGGTTAAAAGTTCATGGAGGAGAACTCCCTAAATCTACCAATGCATTGCTTGATTACAATCTGTGAGTTATTACACCTGTATCCTGTGAGAAACATCTTCTGTGAAACACATACACACAGTTGGTTTTACACACATACCGAAGACCAAGATGAAAGAGGGGGAACTTATGTCCTGAACATAAGTTCATATGTACAAGGTCAAGTTCTTGAATCATCTCATGTCTCCGTAATGAAAACTCATCCCCCAGATCTTGCTAGAAACTCAAGGACCTGGACACACGAACAGACTGGTTCGCATACACATTTATTCAGGCATAAAGCCTTGTGTCTCTGTTCATTTCTTTGTCTCAATCATGTATGCCACACTTGTGATGCATGTTGATTCCCTTGCTTTTGCTGTTGCAAGTAAAAACCTCACCTGCTTTGAAGCCTGCCTTGACTCAGATCTCTTTATTTAAAACACTTGGGTTTTTGATAAAATAATTTCTTTAACAGTTTCTTTCTTTATTTTTTTGTATTTCTCTCAGTGAAGATTGTACATGTTTTAATCAGCAGAAGCCACACGTTAAAAACCTTGAAACTGAGGTTGAAAACTCTTCACATCATTTATTAAAGAGAGATGTTAGAATACATGTTACTTCTTTGAGACGGGTGAATTAAATTAGGAGGTCATCACACATACATAAAGTTAGAAATCTTTGGTTAATAATGGATACTGACTCAATGTGCCTAGATGGATAGTTATTATGAAATGTGTGAATGTGCAGCTATGTGAGGGAGTGTGTGATAGAGAAGACTAGACTAGACCCAGTGTGTTTTTCTCTTTCCAGAACCAGAGAAGGAAAAACATCATTAAGCAGCTCCAAAGCATCCATCTGGGGAGATGGGACACTGATACTGGATGAAGAAGAAGTGAAAGAGAGATGTTCTTCTCTCTATCACACACACACACACACACACACACACACACACACACACACACACACACACACACACACACACACACACACACACACACACACACACACACACACAGTTAGAGCCATTTTTGGGTTAATGTTATATTTGATTAATGGTTAATATACAAGATTAATTCAGTATGGTTATTTGAGTTATTTGTTTGTTTACATTTAGAAATTAACTATTTGCTTTTGACATGCTGGGGCTGCCGTAGTTGGCTTGATGAGCGCACGGTGCGCACCTGTGTGTATTTAGGAGAAAAGCCAGAAGGTAATTAGATGAATGGGAAGTGGCACAGTTTTTTGACCGCTCAGTGACAGCTCTTTTGGTTTAATTTATTGGAAAAGGCTTCTTGGTCTCTCATGTTTTCTTTTGCTTTTGTAAAATAAATATTGAAAAGCTGACAGACAATCTCAAGCCTTTATTTTTGGAACCAAAGAGGCGAGCGTGTAATGAAAAAGCCACAATCCCGATCCAACGTGATTATTTTAATAAACAGCTAAATAAGTCACGACACACACACACACACACACACACACACACACACACACACACACACACACACACACACACACACACACACACACACACACACACACACACACACACACACACACACACACACACACACACTCCCTTATGAGCTGACAAATTATTAATGTCTCTTAACTGCCAACCATTGTTTCCTTCCTCCTCTACATCCAGTATCAAGTGCTCTCCCTTGTTCTGCTCCTCAGTCAGGCTTCACACTGCTACATTCCCAGCCAGCATAGCAGCACTGAGTCAAACGTGATCAGCTAGAATATGTGAAACAGCCTTAGTCACCTCTGATCAGTCAGATAGGTAGAGGGCAGAGCATTGAGGACAGTTTCACTGCTGAACCATTAACACTCTGGGTTTACAGTCCATACATCCAGCTCCAACAATCCACTGAAGCACATCTGGAGCTGAACTTTATCAAGTGGAAAGACTGAGGCACACATAGGCTGTATCTCGATTCAGGGGTTGCGGTCAACGAAGGCTGCATTTGAAGACCGATTGCGTCATAGCGGCGCGCAAAGGTTGTTCCATTTGCAAGGCTCCTTGCAAGGCTCCTCATATGCAGCCGTGAAATGCAGCCTTCGTTTCACGGTTTTGAAGGCTGCATCAGATGTATCCTTCGCAGCCCAACATATCCCATGATTCATTGCGTTTTTTTCAGAGATGGCATACAATAAAATAAAAAATAACAAAACAGCAATGTGTTGCTCCATCTTCTTAACTTTTATCTTCCTTTCCTTTTTTCTTGTACTTGTTTTTCTTTTCGTCTGGTAGGCAACTTCTTTTTCTTTTTTCCTCTGTTGACAAGGCTGTTTCCGTTGGCAGCTATCAGGGTTGCTAGGCAGCACAGGAGCGGCGAGTCCTCACGCAAGGTAACGGCTTGTTACGCAAACCGGAAATGCTCGTAAACGGAGACCTGCGGAGACCGTCCCGTTTAACAACGCTCGTTCGGCCCTGGTTCGGCCTTCGACTCGGCCTTCATAGGCTATAGCCTTCATAGACCACGAGACCGCGTCCTACCAAGGAGGCGGTCTCTGTAATGGGATACAGCCATAGAGACTGTGGGAGATAAGGAAACCTGTCACGGTGAAATGCAGTCACAGAGGGTTAGAGGTGTTATGGTCCACTAAAGAGAATTGGTGTTTCATGGTTCATTAGACACTAATTAGACTAAATGAACAGTGTACAACTACAAAGAGCATCCATTCATAGGTATACATTTAGTTTTTTCCATGCCTCCCTTTTCCTTAAACTATGGAATATAACCATATTGCATTCATAATACATGTGTGATTTCATGATAGACTAAACCATATTTATTAGCTGAATGCAGATCAGGTGAAATACTTGCATGTTAAATATAAGCAACATCAAAAATGTATATCGCATTTGATCAATGACCCTAAATGTTAATGTGATGTATTACTCCAGCCTCTATATGATATGTGACATGGCATGAGATGATGATGAATGAACTTTTCTGGCAGAGGGATCTCCCCTTAGGCCCACCTTAAGACAGGATTTATAGCACCCAGAATCTCATACATTCAGCATGGAAATCATATATTTTTTTTCAAAGGCAGTAAAACACAATGCAATAAATTAACACTGACAGAAACACACACACACACTGTAACTCCCTGATCCCCATCAGGACGTAACACATACACACACATATCAATAAAACTAACACTGTACACAATATTTTGAGCACTGTCTCGTTTTAACAACATATATAAATCAATCAATATCAATATTCGTCCAATCCACCACTGCACAACATGCAGTCTCCTTTACCTCAGCTGAACGCAGCAGCTCACCTGCTGTCATTTAACCAAACAGCAAAGAGAATGTATCAGCAAAGTTGGATAAAATAAGAGAGACAGCCATGACCTGTTACCCAACTCTGTCTCCATCAGCAAAACCTGCTGAAGTTGTAGTAGAATCAGGTTTCATCAGGTTCCAAGCTAACAGTCTATGTGTACTAATACATCCTCCAAACGCAACCGTTTTTTACATCACCAACTGGACCAGTGGTGTACACAGCAAAGACACAATCAAATACATGTGCATGTACACTTTTAGACTCATTCATCTGTAAAAAGAATACTCATGTTTTACCTGCATTTCAGAACCCACAGAAGAAGGATGATCGAGTTTGGGAGACACAACAGAGAAAAGAGAGAAAAAGAGAAATGCAATTAAAAGCCAACCTTATACACACATGAATCAGCTTAAAGTCACTGCAGTAATCAATGGCTTGCATAGCTCTTCAATATACTGTATCTCACTGAAAACAATAATGCATAGCAGAGGTTGGCAAAGCAGACATGAATCAATAGAAGCAATGATGAGAACTCAACTTAATTAAAAGTGAATGTTCAATGAACTTAAACTAACTTCTTCCATTGAAGCTCTGCAATCCCCTCTAATATCCAGGTCAATGGCAGAGTGTATGTGAGAGCAGGCAGTGCTCTAACTGGGGGCTTTAATATGCAAACAAGCCAGGAGGAGGAAGATGAGGAACCAAGATCAAACTCCCAAGCTGTGTTTCTCTCCTCATAATGACTGAGAGAGAAACTTCAAGATATAATCAGCTCATATACAGCCACATCAGTCTTTATCTCTCTCTTCATCTTGTTTGTTTTTAGAAATGTTCAGATCAAAGCCCCCTGATACACTGGAGATGATACAAGGATCATAAAATAAGGAAAATAAAATGTGGTTTGCTGTTGTTTGATGTGTCTTTCTTCACATGGTCACTGCTTAAACCGAGACCTTTTATAATAAAAATGGTTTCAATGGACAGTGCAAATATTATTGCATGAAGTAAATGACTGGGATATTCTTAGTATGTTCCTCGCTGGCTCCTGATAGATAAATACACACGTCTGGTTACTATGAGGTAATATGGAGAAGAGAAACAGATGAAAGCCCTCTGAACTCAAACTCTTGATGTTCTGAAGGTTAGACAGCAGTTTCCACATTTACATTTCATTGTAGATGAACAGTGAATCACATGACCTCCACTTTATAAAACTCTGATAAGTTATGTTCAGTATTTGTCATAAAACTGAACTGAGTTGAAGACCTTGACGAGGTCAGGTTCTGGATAAAAGAGACTTTATGAAAAAACAAAATCAACCAATATCTGCCCAGAAAATTATAATACTGAAGAATGAAATAGTAGTCCTTTAATAAAGTATTACAGAATGACAGACTACTGCTCATAATAAAATAAGTTAAAAACTAATTAGTGATCTATTGTGTAGTAAATGTGTGACATGTGTTTTATATTGGAGCTGATGCACTGACCATAGTTTCTACAGGCTACATGTTGTTTGACAGGGCCCTCACTCTCACACATCAACAATATTAAGAACTGCTCACACATAGACATCAGCTAAACAAATGTTGTTCATAGAAATGGCTCCTTATGGTGGGTCATTAAAGTCCTCATTAAACCCATTACATCGCCCTAATAGCATCCAGCATAAACTTGGCTCATAAACAGGGAAGAAAACACAGTAAAACACAAGAACAAGTGTTATATAACTGTGTTTATTGATCCTCTTTCACTGTGTAAAAGGAAATAAAAGAGACAATAAGTAAATCCAGCAGCTGTCCTTTATATACTTGTTGGGAGCTATTTTACTGCTTCCTCCTTTCTCTACATTTATTACAACTTTAAAGACTAGCTATCGCACAGCATTAAGCAGAACCATCAACAGGTTTCCAAATTGCCTCATTATATTTTAGTTTGTACTGCCTTCAGGCATGTAGTAACTAAGCTATATTTGACTTTTACTCCGCACAAGTACATACATTAAAATCAATAAAATAGATTTTTCAGGTAAACATAGCAGACAAACTCTAAATCCTAAACATATTTCCAATACATCGGCTGTGGTAATGTCACAGTGTTCTAGAAGGTGTGGGTAGAGTGAGGCTCACAACTCTGAGTTGGGCTTTTAAGGTGTGAACACACTGCACTCTGCGGCGCGGCGGTTGGCCGTGCGAATCGCAGGTTCCGCGCCGCGTGATCAAATTGGGTCATATTGTGTCCGCCACCCGGCCAGAGTAGGCTTCTCTACTCTGGGGATATGCTGGTGCTGGTGCAAACTGGTGCTGAGAGCACCAGTCTGCTGTGCTGATGGTGCTTTACCCAAGCTTACCGGTGCTAACTTGGTTCATAAAGCAAAACTGATAGCTGTACACAGCAATCCAATGTCTTAAATATAGTTGTGAGGGCACTCGATCTTTTGGAATCTTTTGCCTCTGTGAGAGGTTGTTTACACTAGAAACCGAAACGGAGGAAAACAAAATGATTTTGCCGATGTAGCCTATCATTCACATTCACTGGTAACGCTGACGCACGGCTTCACTCCGCACATGCGTTGTTTATTACATTTGCTGTCAAAATCATTGACCTATAAGAAATACCAACACACAAGTTATAAAGTGAGAAGACAACATGCACGGTGTGTCTGCGGCACCATCACTGTGATCAGCGGAGAGTGTTGTACAGGGCTCAAACTCTCGCCAAATACGGGTAAATTTTGTCTAAGTAATTAGTAAGTTATTGAGACCACCCGACACTTTGGCAGGGGAACGATTTGTGCTCTGCCGGTTTTTCTAGAATAATAAACTTCTGTCACCACCGGTAATGCCAGGGATGGCTTTTTACTAGGACTGTCAAAATTATCGCGTTAACGCAGAGTGATTAATTTCTGGAATTAACGCGTTAATTTATTTTATCGCAATTAACGCATGTGCAGAAAGATCCGCCCCGTGCATCCCACCGGCTCTGTACTACAGTCACTCTACATTGTGGCTGACCCAGGATCAGTAGCTGTGCGCAGCCAAACATAACAGCACGCTAGCCCATGCCGTGTTTTAAACTGCTAACGGTCACGTCTGTGTCGGGGGCATAGATAGTTTATAAAATCAACTGCCGCGGGTGACAGGTGATGTTGGGAGCAACAGGTGCCGGTCTTGGACTGTTCCGGTGGGCTGCCCTGGGGCAAATTGGCGTCTGAGCTCGGGCGCCGCTGCTGCGGGGTGTGATCATGCCTTGCCTCCTGGACGTGCGGTCACGGCGGCCTGCGGGGCTTGGCTGGGTCGGTCACGTTGGCTGATGGCTAGGGCCGGGGGCGGGGCATCTGGGTGGCGGCGCTGCCTGCCGCTGTCGTTGGTGTGCTCTGGGCTGGGGATGACCGGGGGGGTTTGGTAGTGTTGGGGTGCATGCTCAGGCGTCTGCGGTGGCGCCGTGCTATTGCCTGACTGGACCATTGGGTGGGGTGGAAATGGGGCATCGGGTGCAGATTGTGTAATTGTTGCACTGGTAGGTGGGCACTCCTCTGTTTTTAATCGTTTAGACGGCGGTTGCTTTTGACCGCCTCGCGAGAACTGCGGATAGATTGTCCTGGGGCGGTTAGAAGCAATCTATGCAATTTGCGTTTTAATTTGCGTTTAACTGTTTTTAATCATTTATCCCTGCCTGACGGTCCGCTCTGTGGCGTCGCTGTTGGCGTCTGTGTTTCGCTGCCCGGCGTCGGTGCTCCTCCGGCCGGTCCTGGCTCTGGGTGTGCCTGTGGCGGATACGTCACGCCCTTTGTGCTCGGTGCCTCTGGCCTTGCCTCATTGGCTGGGCGTGGCCGGTCCGGCGGGCCTGGGGGGGTCGTATGGGTCGCCCCTCCGGGGGTTTCGGCTGTGGTTGCTTCTCGTGGCAGCGGCACATTGGCTGTGTATTCTTTATTCTCTATTCTATCTATAGCCCCGGACCTCCTCGGGACTAGTGCTGCACTGGGGCTTGCTCTCTGGGTGCGGGGTGCTGTGGGGCTGGCGCCGATTGTGTGTCGGCGGGGAATGGAAGAGTGTAAATTAATGTTAATTGTGTTCACATTGTTTATAGCGTTATTAATAACAGCCCTCGGTCTCGGTTTGTCTGGGCCCGAGTACCGGTTGTCCTCCCACTGAAAAATTGACCTGCCAACGCAAAACGTTTAACTGATACCATTTTTGCTCCTTTGTCTATCTTCTATGATTGGCTGAGCGATGCCCCGGGGGTTCTCCCCCTCTGTCTACCAAGCACTCTCCATGCTACTCGACTAACTCCGAGTTCTGTGCGGACTCAGCCGTCCTAGAAACAGATGCCCCCCGCCTGCTATTGCCTTACATCAGCACCGATACACCGTCCATCAGGATAGTACTCTTTCTACTTGCATGCTTGTTCAATCTTTAAATTAATTTTTGCTTCGCCCATTGGTTGCCTGTCCGTCCTCTTCCAGTTTTCAGGTGTGAGTTTGGCGCGGCTCAGCTCCAAACAAGATGCACTGGAACACAGACAGGTCGGAACTTGGAACTAACAAGTCGGAAATGTCCGAGTTCCGAGAGTAAAGGAACGCAGCATTCAACTGAAACTGGAGCGCGACTTCGACGTCATCGTTCTCAGCCACTTCCTCTGTTCGCTGATTGGACACTCAAAAATCCCACTAATATGCCCCATCCCCAGACTGACTACTGAAGGGAAAATTTAATTTGGGCAGAAGTAGGTGGGCGGGCAGAGCCAGGCTACTGCAAAACGGCGTGCACAGGCCAATTTTATATAATCAGTGATTCACTTGAATTGTGGCGTGTAGGGTTTTCCAATGAACTGCTGATCGTGGCAGTTTATCTTCAGTCAGATAAATAATCTCAAAACAGAAATGCAATATATATAAATGAAGTCAGAAAAAATATGCTTTTATAATATTATATTATTGTAACATGACTGCTGTTTTGAACTCTTTATTTTGTTTAACATATGAAATACCATTTTGAGTTTGTTTTCATAATGATAGCTGATTGTTCATATGCCCGAGGAACATATTAGTATGTTTACCAGTCATCACACTACCAACAGTAAATTGAAAATGTGACATTTATTTTACTGTCAGCAAACCATTCAACAGTCCTGACATGAATAAGTACATTTGAACAAGTTTTAAAAGGCAGAGTATGCAACAATTTAATGAAACAAATCAATGATATAGCCACACAGAAATAATCCCACTTAATGATAACTTCTGCCCCACTAGAATATCTCTCTGGCTGTAGTTTACATGGTAGCATTTGTTGGTATTGTATCTAAGCTCCACCCAAGCTTCTACCACACCACAACACACAAATTGATAATTGAGTCCGATTAATTTTGTGTTACTCTACAATTTACATTTTAAATGTTGAATACCCTTTAAAATAACATTCAAATGTACCATCAAGTGTTGTTGTATGCAAATGTTCCCATCATCATTTCTGACTATCTGGTTCAGCTCCCAGTGAAGATTTAAAGAGTAAAGCATCAACGTGTCTCCTCTCCCTCACACTGGCCCTCATTTATCAAACTTGCGTGGAAACTGGTGCAGATTCTGGCGCAAATACCTCCCTACGCCAGGTATCGCGTTGGATTTATCAAACAGTCGTATCTCGCCAATCTCGGCGTACACCAGGCCATTATTGATAAATGTGGCGGCCGAAAACAATCGTATCACGCCCCTATATTTTCTCAGTTTAGAGGCCTCGCCCAGAGGTTGTACGACATGGATATGCGCATTACGGCACAGAAGAGGAACTTCTCTGAAGTAGAAATTGACAAAAAGTGAAAGACGAAAAAAATGAGTTTAATTTCGGAGCATTACAAGCGGCATCAAAGAACAACAGAAGGCAGCAGTTAGGAAGGAAATAACTGCTGCGGTCAACAGCGTTGATGTTGACAACAAACGATCTCCAGCGCTCAAATGCTATAAAACAGCATATACAATTATATGTCGCCATTTTTTTACATAGATGAAATAAAAGTGGTCTGACTCAAAAATTGCCACTAAAAAAGCGTGTTGCTGTTCTGAAATGCAACCAACGTGCGGCCATAATGTAAGTGGTAAAGGAGAAAAACACGCACCCACTGTCCGATAATGGTCCCCATAAAATAAATACATGTCTGCAGAGATTTGAATGATTAGAATGTATTGGCCCTTTTAGATAGCACTACTCAAAAGGGGTTTAAAAACTAAAAATAACACATTTTGCATTTTACTGTATGACAGCATGCGCTTGGCACGAGTGGTCAGCCCGGCCGTCAGCTGCACAAGCCGACCCGGCAACGATCAGCTGTGAGAGCGCCTACTGTCCTGCTGAGCTGCTCCACTAGCAGATCTGAAAAACGTGCCGGTTAACGGTGGAAATAAATCGCTCGCTTAAGCGATCAATGACACATTAAAAGAGGAACTAACATCTAAAAAGTGCGTCAAATAAATAAAATCTTAAATTGAATGTTGTGCCGTGTATTTTTTATCATAAAGAGCAGTGTAGGCCTACTACATATTTAATACTTAACATTTTGAATGAATGCAGCCCCCGTGCCTCAGTGTCCCCCCAGCTGCTCCAAGTCGAAGATAACTGCCCTTAAGCAGTCCCATGCAGCGCTCCTAAGTGGCCGGTGTGCACACTATTGAATCAGCTCTACTACTCAATTTCACACCATAAGCTGCACAATTTTAAGTGATTAATATCTTTATTTCGGTCTGAGCAAACACTGCATTTGGATTACCTTCTAATAATTGTCCAACAAAGTCACTGGCTACCCTGCACAGCCTGCACTGCAAGTCCATGCTGTTTACAAACTTGCGTACACGAGCTGAGATCTGCCGTGGGATTTGAGCATATCCTACACTCACGTCCATATTGATAAATGCCGAGATTTGCGTGGAAATGTACGTACACCCATTTTTCTGGTCTACGCACAGTTGATAAATGAGGGCCACTGTATCCATGTTTTGTCTCAGTGGAGCACAAATTGTTGTCTGTGTGTTCTGCTGTGCAGGAGACTGGGGTTGTTGAAGGAGTCACAGATGTCATGGGACCAAATCAGCTGTAAATTGGATTGGTGTGCAGATGTGTGTGTGTCACTTTCAGTTTGTCCAGACAAAGTCAAAGTTCATCTCTCCAGACAGCTCCATCAATTTCTTTAGAACAACAGAGACGGACAGAAAAAGAGTTTCTTCTTTTACTGTTTGTGATTAAATAGAGAACTTTAACTATGGTAAATGGTAGAAAGGCACAGGGTGATATCCTCATTCAAATATTGAGAGAGGCAAATTATGGGTGGGTGAGAACAAGAGCTCCTCAAACAGAAACACTGCTGGTATAAAAATATGACAGAGACAGTGAATGTAATCTGTGAGCATAAGCCTGGGTCGTTTTCTAGCACCACCTGTCCAGTCCAGTGTAAAGGCTAAATCTGGTTTAACTTTATTCAAATCAGTGAATGTTATCTTGTTAAAACCTGATACCTATGTTATCCTACCAAATATACCAAGACTGTTTCTTCAGAATAAATATTCAATTATTAAAATGTCCTTTCTTAAACAGAGTGGCATTTGGCTTGGAAACAGAAAAAAATACGCCACCCAATATCATATGTGTAAACTCTATCTCCTTTTAGTGCGATACAGATTGTTTTACATTTCCATAGTGGCTGATGTACAGATTATATTTATATAAACATGATTACTAATTCACATAAACTGTGAGAAAAAGGCTGAGTGAATGTGTCCTACATTATGACACTGTGTCATTATAGAAAGTTCTCTGTCCGCTTCTAATTCATTACAAAATATGTGTCTTGATTTATGTGAAAACTTGTCACCAATGGAACACATGAATTGAAGCTGATCCGAACTTGTACTCTCTATCAACATTACCAGGTAATAATAATAATAATACATTTTATTTAAAGGCGCCTTTCAAGACATGCAAGGACACCGTACAATGTGAAAAATACAGTACAATTAATTGATTTAAAAACAAAATGGGATGGGAAGATCAGGGGGGGTAAGCAAATTTGAAAAGATGAGTTTTGAGTTTAGATTTGAACAGGGATATGGAGTCACTGTTGCGAATGTCGGGGGGTAATGCATTCCAGAGCAGGGGAGCAGAGCGGCTGAAGGCTCTGCTCCCCATCGTGGTGAGACGGGCAGAGGGGACAGTGAGGTGAACTGAGGAGGAGGAGCGGAGTGCACGGGAGGGAGTGGCAATTTGAATGAGGTCTGTTAGATATGTGGGTGCAAGGTTATGGATGCTTTTGAAGGTGTAGAGGAGGATTTTAAATTGAATACGGAAATGAACCGGGAGCCAATGAAGCTGGTGAAGGACAGGGGTGATGTGGTGAGAGGAGGGTGTTCTGGAGATGATCCTTGCTGCTGAGTGTTGAAGAAGTTGGAGTTTATGGAGGGTTTTTGGGGGAGACCGAAAGGAGGGAGTTGCAGTAGTCGAGCCTTGATGTGACCAGACTGTGGACAAGGATGGTGGCAGTGTGGGGTGTAAGGGAGGGGCGGAGGCGGTTGATGTTTCGTAGGTGGAAGTAGGCAGTTCGGGTAATGTTATTGATGTGGGGTTGAAATGAAAGTGTGGTGTCGAGGATGACACCCAGACTCTTAACCTGGGGGAGGGTGAAACAGTGGAGTTATCAATGGTGAGAGAAAAGCTGTCGGTTTTGGATAGTGTAGATTTGGTGCCAATGAGGAGAACCTCGGTTTTGCTGCTGTTTAATTTCAGGAAGTTTTGAGTGAACCAGGTTTTTATTTCTGAGATGCAATCAGTAAGGGAAGTGGGCGGGAGAGTGGACGAGGGCTTTGTAGAGAGGTAGAGCTGGGTGTCATCAGCATAACAGTGGAAACTAATGTCAAATTTGCGGAAGATATTGCCAAGGGGAAGGAGGTAAATGATGAAGAGTAGGGGCCCCAGGACAGAGCCCTGGGGAACACCTGTGGTGACGGGGGAGGGGATGGATTTAAAAGACTTTAGTTGAACAAATTGAGTACGGCCAGAAAGATAAGAAGTGAACCAATCTAACGGAGTGTCAGTGATGCCAATGGAGGATAGTCTGTTGAGGAGGGTGGTGTGACAGATGGTATCAAAGGCTGCACTCAGGTCCGGGAGGATGAGGATGGTGAGTAGTCCAGAATCAGCTGCCATAAGGAGGTCGTTGGTGATTTTGATGAGTGCAGTTTCAGTGCTATGGAGTGGGCGGAATCCGGACTGGAACTGTTCATAAAGGTAATTGTCAGATAGGTGAAAATGGAGTTGGGAGGCCACTGTCTTTTCCAGGATTTTGGAGATGAAGGGAAGATTGGATATAGGACGGAAGTTGTTGAAGTTGGAGGGGTCTGCACCAGGTTTTTTCAGAATTGGGGTGATGGCAGCAGTTTTGAAGGATATAGGGACAGTTCCAGTAGTAAGAGAAGAGTGGATGATTGCAGAAATGAGAGGAACTAGGGAGGGGAGGGAGGCCTTAACCAGATGTGTGGGTAGGGGGTCAAGTTGACAGGTGGATGGCTTGGATTTCCGAATTAGTTCAGTTATTTCTGAGATATCAGGGAGCTGGAAGGAGGAGAATGAGTGTGTGGAAGGGTGAAAGTCGGCTGAGATATTGAGATGAGGGGTTGATCCAAGGTGCTGGTGAATGTTTTTGATTTTATCGATGAAAAAGGACATCATGGAGTTGCAGAAGGAGGTTGTGTACAGGTGAGGGGGAGAGAATCCTGGGGTTGGGTAATTTTGTTAAGAAGGGAAAAGAGTGACTTAGAGTTTCCTTTGTTGGCAGTGATCATATTGGAGTAGTAGTGGGTTTTAGTGCTGGCAATGGAGTCCTTATAATGCAAGATGTGGTTCTTGTACATCTCTTTGTGAATACTGAGACCAGTTTTCCTATGAAGACGTTCAAGTTGCCGACCTTTGGCTTTCATTAAACGGAGATCGGGAGTGAACCAAGGGGCGGAGACGGAAAAGGAAACAGATCTGGTTTTTAATGGGGCAAGGGAATTAAGGATATTATTGAGTCCAGTGTTGTAGTGAGAGACCAGATCATCAGGAGTGGATAGATTGTGAATGTCAGGGAGGCAGGAGGAGTGGATTCTTGAAGTGAGAGTGGCAGGGTCAATATTCTTTATATTACGAAATGAAATAGGGCGGGGTTTTTTTGAGATGGAGAGAGCAAGTTTAAATGTAAATGAGAGGAGAAAATGGTCAGTTATGGGGAGTTCATCAGCTGTGAGATCAAAGGGGGTGACACCAGAGCAGCAGATTAAGTCCAGAATGTGTCCTTTGGAGTGTGTGGGGAAAGTGGTATGTTGTTGACATCCAACACTCTCTAAACAGGAAGTAAAGTCTTTGGTGAGAGGCAGATTGATATTGTCCATGTGAATGTTAAAATCACCCAGTATAATTATGTTTGGTGAGAGAGAGGATAAATGGGTGAGAAAGGCAGCAAAGTCATTTAAAAATTCACTATTTTGTTTAGGGGGCGGTAGACAGTAGCAATGATGGTTGGAATGGGACCAGACAACTCACAGACAACAGACTCAAACGAGCTGCAGACAGGCACTGACAACGGCGAGACCTTCAACTTATCGCGGTAAATCATCGCGAGACCTCCTCTCGGCCAGAGCCACGGGGTTGACAGATGTAAACAAACCCGCTAGGAGTGGATTCAATCAGCTGCGAAAAGTCGTTGGGCTGTTGCCATGTCTCGGTTAAACATAAAAAGTCTAGCTTGCGATCAGTGATGATATCCTGAATGAGATGTCCTTTGCTTGTCAGTGAGCGGATATTAAGGAGCGAAGTTGAGTGCGGTGTTGTCACAGCTGAGCTAGGTGGGCTAACACACTGTGGTTGACGCTGTGGTCGACAGCCCGGCTGGTTGAGCATTGAGGGGGAGGAGAGCTGGACCAGATCGACTTAATTCCTGTAGAGCTGTTGTGGTGGAAATTCCTGCGGGACCCTCGGTGGATGTATCTCCGGCGGGGCTGGAAGGCGATGTCCGGGTGAAGGTGGAAAGCCTCCGGCGGAGGTCCGGGCAGGTGACAGCGGAGCAGGTCAATGGCTGAGTACTGGAGCAAACCCGTCACTGGTAGATGAGCAGGCATTAAGACGATCCAGATACAGACAAACCAGATGTATGTTCCTAGCCAATATAGACTTTGGCAGCATCAACGGTCAGTGGGACGCCAGTTGAGGCTCAAACCGGAGTAGAGCAGGTAAGCTAGCCGCCAGTGAATTGTAATTTTCACAGAAACGGTAGTGCCAGGCATCTTCCAAGATCATACTAGATGAGCGTTAGCCTGGTGCTACCAGACCATCGTACTTCATTTCATTTGTACAGAAGGTCTGGAAGTGCTGTAATTGGCAAACGTCCACTCACTTGGAGGCGGGTGTCTGTTGAAGTTTAAAACTATTGGACATGCCCAGTGCCACTCTGGATTAGCCAACCAATCGCATAACGTTTGGTCGTCATGTGTGTCATGAGCCGGCTTCTGGCGGTGCGTTCCAGTTGTACTGGAAACTCGGAAATTTCCAACTTCACTACATATTGTAGTCTATGGCAACGGTAACTTGCTAGAGCCTAACGTTTAGTTATTTGGATGAGAAAGGTTTTAGGCGTCCATACTTTCGCGAGCAGATGCACTGGAACACAGACAGGTCGGAACTCGGAACTACCAAGTCGGAAATCTCCTTCTTCCGAGTATAAAGGAACGCAGCATTCAACAGAAACTGGAGCGCAACTTTGACGTCATCGTTCTCAGCCACTCGTTTTGTTCGCTGATTGGACATGCAGAAATCTGCCTGAGCAGAATCCCACTAGTACGCCCCATCCCCAGACTGACTACTGAAGGGAAAATTAAATTTGGCCGCAAGTAGGTAGGCGGGCGGAGCCAGGCTAGATGAGCGTTAGATCAAGTGTTATATTTGAATACCACATGATGGTAAAGTAATGAACACATGCCTGAGTGAACCCTTTGATCCCTCAGAGATCTGACGTGTACCTTCACACTTCAACTGTAATGTGATTTAACATCCTGATCATTCCAGAGACAAACATCATCTGGAAGCTTAGCCCCATCTCAACTTTATCTGCTCATGTCACTAATCTGATCCCTCTGATAACATATTAATCCTACAGTAGATACTATTTCTATGATTTCTTCTTGTCTGAGTTGTGATCTGATCCCCTGCCAAAATACATCTACAAGGGGAACAAGGTTTCTGAGCAGGTAACTGAACCAACGAAAGAGTGATTGACAGGCAGAGTAATACCAGTGCTGCCACTCATTAATTTCACATAGCTGCATTAACCACTTAAAAAAGGTGTGGTAAGCGTTCTCCAGCAAACGTGTTTATGTTTATACTAACTGCAGAAATATTTGAGGCTCAGAGCGTGTGGCCGGGCCCGACCGTTCACTGAACGATTGCGGGTTGAAACTTTAAGGCATTGAGTCTAAACATGTGAATGATAATTGAATACTGTGACAAGACTGAGCTCTTTCTCCTCTTGGTGCAGTTAGTAGGGTGACGTGGCAGGTGGCTCGTTAGAGGTAATGTGTTGCACCTGGGTGTGTGACTGAACGTCCACATGTACGCAGGTATTTTGGTAACCGTATATGTTTAAGTGCAGCTTGGCCTTTTGTCCACACGCAAACATCCCAAGAGGGGCCTGTTGCATAAAACTAAGATAAGGGATTAACCTAGGATATTTCAGTTATCATGACTTTCATTAGCCATGATCCGGTTGCATAAAAGTGGAGGGACATACGTTACCATGGAGATTTATCTTTTACGTTTAGCATGGTCGGGACCAGGCTAAACATAAAGGATAAACTTATTATGTTGCCTGATTGGCTCAGTCAGCTGTCACTCCGATCTGAAATCAAGGTGTTTAACAGTTATTCCATGATCTTCTGTGTACTGCTTTATTTTCATTAGCCTGTTTTAAAGTACCACATACAAGACTGCATTATCATTTAGTTAAATAGTTATTTTTTTATTTATTTAACCTGAACTATTCATAATTAATTTAATTATAATTAGATTAAGATGAAATGATATAAATTATAATCATTTATGTGACAGTCTGTGTAGAAAAGGCCCCAAAGTCATAGGTTACAGTGTTTGATATTTCTTACGGTGTGTTGGGTTGTGTTTTGTTTGGTGTGGGTAGCTGTCAGTTAGGGCCGTGACGTCAGTCGGCGGGAGAGTCTTTTTAGTAAGTTTCCTTTTCTCCTCTCGCTCGGTCAGATGTGCGAGCGTGCATGTAGCGATCATTCTACAGTTTGAACATGTTTCTTTGAGTTGTGGAACCACATGTTTCTTTGAGTTGTGGAACCACCCGTGTGTGAGTAAGATTGCTGTTCTAAGTTAGCTTTATGCATGTTTTAACGGCTGCGATTCGCGGGTCTCAATAACAGCTGTTCCAACGTCTTGTCAGGAGCGGAGTTAAACCCTTTGTTCTTTTCCCGCGATCTGTGTGCTGTGTCTGTAAAAGGGAATAAAGAGCGGATACACTATACTCCTCCTCTCCTAGTCTCATGCTTATACTTTGATGCTTTTGGCCATAAGTGGTGTTCTGGCCAACACCTCTGAAGTGAAACCAGTGATACAAGCAAATCAGCGCGGTAAGCTACATTCACCAGTTTCCTCCGCTACTGTCTGTTCATATTGCAGGCTATATTTATACAATTGATTATCGATGGCAGATGACGTTGCAAATGTGGGTCAAATAAATTCACTTTGTACTTATAACTATATCGAGGTTTATCTAAAACAAAATTCAAATATCAATGAAAATTTCCTTTTTTCTGTAATTTAATTCAAAAAGTGAAACTTAAATATATCCTAGATTCATTACACATGAAGTGAAATTAATCTAGAATAAACACACTTTTCAGAAGGTCAACATCTCTGTATTCCTTTTTCTGATTGGTTGTAAGTAATATTCTACTATTTTGAGATACTGGATTTTTTATTCCATGATCAATCAATCAATCATCCAAAAAAAGGCCTGACATATTTCACTTTGTGTAATGAATCTCTATGAAAGTTTCACTTAAAGCCACTACGAGTAACATGGCACGTTGGCGTCCCCTTTGGACAAAAGCGGTAGTATTTTTACGATGCCCGCTGTCGCAAAGCTGTTTACTAGCGCGTGCCAGGCGCGTGAGTGTGAACTGAGAAGGGAGCAATATAGTGCATGTCCGTGTGTTGAAAGTGTGAGGACTCTTTTCGGCTTTGTGAGAGTGGTTTTGACACTGCATGAACTAATGCCAGTCACTGCCACACGCACCTGATTGCAATGCTGATTGCTAACTCACGGAGCTGAAAGATTACGTGTCCGACTCCTCACAGAAAGCGAATGAACGATAGACGGCAGTTAGTATGGATCACGATGAGGTAATATGTTTGTGTTGTTGATGTAAATAATGACTATTTCAGATAATGGTTATCTGATGATGGTGAAGCAAAGCAAACTGTGTGTTAGTACCAACCGCTCATTCATTTAGGAGTAAACACTGCAGTCTAGTTTCGCTCTCGTGAAATTGTATGCACATTGCTTGGCAACGCCCTCGTCCCCCCGTAGCCTATATCACTCTCCCTTTTAGCTTTTCTTCATTGCATTTTCTTTTTTTTTCTTTGATGGTTCAGCCCCGTTATCAGTCATTATGTATCAAACAAGGCTCCCGCTCCCCTTCCCTCACCTGGAGGGATAGGCTTCTCAATTCACGTTGCTGCGCCACACTGAAATCTGCGACCAATACGGATATGTGACCATAGAGCTTGCACGAGCGAACCGAAAATCGGACTGGGTGTGCGACCAGACCAAAAGCAGTAATAAAAACTATTTAAAAACGTCTTTCTTTGCACTGATGGTCTCGTTTGCTGTTAAAGGTAATTTAAATGTTACTCGTAGCCGCTTTAATGAATGGACTTTCCATGAAATTCTATTTTTTAGATGCACCTTCAGACTGCTCACTGTCAACTATTTTATCATGAAACAATGCAGGGACATCAAGATCAGTTGGCAGAGAATACATCTGCTGTATGAAATGAACTGCCCCCTCACTTACGGTTTAAACTAGCAAGGCATTGTGGGAAAATGGGCCGTCTTTTCCATTTTTACATCAGTAAATCTGTGTTCGATCTTTGGGTCTACTTCTGAAAGCTGTGGGCTGGCACTTAACATAATTACTTACACCTGGCTTGACAAAGCGTCCCCTTTTCAACCTGGATTGGTGTTTATGCAACTGACTAATCCAAAGTGCCCAGGCTAGACTTTGTCAAGGCTGGCTTTATCAATCATCCTGGATATCTTAATTCCACTTTTATGCAATAGGCCCCTGGACACAAAAATCAGAGCGGTTGAAGACTATGTGCAAAGTGGAGTGTCTCACCACAACCTAAACATGTCATAGCCAACAAGGTGGCAAAAATCACAGTTATAATCATCTACTTTAACATGGAAGCAGAGGTTGGGGTCCGCATCCCGATTGTTAAGTATCATAAGCAGTTGTTTACGGTGAGACACTATGTGCTACAGCAGTCGAGATCAACTGTACATCCAGGCATGATCTTTTATACGAGTGACACCAAGGCAAGGCAAGTTTATTTCTAAAGCACATTTCAGACACAAGGCCATTCAACGTGTTTTATAGAAGCAAGAATAAAATACATCAAGTATAGAGCACACATTAAAAAAGTGAATGACAAACAGGAATAGAAATAAAACATAAAATAATTAAAACATTTAAAAAATAATATATATATATATTAAAATGACATGTTTAAATGGAAACAGAAAAGTCTTCAGAACCGATTTAAAAGAGCCGAGTGTTGCAGCAGACCTCAAGTCGCCTGGAGGTTTATTCCAGAGATTGGGTGCATAAAAACTGAAGGCTGCATCTCCCTGTCTACTCCTTACTCTGGGAACTGTCAATAGCCCAGTCCCAGACAACCTGAGAGCTCTGACTGGTTCATAAGGGATCACCACCTTCCCATGTCTCGATAGCTCTCTGCTAAGAAACTTGTCGGTTATGAACGGAGGGACATTTGCCAGGATTACTCTAGCGGACAACTGTGTCAGCGGCACCACCTGTACAATCATTTCTTTCAGCGTGATGCCTGTCTCAACGTAGGGCTTCACCTTCTCCACCTGAGCCAGGAAGATAACCTCCGAGCGACCGACCTCACGCTGCTGTGACTGACCTTTTCTCCCACAGCAAGCCCAATATGCTCAACACTACACAGAAAGCTGGCATTGATTTTAATGCCATGCTTTTGACTCCATTTGCCATGGTGTCTGAAGACGTCCACCGCCGAGACGCCGGCTGGAGACAAAAGAAAAGCACTAACTCCCCACCAATACACACTAACAATTAACTTAAAGTGAACTACAACCAATAAACCACATTAAATTAATTAAATTAATACAACTAAGGGAAAACACATCAAACACCATCTCACTCACTCCCAGCATGCACTCCGAGAGAGAGATTTTACAAAAACACTTTATTTGCATAATATTACAGACGGTTTGTCGGTGTTGTTTTTGCAGGGCAGAGGGTGACAAGCCTCGATGGTGTTACAGTCAAAGTTGATTCCCTTTGACTGTAGGAATGCTGCCATGTGTTGCTCCACAGACTTTGTAACAACACCTCACCGCCCTGTTGATCGTGGTCAGGTGTCGTGGCCTGTGTGTACGAGTGAGTGGTGACTCCCCGTACGAACGCCAGAGGTTTTATTTAGAGCCCCGTTATGATGACATCATTCATCCTGGTGTATTGCTACAGCTCCAACACTATGCTTTCCAGGAACACAATCTCCTCGTTCTCAGCACCTACACCTCGGCCACCAGGTCCAGGATAGATTTCTGCTGCAGCCTGACAGCGCTAATCTCTCCGGAGAGAAAGTCAAGCAAAGTCTTTATGTCGTCGTCTTCCTCCATCGGCGGTTGTTTTTTGGTGGCATGTTGATGGCGTGTTGCCAGCCGGCTTGTCAGTGGCTCCAGCTGTTAGCTTCCACCAACAGTGTGTTAGACGCAGCATCTCTTCAAGTTGTTAAGTCTCTGTTCCTAAATCCACGGTCCAATACCTTCAGCAGATATACTGTATACAAGTCCGTAATCCAAAATGCAATTCAAATCGAGTCTGGGAAAACACAGCAAGTACTGACACACACACACACACACACACACACACACACACACACACACACACACACACACACACACACACACACACACACACACACACACACACACACACACACACACACACACACACACACACACACACACACACACACACACACACACACACAGGAAACTGCTAAACACTTTAAACAGAGACAGATAGAAAAGGCATTCGTGGAAGATCTATTCATTTGTATTAAAATACATTTGTGCAAAAAGCAAGTCATTTTCAACAATAGAACCATGTTTTCATAACACCAGCGATTTGAAGTGAAGCGATGTGTTCAAATCCCCAATATGTCTATAAAACGTGTACTCCAGCCACAGCCTGGCCCTGATGACTCTGCATCATTCCTGTCCTTCCTTCTCTGTTTAACACAGTTTTTTCTGCTAATGTAGATTGCCATTTGTGCTTCCCCAGAAATATTTAATAATTCCCATGTGTCTTTTTCTGTTCTTTTGTACACAGCCCCATGATAAAAACACTCAGAAAAATGTACACCAAACCAATTGAAACACGGGGTTGAAACAGTGAAAAACTATGCAAATGTCTATTCAAAGAAAACTAGTCTGTATTGGTGAAAATTGTTGGAAAAAGTTATTATTTTCTTACATTCTGATAGTTGTCCCTTCAAGACATCTCTCTCCGCTGTGAGGTCTTTTATTTGGACAGCCTGACATTCTAATTTAAATCTGAGCTCAAGCTCATGTTTATATGTATGTAGACACAGTTTTGCAGTAGGGGCCATTCAGACCTCACCCTCTTATTTTTTCCCAGACCTGGTTTCGGGTGCTGATGATTTTGACATGTTATCCTTACGTTCATGAAACACTTTGTCAAGCATGGGCGTCAAGACATGAGCGACTTGCATAAACGGAACTTCCGTGTTTACAACTACCTTCAAAATAAAAGCCTTTAAAGGATCTGGTATGAGGCATACAACTAGCCTGGCTCCGTCCGCCTACCTACTTCCGCTCAATTTTCATTTCACTTCAGTAGTCAGTCTGGTCTGGGGCTGAAGTGTATTCATGAGCTCCTGCTCGCCCAGATGTTTTGGATGTCCAATCAGCGAACAGAGCGAGTGGCTGAGAACGATGACGTCGAAGTTGCGCTCCAGTTTCAGTTGAATGCTGCGTTCCGTTATACTCGGAACTCGGAAATTTCCGACTTGGTTCCGATCTGTCTGTGTTCCAGTGCATCTGCTCGGGACAGTATGGACGCCTACAACCTTTCCCATCCAAATAACTAAATGTTAGGCTCTAGCAAGTTACCGTTGCCGGGTACCGGTAGATCCATAGACTACAATATGTGGTGAAGTCGGAAATTTCCGAGTTCCCTGTACAACTGGAATGCACCGTCAGAAGCCGGCTCATGACATACGTCACGACCAAATGTTATGCGATTGGTTGGCTGGTCCAGAGTGGCACTGGGCAGATCCAATAGTTTTAAACTTCAACAGACACCCGCCTCCAAGTGAGTGAACGTTTGCCAATAGGGTAGTTCCAGACCTTGTGTACAAATGAAATGAAGTACGATGGTCTGGTTGGACCAGGCTAGCATACAACCTCATACGGGTCATATTCATCATATAGTGTGAAAAATATACTACATACTAGGGGCATCTAATTTTAACACTCACTCAACATGTGCGCGCACACAAAAAATATATTATGCACTCATTATCCTAGATGCCAAAAGACAACATATGTAAAGAGGGATGACTGACTGACTTTACTAAAGGTGCGAACACACTGCACGCCGTGTCGCGCGAATCGCAGGTTCCGCGCCGCGTGATCATATTGGGTCATAGTGTGTCCGCCGCCCGACCAGAGTAGCCTTCTCTACTCTGGGGATATGCTGGCGCTGGTGCTAACCGGTGCTGAGAGCACCAGTCTGCTGTGCTGATGGTGCTTTACCCAAGCTTACCGGTGCTAACTTGGTTCATGAAGCAAAACTGATAGCTGTACACAGCAGGCAACAGACACATAGGCTATTCACAGAACTTATGTGAGCAAACTATTATGTTTTCATCCATCTTAATTTCCTCTATCCGTTGTCCCGAAGTGAGTGACGTCGGGAGGAGCTCAACGCTGATTGGCTATCGCGGCGCGGCCTTCGGAAAAAAGTTCAATAGTCTCAACTCCTGTGGCGGCCGCGCCGCCCTAGCCGCGTGAACCGCTCGCCGCCGGCCGCCCATTCGCTCGGAGTGCAGTGTGTTCGCACCTTTAGATAGGGCGCTGAAAACCAAACTCAGAAAAACTCATTTGTGAAGGTACTTCAACTAGAAAAACATCAAAGCTAATCAAATACCTTCATAAAAAAGACTTCTCATGAAAAAGACAAAATGCCGCATTTGTCACCAGAGGATGGAACCTTCAAAAAAGAAGGGCAGGGACCATTACAGCTGGCAATGTATCATCTTCTTCCTTATAGGCTAATGTCAGTTAAGTAGCCTTTAACTACGGTACATCAAGCCTGTTTGCCTACAAGCACAATTAGGCAGTGTTGTCTTCAAACATGCATAATTTATAACCCCTATTCATCAGCTGTTATACGGGATGCAAAAAAGGCTACTGTGCAAATACGTTGATGCACACCAATGGTATTTTGTAAACTGCATCAATAGCCTGTTTACCAATTAATAACTCAACTAATTAAACAATACTGTGAACTTTTCTTAAGGATATACCAGAGAGCAGTGCACCGAGGGACCACGACTGTGAAATCAAAAAGGGACAGTCTCTTTTCAAAAAGTCCAGACTTTCGCTCTTTCAGTGGAGGCAGTTCATTTATCGGTAATTGATTTTTAGTGATAAATAATTTATTATTCCTGGGCAATGGTTTTTGGAAGTCAATCTTTAATTTATTATGTGTTCTATAGATTTGCACAGGGCCTACGTCTCAGACAGGTCGATATCATGAATAAAAATATAGCTGCAAGTAGCGCAACCCTCCCCAAGATGGCCAAAAAACAGCAGAAGGTCTGTCGAAGGGCTGTTCACCGAATGAAAAAACATGAAAAAAAAACTCTCATAAGTGATTAAAAAAGGACACATACTAAAAAAAGTTGGCATGTACAGTTTTGTCAGTCCTCTATATGGAAAGACTATTGGGCAACAGGCAGAGAGCAGGGGGGGGGACAGCTCTCCTACCACAGGGCTCAAGTAGACATAAAGAAAGGGGTCAGTGGGGTCTGGTGTGGCTCTTCCATAGGCTGTATTCCATAAGGAGGCTCAGCTCTTGAATCTCTTGGTCAGCCTGTGTGTGTGTGTGTGTGTGTGTGTGTGTGTGTGTGTGTGTGTGTGTGTGTGTGTGTGTGTGTGTGTGTGTGTGTGTGTGTGTGTGTGTGTGTGTGTGTGTGTGTGTGTGTGTGTGTGTGTGTGTGTGTGTGTGTGATTACACAGGCTTAAAAATGACAAACATAAATCTAGATGATTGGGGTTTTGTGGGAGAAGTGTAAACGGTTTCACCTGTTAACATTGGAACCTAATTACAAAGTGACACGTCTTGCTCTGCAAAGGCTAACGCCACGCTACAAGTGTTAACAAGGCGCCAATCTTATCTCTCTTCTTACTGTGCTCTGCAAACATCTTCTGTTATGTCTTCTTCTTCTGTTCATTCATTTTGTTTGTACAGGTACAAACAGCATGTACTTGAACCCCACATAGTCACACTTTGTGTTTGTGAGCGTAGTTTGAACTTTTCTCCTTCTTTCCTTATGTAACTGATCTCTTCAAAAAGCTTTGGACTATGTGTAAAACCTCCAGCAAAATAAAAGTAACCTAAAATAGCCTGCCTCTGTCTATCACGTGAAATGTGAGAAAAGTGTTTGGCTGAAAGCAGATGGAGGAGGACGTTGTGGAAATCAAAGAGAACCAACTAAGTCAAGTTAAAACCAGAAGATGAACAGGATCCTCTGGGATGGAGAAAAGCCTGCAGCTGATCTGTGGTGCTTTCTATCCCACTATACACACAGTGCATCCTACAGAAACAACACCCACACAAACACATCAAGAGAAAAGTTCCGCTCTATGATATATCACCACTGGCTCTGAACAAACATCTCTCTCCGGCTTCCGACCTGCCCCAGTGTTTCAGCCTGAGGGGTTCTCTGTAGAATATGACCATCCAGTATCGACTATAGTCTGATAACACTGTCAGCTACAACACGTTGCTGTAACAAGGCTAACACAGGTATCTCGTGGGCTCTGCTGTAAGGGGAACTGAGGAAGCTAACAAGCTAATCCAAAGAACACACAATGAACAACAAGGTCATCACTCACTGCAGGGCTTTTGTGTTTGTGCTTTAGTCTTCTTTCATAAAGACTCATCTAGACCTCCCACAGAAACAGAACCAGAGCAGAGCTTCTGTTTGTGTGTGTGTGTGTGTGTGTGTGTGTGTGTGTGTGTGTGTGTGTGTGTGTGTGTGTGTGTGTGTGTGTGTGTGTGTGTGTGTGTGTGTGTGTGTGTGTGTGTGTGTGTGGCACAACAGGGGACATGTATCAATAAAAGAAGCCTGTGTCTTAAAGTTATCATCCGAAGATACTAAGCAGCCCTCTTTATAGAAACAAGACATAACGAACCCACTGGGATATTAATGGTGGTGGAGAGAGTAGAAGCTCCTTGTTAAATCTCTCTCTCTCTCTTTCTCTCTCTTTCTTCTGAAGGAGGTCATTGGAAGCACTTACCTGTGAGAAAAGAGACAAGCAGAAACAAAGGTTCAGTTAGCTTTTACAGTAATATATATATAAAAAATACATCTGCTGTCATATCATTTATCTCTGAAACATGTTACTTATTTTGTCAAAGTATTGTCTTCACCTCCTGTCCCATCAACATCAAATACCTGAATCAGACCCTGAACATTTTCCAATCCAGTTTAAAATGTTTAAAACATCATTTATATTCAATACTGTTCATACAATGACTTGCAGAATGAGCCAGTTGTTGAATGTCATTGTTCTGAACTCAGGCTGGTAGTTGAGTTATTACAGACAGTGTTTTAGCTCAGTGCACAGAGAAAATGGCAGACACTGTATTCATTTCACAGTTTGGGATCCAAATACCATTTTTCCCACTTTGTAAGTCAAAGGACACAGAGACATCAGACACAGACAGAGCCATTATAAAAGATAGAGGCATTTTCATCCAAAGTATTGGAGTCCTATAACCTCTCTCTACTGTGTATGCAGGTTATTACAGATCCAGACCTGAAATAGACTGCAGCATTTTAAAGTGAATTTCTGATTGGATGAACAAAGAGAAAAGAGAAGAGACAAACGTGACAAAGGCCAGCCTGTATAAACTCTATCAGGTTCAAGAACTCATTCATCAAACCTGTCTACAGTGGCACATTTGCATTTAAATAAGAGGTCACTGGTGTTTCTCTTTTGATTGCTGATTGCAGTGGAACAGTACTTATCAATGTAGAAAGTATGGCGTCGCCCTTAAGGGGCCTTCATACCTGCAGCATACACACAGCTGTAGAGGTGCGTTCTGGACGTGAAAAAAGTCACCCAACCCTGTCTGTCAAACCCTGAGCGGTAGACCAAGTGCAGCCCACAATTTGTAACATTGCACCCTGTGCACACCTTTCTCTATGCAGAGCGGCACAGGACTTGTTTGGAGTATGAATGCAACTGTGCATGCATCTACCACTAACTTGTAAGTCAGCCAACGCTTACGTCACACCAGTATCCATAATACTGTAAATGAAAGTTTAATGCCAGTGTACTGAACAAGAACACATGAACACACTTGTTTCCTTTATGAATCAATAATGGTGAACAGCTGAGAAAATAAGAGCAAAGCATTCAGAAAATGTATACTCCAGGGGCCGTATTCACAAAACATTGTATCTTAGCACTAAGAGTACTCCTAGGGAGCACTAAAAGTTCTTAGTAAGGAGTAATTTCTTAAAACCTATTCACAAAGCTGATAAGACCAACTTTTACTAAGGAATGGGAGGGACTCTTAAGCTAAGACTAGAGGGCGGTGTTGACCCTGTTGCTATGGATGATGTCATGTTCATACCTTCTATGCCTACAGTGATTGGCTGAGAGGGAATGAGAGCTAAGAGTGAATTTATGATAGAAACACTGTGGGAGATATCCATATTGTGTCGCTGTATTAAAGTAAAGAGTTTTTATATACAATTAATGACAAGTGACACTGATTTAACATAAAACCAAGATACTGCAGGGTTTCCCACACATTATTTCACAATTAGCCTACAATAGCGCCACATAGGTCTATTCATTTTAAATTTTACAATTATTTGAATCGGAAAAAAATATCCTCATTGAAGAGCTGCACGCCATGCACTCTCACTGTATTTCTCTCAACGGCGGACTATGCAGCAATAGCCAGACAATAACAAACCGGGAAATTCACCATTTAGAAACAACAGCCGGCAAAATCGTAAAGTGCATGCGGAAGGAAAAAGGCGAGACGCGCAACTATACAGTAGCGGACCTCTGGAATGGAGGAGATGCTGCGAAGCGCCATATAGGCCTCTAGTAGGAAATTAAACCCAAACGTGACACCAACAGTAACTTTCAGTGCATCGTAAATCCAAAGCAACTGCAGGAAAAGGAACTTAATAAATATTGTATTATATACATTTAATAAATATAAATGTATCTATACTTTCTAAATATAGCTTTACTAAGATCATTAACCCCTTACAGCTATCCAAAACACCATCAAATGACTGTCTGTGATTTACTCTTAGTGACTTAGGAGTCCTCTTGAGGACTCCTAGCTTTTCATAGATTTAGGAGCTAGTTTTAGCGCTAAAATGCTTTGTGAATTACACTTTTTTCTCTCCTTGTGAGACTCACACTGATAATAGTATTTTCTGTCCGTGAAAATAATAAATGATCTGCACAAATATTGTTTTTTTATTATGGTAATGATACCATTTACATGATCCCCTAATGCAGCACACCAAGCCGACTGATAGCAGTAGCAGCTGTTGGAATCAAAACATTGTATACATTGAACAGTGTACAAAATGCTATAAACTGTTAGCCTGGAAATCCAGACCTGGCGCTAGGCACTGACAAATACAATTTGCTACACCTGTTGATCTGGACACTCTCCATTGAAGCTCATTAAATATGTCACGAATCCTGAGCTACCAATCAAATTGTTCTTTCTGATATGGGCGGGCCAGAGCCCTATGTATGGTGCTCTGGGGTGGACGTAACCGGATGACGACAGTGCTGTGCATGCGACGCCGAAGCCGTGATAGTACACATCAAAGATGGCTGTGTGTATCCAATTGCATTCAGTGGCATTTGAAATGCATGGGTAGGTGCCTTCCCTTGAGTTGGGAAGGTCTATTGATCGTGGCCAGACCCTCTATCGTTCTAGATATGGGTCTGGATTTCCAAGCTAATACACTGTCTTAACAACAAGTTAATTGACCAAATGTTTCATGGCTACATTGAGGTCACTAAGGAAGCTCTCCATATTCCAAAATGTAAAAAAATAGTCAGACTAGCCATGGAAAATGACTAACATTTATTTAATTTCTCTCTCTTCTGACTCACAGCAAAACTGTATAAACTGGCACATGGTCTTCCCAATATATGTCCATATTTTAAATGTTCTCATTACACAGTCCACTGAGTTAAACTTCTACCAAGTCCAATATCCAACAGCCCACTCTCACTGAGTTCCATGTTCTATGTCAATCAGCAGTAGAGAATGATCAGTGGTTTGTATTGATTACTAATAAATGTCTCCCTACTGGACCAGACCAGCTTATACAGTATACACTGTAAGTTACTCAAACAGTTCCACCAACAGCAAGACAGAGATACTGGAGGAAGAAAATTGACTGTGGGGGGAAAAAAGAAGTGTATCATGAAAGCGTACAACCATTATCCAAGTTAAAAGATTGTTTTCTTCTTGCCGGACAATGAGACCTTTCCCCTTCACAACTAGACAGTCAACTCATATAGCCAGGCAGAGACAACAGACTACACACACCTCTCTCACATTATCCCTTTTCCAGCTGCCCTCCCTCTTTTTCCTCTCTGAGATAAGTAACACTCATTTGAACACAGTCACCTCATCTCAGTTCCTCTTTGCTCTCCTCAGATAGACACTTCTTTCTGACATGGTACTCATTAGTTTCCTTTCTCCAGAGTTTTGTGAAGTTAGGAAGAAGGTTTTTTTTACCGTTACATTTCTTTTTCTTCACAAAACTACTTACGACCTCGGCAGACACTGAGCAGCAACATTAGAATAAAAGAGACTGGAGTTCATTTACCATTGGTTGATCAGTTAATGTGGTCGATCATTTAATGTCATTTGGATGGAGTATTTTTCAGGCTCAAACACCATGCGGTTGTCTCACTGCCAATGAGTTTAGTGTGTGTGTGTGTGTGTGTGTGTGTGTGTGTGTGTGTGTGTGTGTGTGTGTGTGTGTGTGTGTGTGTGTGTGTGCGTGTGTGTGTGTGTTTGGCTTTAATCCAAGTGTATAATGTAACTGCTTTCCTCCTACGCCCACTATGAATCACCCAAACACTCACATACTATCTGCTGATTATCAATTATGTCCACATTTGCCTGTTGATGTTTGTTTCTAAACAGAAACACAGCATGAAATCAGTGAGAGTGGAGCCACTGAATCGGAGCCTCTGCCACAGTGAACCTCCTGAAAGCTTTGAAGAGCCAAACTCTGTTCTTTTCTAGCATACTTACTGAAAGACAACATATCATGATTGTTGTTAAGAATCAAAGATATGTGATGAATCAATGTGAACATTTTTAATTAACACATTTGTTTTAACACACTAAGCGGAACAATTAAAATGTGTTATACTGTGTCTCAGGGTGGGTATTCATTTGCTGGACTAAAAGAGTCATACTTTTATTCCAAAAATGACAAATCCCAACCTACCATGAGATTAAAGTTTGAAAGGAGCTAACTTAAAATGTGAGTTAAGATCTCACTGGAGAGCCAGCTGACTGTGGGCAACTTCGAGACATGGAAGCCGGAAGCAAAGCAGAGCGATAAAGCATAATGAATGACAGTGATCACAGCACAATGGTTAATTCACTTAAACAGGGGTATCACAGATAAATACACTTCTTCTGTTTCTCTCTCCCTTCTCTTAACCAGTCTATCTCTCTTCGGAATTTGCTTTTAAAATCGGAAGTGACACAGGTCAGCTCACAGGTCCCTAATGTGAATCCAGCTGAAATAACTGAGGTGTATCAGTTTCGTATAAGGGACAGACAATAACACAATAACATATTAAAGCCCCTTGGCTGCTGGGAAGTGTAAGTGACTCATGAACAACACAGGGTTTAGTTTGTGTCATCTCATCCATATCTTCTCCCTCTGATAGACTTTACCTCTCTCAGTCCCTCTGTTAGGGAGCTGGCTGCTCTGAGCAGACGTGATGTTGTATTTTACTGGAGGCTGAAGGCTTTATGGTGGCTCAGGGACAGAGGACACTGGCTCAGGTCAGAGTCAGAGATCAAGTTAATGAGCTCAGACGTCCATCTTTCAGGTGAAGCGAAAAGAGACAACAAGATCTATAACAAATGGAAGCTGACAGAGAGATAAATAACAGAAGACAAGTGGCTGTCTCTGCCTCCATGGTGTCTATGTTAGAGCTGATGCTGGAATGGTTCCATCTCATCAACGGTTTTATTGTCTTTCAGTGCTGCCTATATTTTTATTTCTCATTGGCCTTTTCAGATACTCACAAATAGAGGAGACTTCGGCTGACTTTACTGCTTTCGCAATGTGTGCTTGGCTGTATTGAAGTTAGGTCTTCATCTCAGGAGGCTATCATTACAACAGAAAATATAAAACATGATTTTCTACCTTGGTAACTGTATGTTTTTTTTCTTTGAAGCAGGCAACCATGTCAATTCAGCTGGAACACACACACACACACACACACACACACACACACACACACACACACACACACACGGATACCGCTTTCACAGGAACTGAACATTGTAAATGGTAGAAAAACAAATGTTCTCATTTGCTTTCAAAACATGTTTTTCCTATTGAATGAGACAATTTGCCTTTCCAGTTACCAAAACCAGGATACAATTTGACTGTATCTAGATCCTCTGATGGTTGTTGCAGATGTGATGACTGCAAACACATGATTATATGACTGAGCACACAAGTCTATGTACACTGCCATGAACTGTAGATCTACAAACACATACAATCAATAAACCACTTCTCACTTTGTTTTCGAAAAGCACACTGCTGCATTCCAACATTTCACATGATGAAGCAAAGCATAATTTAGACATTGCATTTAATTCTAAATAACTATTACATTACAAGGCAAGCCACACCAATACAATATGTTTCAAACTGTTTTTTTTACAATGATAAACATGTTACCCTCATCTACAGTAGTTTGTTTTACAAAATGTGCTGAAAGTGATGCATTGCGTTTAGAGAAAGACACACACACACACACACACACACACACACACACACACACACACACACACACACACACACACACACACCTGCCAGAGAGCAGCTGAGCCGCTCCATCATATTGATTCATTCACCACTTCACCAGAGAGACACTTTGACTCCCACATATAAACTCCCGCTCTGAAACACTATTCAAATGTCATCTCAAACAGAGACGTCTTGTCAGATGAGATGAGTGGATCGTGTCACCTACTGTAGCTGTGGTATTCCCATGCTCTGTAACTGGCATCATTTCACAGTCATTAGTCAAACTGTGCACATGGCTCTGCAGGAGAAAGCTGATCAGCATCTGCTTTGATTTCTCACACAGCTTTTAGGTTCCACTGTTTAGCCTCATCCCAGTCCTGATGTTCTGTACACACACATGTACATTCTGAACAAACACTGTTTGGATCAGTTTCCTCTAGCATTCAGAGTGTAGGCATCATCCCATCATCCAGCTAATGAACTATAGAATTGGACTGAGAATTTGATCTGTTTGTGATTCCATATGAAATCTCATTTAGTTTCCATTCACAGCAGCTGAGGCTCCCAGAGGCCAGTCAGCTCTGTGCTGTTCTATCGAGATGAATGCTGAATAAAGGTAACCTATTAACCTTGAAAGCTTTAACACATACAGTATACACACACAGCACATGCACACGCACACACACACACACACACACACACACACACACACACACACCAACCAGTGTGTCTGTCTCTGAAGTGATAATTTAGTGGGATTACTTTTCTGTATTAATAATTTAATTTAAGAAAAATGTTGCATAGTCAACCTTTAAAAAAAAAGGTCAGTGACCTCAATACCCTTCAGAGTTTACACCTTCCCAACAAACACACACACACACTGCAAAACAGTAATCTTCAAGTCGAAGGTGAATAACACAATCGAAATCATGTTTACGATTTAGATAATGACGGAGACTTCATCTATAAGTGTTATAGACAGAATGACGTCATCCCTGATGTGGAGTCTTGTTATTTGTTGCTGCAGTGATGTGGATAATTACTAGGTTGAACATGACCTGCTCATTGATATTCATACCACTTTCTTCCATTATTCTGCAGCATAATAGAGTAATTCAATCATATTTTATTTCCATAATAATGATATTTAAAAATGATTAGAAACACATTCACTTCACTGAATCTAAAGTACTGCAGAGATCATTTTCATCCTAAAATAGAGAATTAGGGAAATGCTTTAAAGTAAAGAGTGACTGACAGACACAGAGCAGACGTCCAGGGTCAAACATCAGCAGTGACATGAACAAATTGGATTTGAAACATTCACAGTCACTATCCTTATGTGTACCACTGTTTTTAAAATAACCCCGGTTATCATAACAGTGTGTGTGTGTGTGTGTGTGTGTGTGTGTGTGTGTGTGTGTGTGTGTGTGTGTGTGTGTGTGTGTGTGTGTGTGTGTGTGTGTGTGTGTGTGTGTGTGTGTGTGTGTGTGTGTGTGTATAAACATCACTGCAGTTCTTTGATAAGGCTGCTCTTAATGCCACATAGTACAACATCCCTGAGCTACACAACAAGAAAGAGTGCTGTTTCTCTGAGGCAGAACACTGTCTGAGTCCCTACATACATAACTCCTAACACTGGATTCAATTCAAATTGCAAGTCTCTTCTGATAAGATCTGACATTTGACACATTACTTGTGTTAGTTGTTTAATGAATAAGTGGTTCACTGACACACTTCCTTGCTGCATCAGCTGTTATCCAGGATTCAGCTGATAGATTATTCAATGTCCTTCTTATCCTGGACATTGACCTGTATCTCCCCCAGTCAGACACCTCTATGATCCCATGTGTTAAACTCTGCAGGCTAACAGCTAAACCGTCTGCCTCCAAACGTAATGGTAGCAAGACAGTGATGGTGTCATCAGCAGTCATTAACTTTGACTTGACTCTGTCTCCTTGATGCTTGACTGGAAACACAGAGCTTGCTGTGCTGCTGCACAATCACTTCATTACCATCTTAATACAGGTTAAACTAGTGGGCTATGAATAAAACATGGCCAATGGTCCCAGATAAAACAATAAGTTTTACTTTACAAATGTCCCATCCGCAGAAGTTAAAAACTATAATATTACATCAACAGTTCTGAACAAGTTCTGTCAAATAAACCAAAACATTTATGATGTACATTTAAAGCTTGTAATCAGTGTATACAGACAGCAGGACAGTGACCATGACATTATGATTAAGCTGTATCTTTGTTTGAAGGACAGATGATGGGATCAAGGACTGGACACTGAGGGGGCACACATCATCCCTCTGGCTGAGAGAGAGAACAAACACTGACTTCACAGTGTCACAAAGTTCACATCATGTGAGGATGTGGACTTCATTTAAACTCAGGACTGCAGTCTACTGGCCTACATGACACACATTTACATATGATATAGTGATTACGTCCAAAACAACAAAACAACAATTTAGAGTTAGAACTATATACTTTCTGGTTATAAAGAGTGTGAGTTCAACAACTACAGAACAGTCTGAGGTATACATGTGTTTATTAGAGGTGTGAACCTTCACTGGCCTAACGATTAATACAGTTAAGAAAATAAAAAGTTTGACTTTATGCCTTTTATGCCAAATACATTTTAAAATCTGAATTGTTTGTAATGTTTCTGACCCACACCTGGCACAGTTCCATCGCCTGGTCATCTTACCAGGGCTTAACCTCGAACGTTTGGAGCGTAATTTCAGCTGGGCACAGTGGACACGTCTTCCTCATTTTCAAAAAAATCCCACTAATTAATCCCTCCAATTTAGCTTTGCAGATATTCAGCAAACATGGCTGATGACAGCCAGCCACAAATAGGTTTTCTGTGGTTAATAAAGATGTGGTTTGTGATTTGATGCATTTCAAAAAAGGTCGCTAGTATCTACTACTCCGCCGCCCAGTTTTGGGCCAGCGGTAGACTTGCTGTTCTTTGATATAAGACACATGCTTCCATGTTGCACTCAATATGATCTTAATAGGATCTTATTAGAACATATTTCCCCCATCCAAATAACTGAGAATTGTCGTTTAAAACTTTAATCATAACAGCCAAGGTGTTCAAAATGACATGGTGTCCCATTTCATTGGGGAATATTTCAACCCCCTACCACTCTGTTTTGAGGGTCAATTGCTATAGGGTGAGGGCCAAACAAAGGAATCTGGATTCAGCCTTTTGTTTTCTAATAATTTCACAGACTCTGGCCTTCTTCTGACATTGTCACAATTTCCTTTCATTCATTTATGTATTAATTCATTTACACTGAATTCTCTATTTGTGTTGTTAATGCTGTTTGGAGCTTCATGTGCTCCCACAGGCATCGTTAAAGTCCACCTCATCAGTCCCAGCAGCTCTTTAAACACTCGTTAAACTAATGGCCGACAATGTGATTGTTTTATGGAGACAATTGCATCACAGCACGGAGGGTAACTACATTTTGCTCTTCAGTCTTATTAGCACGGATGGATACAAACAAAAACAACAACAAGTTGTTTAATATGGTGATCACTGCTATAGCACTGTGGTAATAACCTGTAAATATGATGTACAAACATCTGGCCAAAAGAAGAGTGATCCTGAGATATTAATTAATTGGACAAGATGACAGAGCTGCAGATATATCCATCAGCCTAAATATATCCCTGTATAACTCAGTACACATATTTAGAGAGAGAGGAACATGTAAATACAGTAGTCTTGCTAGAAGTTGAGACAATACTCATATCAAATTATAAATACATTCATTTTAAACATTGCAGCTTAGAAAATACTTATATATTATATATTTTTTGATGCGATAGTCTTCTTACGCAGTATTGTCTCACTGTACGCCGGTAACCCTCGTCCCTACGTCACCACCACATGAAGGCGCAGCCTCTTTATCACATAGTGTCGCGATGGAGAGCAGCGAGTCATCGTTCACGGGCACAGAGACCCGCCTCTTTGTAGCGCTCTCTTTCCTGATTGGATAAAACAAGCAGGATACTCAAAATTTTAACTGGCAATACTGTATGACTGGGAGCCCTTTGTTATGAACTGCGCATACTGTTTAAGTGATTGCTGCATGAATATATAGAGAATAATCTGCACTGAAAGTAAAGACTTCCTTCATTAAAGAATAATGAAACAGGGTTGTTCTCTTTGCCGTGCCTCTCTGTGATTGTCCCCCTCATATTTTCCAAGAGGTTTTATTATCATGAAGTTAATTCCCTTCCCTTGTCACTGCCTATTCCATTCTATGACCAACCTCTCCATGTATGGTGCACACTGGCTGATGGATCATGTTCATCTGCCTTGTAACCTCCCAGATCTCCCAGCAGGAAGTTAGTGTGCAGCGTACTGGGCTCTGATCACAGTCACACCAGACCTGCTGACAGCAACCAGAGCTAGGAGCTGCAAACCACTCCCATTAACAGTAAGAGTGATTCAACTGATGAGGAAATATGACAGTTTTCTGCACAGAACACGATGCTCACAAGAGGTAAGCAGTGCTGATGGATTTTTACTGACACGGACAGGAAGAAAGATAATCGAGAAAGGGTCATTAATTCTCCAAAATGATTTAATAAAATGTGTGTCAGGTTTTTGTTTAAGTGAAGTGACACCGGAACACTTTATCACATGAAGACACATACATTTGCTCTTAATCAAACCTGCACTCTTACCTGACAAGAGTGTATAAAAAGAGCTGATCAACACACACTCTGCACACTATACACTGGTACAACCTGCTCCTGTGTGACCATACAGAAATGACCAGACAAAATAACCCAGCTCAATGACCAAACAAGATTCAAAAGGAGAGTAAAAAAAATGATTGGTCATTACAGCTATGATGCACACAAATAATCAATCCTTCAATCCGTCTCTCTCAGAGATTGCCTCTCCTTTTATATACAGCCGCGGAAAAAATTAAGAGACCAGTCTGGATTTTTCTTCAATCTTCATCTCATACATTACTTATTGAAACTGTTTTAAATGACAATATTTTTATTGTGAATTTGGTAGAAATGTTGTCAGTAGTTTATATTATAAAAACAAAATGTTCATTTTACTCAAACATATGCCTATAAATAGTCAAACAAGAGACACTGAACATTTGGAGTGGTCTCTTATTTTTTTTTCAGAGCTGTATTTACTGTTCATCATCATGTGGCTCACAGCCCAGCTCATGTCTAAGGAGCTGCTGATCATACAGGAGCATCAGAGCTGAAGAGATGGAGCCAAGCGTAGCAGCATTTCACACTGCAGTGGATCTACAAGAGGCTGTCTCTCTGTTTGCTGCTTCTCCTGCAGAGCGACAGGCAAACTGTGGCCGTCCTCACTGACCACTTTGAATGGAAATGTTTCAGCTGGGACACGAGCAACAGTTGAACAGTTTTACTACAGCACAGTCTGAGTCTCCAGGGCCTTGTTTAAATATGGGTGTGTTTATGAACATAACAGCTTCCCCTCCTACAAACAGACACACTCTTGATCAAAGCATGTTTTGTCTGCGGGGAATTTCAATGAGTGGATGTAACAGACAACATTGTTTAGTCAGATTACTTATTCAAATTATTCAGTATATGTGCTTTACCCATAATAACACTGTCTAAACACTGCTCTCTTCATTACATAAATGATGCATAGTGTATTTGTCTACAGAAAGTGCAAGGCTTGCAGAACAGGAACAACCAGCAGATACTTTCAAGGAATCTGCATGAGCATAAAACTAAGAAGAAATGAATTCACAATGTCCAATAAAGAGAAACCCTGAGCAGACTCTTTCTGCAAACGTTTCTGCTCAGCAGTTTTTTTTTGAGCAGACTCACACCAGTGACAGAGTTAATGCACTAGAACAGTGACAAGGATAGCAGGTTAGTTCATCTGGGACATGCATTTATTTAATAGTTTCGGAATAAAAGCTTAATTGACACAAATGTCTTTACTTTTAATAAGAAGCTGTAAATCATTTAAAATGCATAATATCTGTAGAATACTGACATTAATAATCAGTTATCCAACACATCTGACCTGTTACTGAGGAAACTGGTTCTACCCTTGTTTTGACTGAATACAATTAAATAGTTAATCTCCTTCAACTGCTTGTGTTAGAAGTCTCTTCCTCTCAGTCTTTCTCTCCATCTCATTCTCTCATCATCTCCAGCCCTGCTCTGTGTTGTTGCTTGGCTTTCTGTTCTTCCTTTGAATTGTTTTTCTTTGACAACGATGAGGAAACTAGATTCATCACTGTCAGAAGTTTAGAGAGGGATCATAGTGTCTGCTACACACTCTGAGATGACATGATAGGTTTCTAAAGTGAGAAAAGTTGTTGTTGTACACCTGCCACAGCACATCCACCAGACAAATCAGGTCAAGCAAACCTTTTTCAGCTTGGTCCATCCTACAAGGTACCACCAACTTTAGTTTGAAGGAAAAACAAACTGTCAAAACAACTCTCCACCTACAAACTCTCTGCCATTCCACTTCCCTAATGATATTTTGTCAAAACATAGACCATATTATTTAAATGTCTGCTTGAATATGTATCGGTGGAGGTGCGAGTGAGGAGAGTTACCGCTCGCTACGTTTCGGCTTGTGTACACGACACAAAACAAAACCTGAATAACAAGTACCTGCTGAAAACCAAGGTGACAGGGAAGCCTCCTGGGACAAACCTCATCATCCAGCCAGAGTTTGGCAAAGACAGGACTTTAGGGACGAGACCAGGCAAACCTGAAGATCAGATTTCATGCTAGAGCCGACAGTTAGTGCTAAGCATGGATATTTGACACTGATTAACATAGCATAAAACACATGGGAAGAGTGGAGACATTTACATGAAAAACTGTATTTAAGGCAACTATGATTGATGGGTGGCTAAAGCTCTGTCCCTGGGGACTTGGCTGCCGAGAAGCAAAACACTGAACGCCTAACTGCCTTGGGCACTGTGATAAGCAGCAGCCCCATCCCTCTGGCATTTCTTCATTAATGCATGTCTATACATGAGTGTGTGCATGTGTGTGTGTATATCTGAAACAAATGAAATGCAGTAAATTATGTCAACTTGTTTTCTCAAAATGCAAACATTATTTCTGGTTGCAGAAAGTGTTTCTAACAGTTTCCTCCAGGATGAGCAGTTAACAGGGCCAAAGTGCTGCCACGTGTGCTGAGCTGATCACACTAACTGTCAAGGCTCCAAGCAATAACTTGTGCTAAAAGCTCTAAATAAATGCTACAGGCTCTTGTATTCACTATCTAAAACTGTTGCTGCGCAAATTCTGCTGACTGCTGTGAGGGGGAAAGTGTATATTTGTCTTATTTTACTGTTGCCAACTGAGCAAAAACTACCAAATTCTTCTTGAGATGAGTCATTAACTTTTTCTATTTTTCTACTGATCCACGGATGAAAATGGAGAATTTTAGCTTCACTAAATCAGCACCTGTCACTTAAGAATGCAAAACATCACAAACAGCTGATGCTATGATAAGACTCAGGACATATGTCTCAAACTATTCTCTGCTGCCATTCAAAGTCCAACTGAAATTAAATTGCATGTTTGTTGTTATGATGCAGCAAACCTATCTGATCTGTAAATCACATGTCCTGTGTTATGAAACCAAAAGAGTCTATGTATAATTGATACATCATGTGTTTCATTAACACTGCTGAATCCCATTAGCTCTCCGTCTACATTCTTGTTTCCACACAGTCACTCAACACTTTGTGAAACAGTAGAAACCTCACCACTAACACAGGCAGACAACGTTAGCTTCAATAAAGTGATGAAGGAAAACAACAGTCTACGAACTGAGAAACTCCATTTGACACAAGTTATGATCACCTTAATGTGTTTCAAGTATATTTGAATCTTTTTAGTTTCTCAGTGTACAATCACAGTTTCATAGGTGACCCCACTAACAGGAGCTGTGTTTCTCTAACAGCTGTCCGCTCTGTATGTCTTTCTCCCAGGCAGGATGCCAGAGGGCATCAGAGCATGAAGCAAAGTGGATGACAGTGATCACAGCACAGTGAAGGGCTACCTGTTAAACCGCTGCACAGTGCTGAATGAATCATAGTGGATCACCTGAACATGTGGCCCTACCTCTCCCTATACCCCCCTCTCTCTCTCTCTCTTCTGGGACAGAGTCAGCTCCACAGTAGCAGGTGTTTCATTCTAAACCTCCATCATTACCTGTGTCCGTCTTGTATCTCTCCTTTGGGACAGATTAAGGCTCTTTGCTCCCTCACTGTTCACACACACTGCCCTCTCCTACTGTGAAAGGCTGATATGTGCCATGGCTAGAGGTTGTTAATGCCAGCCAGTACATGCACTAGTGGAAACCTTTATGCCAGCCAGCTGAGTTACCTCTGACAACGTGTGTGTGTGTGTGTGTGTGTGTGTGTGTGTGTGTGTGTGTGTGTGTGTGTGTGTGTGTGTGTGTGTGTGTGTGTCAGTGCTGTGTTTCTCTTCACCTCTCTGTGGGTCACATCCACCATGGAGCCTCTGCTGACACTTAGCTGAAACAGTTCAGTTTCTGCTGTGAGTGGAATATTCCAACACAACTATATCAGTGTCATTAGCTTCCTGATTACCTGTCGTCAAATTCAATTCTAATTCATGATGAGGTCTAGAACGTATTGATGAATGCAGTAAGCCAGGGATCAACAGAAGTGTAGAGTGTAGGAGTGTTTAGCTATTTAGCTGTTCAGGGATATCAGAAATGACAGCTGAGCTCCTAAATTGTTAAACAGCTCATGTGATTATCTAACTGATTTAGTTCATTTATTGTGGCAGTTTTTATGACACAGTCCTATAGATTTCCTCACAGTCTAGCCTGATGTCTGATCACAGTCAGCAACATCAGAATCACTATCATGTAGTGACCTGTTTATAACTTTACAATGGAACAAACTGAATAAGTGATCTTCTTAAAATACCAACATGTACCATCTTGAATCAACAACTTTCCAAAGCATAACATCAAAAGCTGCACCACACGACTGTGGTAAGATTGTACATTACATTATAGCATTTTGTCATTATTAACTGACCGTCTGGTCTGCCATAATGTGTCCGGTCTGATTTTTTTAAATTGTACATACACCTTCCACTTATCAGCATGAAATGAATGTGTCTGTTTTTTTGTCACACTGAATATATTAATCTTAATTTTAAACATAATAAATGTTAGGGGAGATATTATTCAGAGAAGCGAAACGAGGACCATGAAGAGTTAGCCTGCAGTCAAAGAGGAGGCCATTGTTGGAGTCACATCTTTATAATGAAGTGATGAATTGTTGTTTAGGTGATACTAAGTGAAAGGAAGGAATGGCAGGGTATGAGTCACTGTTAAAAACACAACACCTTACCACTGAGACCTAAAGGGAAAGTGTTCTGCAGCAGAAGAGATCAGAAAGCTGAGACAGCTGTGGTTCAGCACCACGGACAGCTCCTCACACCAGACACAGCAAAGCAGTGAGTCAAAGAAGATGTGAAGCAGAAACCAGGGACTGTTTGGATTGTATGGCAATTTTTTTTATTGATTAGCACATATTTTGAATGTTAATTACGTCATATGTATCTGTCATCTGTACCCATACTGTATGTGAATGGTTATGGATCCTTAGACCATAAGGAATGAATGTCTGGAGGACAAGGTACAGAAGCCTAATCCTGACCAAACAGAATGCACCAAGGACCACACAAACACACACACACACACACACACACACACACACACACACACACACACACACACACACACACACAGAACAAATGTAATTTATATTGAAGTGAAAATGGTGAATTATCATATAAATAACTTGCATTGCTTATCAGACTTTGTTTAAAGAGCCTGAGGTCAAGAGAGGAAACAGAACTTCCCTTATTGTTTACTTTAATAAAGTATATTGTTCTATAAGATACCAGGTAGCAGAAAACAACAAAATGATAATACATCAGTGCAATACTATAACAATGAGGCAGCACATGATTAAACAATGCGCTGTCACTGCAACCATAAGCAGCCTGTCAAGCCAAACAACCACTTAATAAGTCTAACAGTGTTGCATGTCCTCTACTCTTCTGGGTCCCCACAGTCCAAAGACATGTGAGATGGTTGTGGCTACAGGGGGTTATCTTTGACCATCTCAGTCAAATGAATGTAGGGACATAATCAGCTGTTCATAAAGTCAATGCACTTCCAAAACATATTGAAATGTTGCATTTCCCCCACATGTGACCTACAGTGATGCAGCTGCTCATGATCAGACTGTCTCCCAGAAGCACATCTGGTCATGTGTCCCGCTCATGTATGGACAGAATCTGAATATAAGGTCTGCTACTTCAATCATATAAAACATATTGTTTTCTTGTGTTGCTGCTACTTGTCCCTGGGGTCAGAGACGCTGAGAGTGGCACATCTCACATGAGATGAAAAAACACCAAATAATACCAGCTCAAGGTCAATATGGGGCGACCACCTAGACACACACACACACACACACACACACACACACACACACACACACACACACACACACACACACACACACACACACACACACACACACACACACACACACACACACACACACACACACACACACACACACACACACACCAACTCATTCCACTAGAGTAAACTGTGGCTACTCTAATGTGTTGTGCTTCCTTGGCGAATTACCATATAAATAACTAACGCTGCGTATCACTGTTCATTTTAAACAGCCTGTGGTAAGAAAAGAGAGAGAGAGAGAGAGAGAGAGAGAGAGAGAGAGAGAGAGAGAGAGAGAGAGAGAGAGAGAGAGAGAGAGAGAGAGAGTGAGTTTCCTGGCTCTTGATAGAGAGTGGCGCTAAAATTAAAATCTGTTTCTCTCCATTTCATCAGACAGTCTTTCTTTCTTTATTATTTTTTCGCTCACACAGGTTTCTCTGGACTCTACATTAACTACAACAAAACAGTCCAGGAGTGTGTCCCTTCATTGAATCATTGATTAGATACCCAAGAGACTGAACCCGTAAGTAAGAGACTGAACCCGTAAGTGAGAGACTGAACCCGTAAGTGAGAGACTGAACCCGTAAGTGAGAGTGAGCGAGAGAGAGAGAGAGAGAGAGAGAGGACAAACAGGAAGGATGGAACAGAGCAGTAAAGAGAAACAGAAATGACAGTTGATCAAAGTTTCCTTCATCTCTCTGATGAAATTTTTTTTTTCAACTAGTCGCGTCGTACATTTCTTCTCCTGACCAACATATTGGCTATATCAATATTTAAATCACCCAGCCCACTCCCTCCTTAATATTTACTTGACTCTCTGGCTTTTATTATTAAAGTAAACTACTTAATGTGATTCACTCATTAACAAATTAAGTGATGATGGATGGAAAATAATTGCCTTAAACTGCTAAACTTGAGGGTTACTGGGGTTTTATGATTAATACATTCATTAATTAATTCATTTGAGTTGTTACATTTCAACGCCATGAAAAAAAGACATGTTAACATTTAATATGATATAAAATGGATGATGATTGTGAGCGACTGGTCTCTGCTGCCTGAACAAACTCTGAGTATCTCAGAATAAAATCATTCCCCTTATAGTAAAAGGCAGCCAACACACATTCACATTATAGTATACTGTATATAAATATCAACATATTTTTTATATAGAAAACATCACATAATCAGTCTGATGTTGTGATGAATCAGATGCACACTGCACTGAATTCTAAACTTTCCCTCCATTCTGAAACAAACACTTTATTTTTTAAACCCTAAAACAGCCACTTTGCTTTCACGTTTACCAGAACAAGAACACACTATGTGGTTCTCACTGAATCCTCCCCGACACACCAACACCCCAAAGAACACAAATGACATCATTATGTTGGGAAATGTTTCTCTAAACTGGTACAAACTCACAATGCATCAGTTTAATTTAATCAGGGAATCCAGGCTACACTACATCTCCCACTGACACCATTGTGTGCAAGTACTTTACTAGTAATCTAATACAAGGCAGCATATAGCATCTTCCCACAAAGAGGGATTTTAAGGTATTCCTCTTAGTGAGATGGAACTGGTGAATTCCATTCTAATGATTGTAATGGCTAAATGGAAAATTAAAGAGGGGAAATATGTTTAGCACATATTAATGTCTCATGTGGACGAGACAAGGTATTATAGAATGATGTGCTATCTGGAGAAACAAATACATGTTTGGTTGAGCATGAGCCGAAATACGAGAGACAGTGAAAGATATTTGTTTGTCAAAATGGTATGAGGATTTTCCCCTCCTTAGAAACAGCTGATTTTAACGAGGACAATATGACGACTGTAGCTGTCTGGGCTGTAGGAACACCCTTTGCATTCTGTATTATACAGTCTTCAGGGTGTTTTAAATATTAATTTTTTTTTAAAACATACATTTCTGGGAATAAAACGCATGTACTTGTAATACTTCAATACCCCAATGAATAAATGGAGACCTTGTCTGTGTGTATAGAGTCGGGTGCAGCTTTCCACGACCAAGTGGAGTGGATCATGTTGACGTGCAGCTGACACGTCCTTATCCAGCACTGAGTCAAGGTGATTTATGTGGAGAGAAATGTCATATTCCTCTTAATCTTCTTTTCTCCCTGAGTTTACTTTTGAAGAGTCCTTTCATTTGATCTCTGAAATGTGGATAAAAAGGCTTGAACCGAGCAGAGACGATGGAGAGAGGAGAAGAAGGAGAAGTTTCCATCATGGCAGCCGATGCTGTGATGCACCTGAAGCCTCATCTCTTCACACATCTGCTTTCATCTCAGTCATCCTCTCATGACTGTGTTCTAGGGTGCAGATGACACATCGGAGGAACAACTGTCAGATTATTTAAAAATCCTTAATGGAGTTGGCACTGGCGCTATTCTTTTTATTTCAAGGTTATTTGAAATAGTTGTTAAACGTACACTCATGAATGACTTCAGGATGATTAAAACAACATGGTACAAGTAAGTATAAAACAGAACAACTAAATATATTTCCTATTAATGTGATGTTTTATTTTAGGGAAGAGAGAACGGAATAAAGAGAAGCACTAAGTAATAGTGAAGGGAAACTCTGGGGAGACCATTTCTCACTATCTGCTGTTAAACAAAACAATACTGCTGTCCAATTAATCTCCCAATGATACGATCAGTCATTGTCTTTAGTCCCTCATTCATTGTGCAGGGAAACACTGTGTACGTTTGGAATCCTGTCTCATCCTTTTCCTCTTCATTCTCTCAGCCTCTCTCTCTCCCTCCATATCTCTCTCTCTCCCTCTGCCTGTCTGTCCCATTCCCTCTCTCCCTCGCTTTCCCTCTCTCCCTCCCCCTATGTGCCACTTCACAACCACCAGGCTGCCTGCCAGCATCAGATCAGTGTCAAAGTGAATCCAATATGCTCGGTCAGGGTGTACCCTGTTCTAGGTAGTGTGTTCCTGTGGGGAAAAAATAAGCTAATTGATCCCACTCTCTGCTCCCTGAGATGGGCCACACCAGCTCTATTAGTGTCTATGATGGAGGGAATAGAGATCTGAGGCCAGACCAGGTAATCGAAAGGTGAAGAGCTTCAGTCTAGACTAAATAAAACTGACAGCTGAAGCACTGCAGTGTGGACCATTTTAAAGCCTTGCTAAAGTTTTGCTTGCTGCTGTGTTGGCAATAAATAAATCAATACTCTGACTCCACTCTGTCACAACTCTGGCCTCCTCATAGCTTTGCTCTGAACGCTTAAACACAGCCACAATGAAGTGGTTCTGACTATATAAATGTAAACACATCACAGGGAAAATTCATAATAAAACAATATTACTGACATTCATCTACCACGTTTATGATCCACTCATCCAGCTCATATGTGCATCTCCAGATCACGGACATTTTGACATTTTCAGCAGGAGTGAAGCACATATAGCTTGGAAAAAGCTTAGCATATGCAACAATGCGTCCACTAATCCAATATGTTTGTGGTAACATACATTTCTCCATCAAACCACATCAATACAATGTCAAATTTCTGCCTTGATATTATCAGTAAAAAGCAACACCTGAGGGGTACACAGTGAAGCATGCTAAAGAGAGCTTGGCTCTATTTTCCTGAACCGTCAACATAATCTGAACCCTTGCTCAGAGCTAACGGGTATCACGAAGGAGGTTGTCAACTCCAATTGTTAACCTGGGGTTTCAGCTTCAGGCTCTGTGCACGTCCCCATGAAATCACAATGTGGTACTACTGTTTTTTCCCTCCAAGCTCCAACCCAACAGATGACTAATTTATTTTATTTTTTATATGCACTGTCTTTGTAGGATGTTCAGTTTATTCAGGTCCCAGTTTCTCTTTACTTTTGTTTCTTAGACATTTTGTTTTAAATTGCATTGTTGAAAGGGGTTGAGACTCACACATGTCATTGATTGACATGCGGTGCATATGACAAATAAATGTCATGGTTTGATATTTAAAATAAAAAAAAACATTGTTTCTGTTAAATTCATATTCAGTTCCCTTCCAATTCCAATCACATAATGGTTTAACTGGTCAGAGCAGAAAAGCGCAGGTGGAGCTGATCCTACTAACGAGGTCCCAGCATGCAGCCATCGTTAGTGTTATTAACGACACCTGTTCTGTTCCTGAGACCACACGTTAGCATGTGGCTGTGAAAAAAAAATCACATATGTGATGCAGGAGCAAGTTCATTTTAGTTAATGAAAAACAATCCTACGGAGGTGGAGTTTTGCTAGCCCTGATGTAAACAATGGAACAACATGGCGGTCTTACGCTCACTAGCTTTTAAACTGATTCTGTCTGCTTTATCTTACACTGTCAAACACTGGCATCGCCTCAGCACTCAAACCATGCAGCAACTGTAGAATACCTTATTTTCCTATTAGATTGAAACATGGGGAACAGTCAGAGTGTATCTGTACACAGTAATGAATCATTTATAAACATTAAATTAAATGCATGCAACTGTATGTATAATGAACCATCTCTGTCACGTGATCATTATATTTTCTTACCTATCTAAATTAATAATGTGAGGCCTGAACCATAAAACCACCTGATAGAACATCAATGTGAGAAACATTTGCATATGGGATCTTGTTGACACTAATGCTGCATCCACACCAAACGCGAAAATGTGCGGTGCTCCGCGCAAACTGCGTGATAATCACCGCGGGACCTCACGCGAATATTTTCAACTCACGCAAATGAGCGGCGCGAAAATGATTTGCGTCGATTTGCGTCTGTGCATTGACTTTGTATGTGAAGCGACTGCCCCTTCCGCCCCAAACGCGTTTGGTGTGGACGCAGCATAAGACAAAGAGATAAACATGTATATAACCATCGACAGGGTTTTAACTATATCATTATGCTGCAGTGTTTCAGATTGAGGCTGACTCAGGCTGTGTTAACAATCACTGTGAGCATGGTAGACACACCTGTCTATGAGATAACTATCCCACTACAGCCTGCTATGCATTCACATACCAGCATGAACTACACATTGTGAGAAATTAAATTGGCTTCCTGACCAACACTAAAAGGTGACAGCTTCATAACTAATGACACCCTGCCTCGGTGGTGCTGCCCGCATCTCCTTTGACCTGAGGCCACCTGCAGCAAGAAACACAGGAACCGACACGCATACCTTTTCTAGCTTTCTGAAAATGAGGACTGGTATGAAGCCCTTATGAATTTAAGGTTAAGGCTGTGAGCAGTTCCCAAATGCTCTGCCTGCGTCCACTGATTTGTAACAGGGGTTATGAAGTAGGTTCGGAGGGGGTAGCCACTATCTCCAAGGAGCACAATCTGCCCAAATCCTGTCGCTGCCTCTGTACCCACCGCAGAATTGGCTTAGACAAAACTGTCATGGGTGCTGCCAGGCCACTTCGCCACCAGGTCGAGGATGAGACCTTTGTGGTCCACCACCACTTACGCATTGATGGACATGTAACCTTTTCTAGAAAAGAAGGCCTGGTCAAGCATGGATGGATTGGATATAGGGAGCAGTGTTCTGTCCACCCGGCCTCTGACCCTCGCAATTCCAGCGACCGCATGGAGCCCTGGTGCACCTCCTGGACCTCCTGGCGAGTAGCAGGTATTTTTATGCGTAAAAGAGCCTTGGTGATCGCATGGACACATCTCCACACCGAAGCCTTACTCAGACCGAGGCCATCCCCCATGACTTCTAAAAAGCTCATTATTGCGTAAAAACGCAGCGCTGCCAGCAGCTGGACTTCAGGAGTCAGTGCAAAGTTCCGATGCATTGGTCTAACAAGCGTAGGCCCAATCAGCTCAAGCAATTGGCGTAGTTGTTGCCGTTGTAGCCCAAACGTATGCAATATAGCCGCGTCGGTCAATATATCCATGGGATTAAAGTTTATCCTTATGAAATGATGTATTCCAACTAAACGGCTCAGAGGACGGCGACGTCTTTGGTTCAACACAAGGATGCGTTGTATCGCTGCCATAGTTTTGCCACCGTTCACAACCGTCACTGCCGTCCATTTATGACATGTTAGCCACTCGGACCCTAATTGTTTGACGATGTGCCAATTTCCCAAATTGCTTGGTAGATTGTGCATGCCTTGACATTGACTAGGCCTAAATGGGCTAATTAAATGACACTCTAATAAACCCAGGCTACTTCTAAGGTTGAACAGGCTAAAGCTTAGCCTTGTGATGAAATGCATGCACATTTTATTTTGTGCTTGTGTGTTTCCAGCAATTATTTTCTTCCTGAATGACTTAAAAGCATAAAACCAGTCTGATCACAGCTTACTCCACTGTTGGGCCTGGGATGGTGTAGACACAGCTGTATGCTAGCTGCTTCTTTCCCCTATAGGAGCTTCACCCTGACACGATATCACACAGTGCTCACAGCATATGTGAACAAATGTTAATTAATAATCAATATGATTGCTGGAGGAAAGCTAAAGTCATTAGGATGCATCCTCTGGGGACCATGGATATCTAATCCAGACATACATCAGTCAGACATGTTTCATTGACCATAGTGTTGGTTCCTTCACAGCAGGCCACAGTCTTGTTAGTTACTGTAATGATGGGCTTACACCAGAGGACTTTTAAAAGACTGAAGACTGACACCCTCTCACATCTAAAGGCAATCAACTCACACCTGAAGAAAATTAGTCATTAGTTTTCAGTCACAGAATGAGATTGTGAAAAGACAGGGGGTCTCGTATTGCAAGACTACAACTAGATTCCTTTTGAGATTAATTTCCGCAAACGCAATTGTGATTATTTAATTAAAACAAATGAATTCAATATTCCGAGCGGGGGACTTCCTTTAGTTATTTGACCAGCTTTTTTTGCTGATCTCGTCCCCCAATAACTTTAATTCCGAACCCTAAATTTGATGGTAAAGTGTTTAAGGTTGCACATCTGTTAGCTGCGTGATCCAGCCCAGGCTGCTAGGTAAAAGTGTCCGAAATAAGTGCCTCACAGGCGGACACAGGTCGCGACTACTGCCGCTCCTCCTGCGTCGTGCTTGGTGCAGGAGAGAGCGTGACAGTGTTTACGTCATTTAGCTTGAGTCAACCCCTTAAGACTAACGATAATATCAAACCTGTTTGATAATGTCGGAACATCAAGACGGGAAGAAGACTTGAGTGAAATCGGGTCAGATGACCACCTTACACCAAACGACTGAGATCACAGGCGTGCGCCACAACTCCGGCAAGACTCCTGTGATTTCAGTCCGACATTGGAAGATTGTCTGCAACTGTAAAATTGCGTGAAGCCCAGCAGTAGACGTAAGAAGTCTGAGAGTGAAAGTTCCCTGGTTGACTTTTCCTCCATCAAGTATCAGGATACATCTAAGAGAATGTCTGTATTGATCTGACCTCTAAACATGACACCACATTACACAGCAACACTATCTCCACTCTGAGCTGTGACCTCCAGAAGTGGATAATTTACAGGAAAAGGTGCAGCTACTGTGTGCTACTTGTACTCTGATGCTAATGACTCCTGGAGCTCTAGTTTCCTCTGCTGTTGTCCTGAATAAAGAGCTGCTCTGTCTATTTCTAGTGACTCCATCCCAGTGGTTTCCATCACAGCAGAGCCCCAGCTGATTACCTGTGACTCTGTGGAGGGCTTTGATTTATGACTGTTTTGCTCTAATGCATGTGAGCTCTGTGCTGCAACACTGTAGCCTTCTGCCAACATACAAACATGTGGAAGTTTCCCTAAAGACTTTGGTTTGATAACAGTTTGCCTCTGACAAATGTGTGTGGAGCAGAGCATTCCTTTTTTGGTTCAGATCCAGTTAAAAATACATAATAATCTCTCCTCTCGGAAGCAGGGCTGTAGTGAGTAAAGGAGCTTGTAACAGCTTTGTTTTCAGGGACTGTATACTGAATCCATAGCTTTAGTCTAGGTCCTGGGTAAGATTTGTATGCGCTTCATTTAGCGGAGAATATCTCAACTGTTATAGACTAATATGACCCCAGTGAACAACGTGGGATGTGTGACAAAATTTCTACCCGGGACGAAAGTCCTGAACATGACCACAACAGGTTATCACACTATGTGGTTAATGGGACTTTTTTTTCCTTCATAGATATCCTCACTTGTTTTGACCATATTAATCTCCATATTAAGATAAGGACTGTTTTTATATTATTTTATTTATAATATAACAATATGTCAAGAGGGTAGGCATAATAAGCCTCGGCTTCTTCCTACACCCTTTTTAGCCATTGTTACTTTTTAAAGAAAATAATCTTTGTATTATACATTTACTACTACTTCTACTACTACTACTACTACTACTATTAATACACATGTCCGCCATTGTCATTTTCTCTGTGAAATGTGTTATTGATTTTGGGGGTAATGCTAGCTAAGTTGCTTGAGCTTTGTTAGACACACAGGCCAATTCCATGTACTGTTTGTACAGTGTCCTAATTTAGTTAGAAGCCATGTAATAAGTGTGCTAATTAGTGCTGTCAGTTTAACTCATTATTAATGGCGTTAACGCAAACCCATTTTAACAGCGTATATTTTTTATTGCAATACTAATGTGAGTGATAAGAGAAAAAATAATGGGCCAAAAATAAATCAAGGGACATTTAGAATAGATAAAAATGTGTGATTAATTGCGATTAAATATTTTAATCGTTTGACAGCACTAGTGGTAATGTATAGCGTGCAGGTCATTCTTGAGAAATAAAGACCAACAATGTACACAGCCCGGGCTGTGCAAGAATGTGCATTTTTTTGCTTTATTGGGGGACTGGGGACTCAGAACCAGTCAGTATCTGGTGTGACCATCATTTGCCTCATGCAGTGCAAAACGTCTTCTTCGCATAGAGTTTATCAGATTGTCAATTGTGGCCTGTGGAATGTTGGTCCACTCCTCTTCAATGGCTGTGCGAAGTTGCTGGAGACGGCTTATGGTGGAGAAATTAACATTCAATGCACGAGCAACAGATCTGGTTGACATTCCTGCTGTCAGCATGCCAATTGCACGCTCCCTCAATGCTTGTGGCATCTGTGGCATTTTGCTGTGAGACAAAACTGCACATTTCAGAGTGGCCTTTTATTGTGGACAGTCTAAGGCACACCTGTGCACTAATCATGATGTCAGATCAGCATCTTGATGTGGCACACCTGTGAGGTGGGATGGATTATCTCAGCAAAGCAGAAGTGCTCACTATCACACATTTAGACAGATTTGTGAACAATGTTTGAGAGAAATGGTACAATTGTGTATCTGGAATGAATTTTAGATCTTTAAGTCCATCTCATGAAAAATGGGAGCAAAAACAAAAGTGTTGCGTTTATATTTTTGTTGAGTGTATATAGGGTGTCGTGTAGATCCAGGGTTATCTGTTTCATTGTTCCTCTGAAATCACTCTTTTGACCAACATCAACAGTTGTCTCAATATCCAACTAATCCAACGGTGCCCTGCACTTCCCCACACATCCTCCTTCAAACACTGTGGTTGACTCTCAGTCATTCAGGACAGGAGCAGTAAAGTCTGAGCTGAATCCAGTTCAAACACAGTCAACAGGAGACAAAACCCTGACTGACAGAGTGTCTCCTCCTCCTCCCCTCCCCTCTCTTTGTCCTCCTCTGTTCTCTCTGTTCTGCACTCAATGGACTGGCTGGTTGCTCTCTAGTGGAACTGACGTTATTAGAAGCTATTGTGCTGTTGAAAGGGGGGACCACATTGTGTGCCTAACACTACTAATTGACACATGATGAGTTTCTATTCAACTCAACACTGATCAACTGATCTCAGCCCTGCTATAGGAAACTTTCTGGAGAAGGAATACAGACGGTCAGCTATGTGATGATGTTTCGAATGGCCAAGAGGAAAGGGGGCCGACAAGTAACCATGACCGGGTGGCTGGTTGGATCCTCGCCACCGGACAGGAGGGTGTTATTTGTAAAACTAGTGGTGGCTGGTATTGCATCTACGGTGCCCAACATCTCTACCATTGTGTCCTTGAGCAAGACCCTTAACCCCAAACTGCTCCAGAGAGGAATACCCTGCGCAATGGCCCCCTTCTATACAACTGCATGTGTGTGTTAGAGATGTACGAGCTGATGTTCATTGAAAAAAAAAATGTTCATTACTGTGAGAGACTTGCCTTGTGTGACTATGAATGTGTGTATGTGACAGATAAAGAGTTAACTCTTTATCTGTCACATACACACATTCAGGTGCTTTCATCACCATGAGGGCTGAGGAAGAGTAGACACAGGAGCAGATGGTGGAAGAAGAGAAGAAATAGGAGGAAACTGAATTAAAGGTGACAAAAACAGTGAAGAAGAGAAATTATTCTCCAGAAATGTCCCATTCAAAAGAAGCAGCTAAACTCATAAAATCCCATCTGCACATGAATATGTATGACACAATTAAATCAAAGACTACTGGAAAAGAATGATGCATTAGTTTGATTGAAGATGACAAAACAATCTAACGTATTTTTAATATCAGGAGCTTCATACCTGGAGACATTGAATAATAAGGTATACAATCAGTTATGTAATGGCAAAACATACTTAAGATAATTTATATTTTACTTTCTTTGTTATGCTTACTCCATGAAGATATTTAAATCTCAATGAACAGCTTACTGTACTGTCTTCCTGTCCATGTGCTTCTTTTCAGCCTCAACTTCCTTTTCCATGAATTTAATAAACATACATATAGCCTGAGTGTACATCACTGCAGCATTTAGCAAACATGCACACATTAAATCAAGTCAAAAACATACTGACACAGAAACACAAACACATGCACACCCTCCTACAGACTGTCTCAAGTGTTGCTCTGTGTCTCTGTGAAATCACTTTGTTATTTCCAAATATAACTGAAATAATTAATATCTGTGAAATTACTTTTCTCACAGCTGAGACACACACAGACACACACAAACACATGCTTACTGTGTGGATGTGTGCAGAGTGTGTGAGGTGTGGATGGGTCCATCACAATGACTGACGTTCTCTGCTTGGTTCCATTAGAAAGTGTTGGAGGTTAGAAGTTGGAGCTTTTAAAAGTCTACATTATCACAAACAGTAAAAACTGCACACCAGATGAAGAGGAGTCAACAATATGAGGAAGTTTAAGCCTCAAGTCTCACCAGCTTCCAGTCTTTGGTGATATTTACTCTTCCCTGCTGTCAGAGCAGAGATGTCAGCCTCACAGAGGTTAGTTGTGGTGAAGGACATCAACACCTTGTCATTGCCTCTGTTCAAACATCCACCAGTGAGTTTGATTAATCAGATGACAGGTCAATCAGATGCTCCTGACAGCTGTGGGACTATGTCAGAGATGAATGCATGCTGACAGTAGTTGGTGTTCAATTATTAGACGTGTATGTGATTAATGTTTCTCTTTAACCATCTCACACACACACACACACACACACACACACACACACACACACACACACACACACACACACACACACACACACACACACACACACACACACACACACACACACACACACACACACACACACACAGTCTTGCTAATAAAAAAACATGACTTTGCTTTGCGATCAAATCATGGAGATTTGGCTGGCAGGTCCCGCACCACGGAACAGGAGAGGTGTGCACTGTAAACACAACAGTGTGAGAGAGGCAGTGTGTTGCCTATTGTGCAAACAAGGCATCAGGGCGCTCACACCTGATAGTTTGCTTATAGTTTTCTTCCCTGGTTGGCACAGAGAATAATACATAGTTTCATTTTTAACAGGTTTGGTTCTCTTTCACACCTATTGTTTTCAGATTATTGGGGTTTCATATGGTTAAATGAATGTTTGTGTCTGCTATGTTTTGGGGCTTGTATGATGTCAAACGTATCATGTTCATGGTCTTCTTCCTGTCAGTAGAATAAGAATGACCTGGAATAAGAACATAACCGATAGTTTGAAATAATCAGAAAACTGACTATTAAAACAAACCATCTTTAAAGTGGCAAAAAGCTCAATGTTCACACATGGAGTAGTTTTCCACATTCCATTCACTATAGCGTTGACTGTATGTTTAATTACTATTATGAGAAAAGTAAATTAGATGCGGTGTGCAGCCTATGGAAGACATCAGCAGCCTTATCAATATTGATGAGATACAAACAGCTAATTGGACAACATACAAGTCTGTCAACAAATCCCACAGCAGGGAGTGAGCTGGCGTTCATTGAAGCACGCCAGGTGGCCAGCAGCACCGTGGAGCACACGGCAGGGAGGTGGAAATATCACCTTGATGAATGAACAAGTCCAGTGGTTACCCACAATCCTCTGCTGTACAGTCATTACTGTGAGGATTAGACTGCACACCACTGCTGTCTGGACAAGAGCACCCAGGCATGACCAAGAGAGGGAAGAGGAGGAAGAGCAGGCTAGGGATAAAGCTATTCAGTTCATTTATCATTTCATACACAGGTAAACTCAGTGTGGTTTGCATGAACAGCAGCAACTAAAAGGATTAAAACTAGGCAACATTAAATATTCATTGAACCACGAAACACACACACAAATAACAATGCATAATAACAAGCATAAGCTGAGGACAAAGGCAGCATGTTAAGCTTTCTATTAAACGAGGTCCACACTGGGAAACTTGTGAGGTCATCTGACAAGCTGCTCCAGAGACCGGAGCATTAAATGTAACATATTCTTCCTAAGACTCCACTTTAATCTTTAAAACAGGCCTGTGTGAGATGACCTGAGAGAATGCTTTCCTCTTAAGCACTGAGCAGGTCTGAGACCTGTAGTGAAGTGAGAGCATGCAGTGCTTTAAAAACAAGGAGAAGAGCATTGGAGACAATTCTGCAGATTTGAAGAAGCTATAATAAAGTGATCCGAGCACTGGCATTACACAAACTAACCCTAACACATGGAAATATAGATGAACTGGCAATGACTGGTGACACACACACACACACACACACACACACACACACACACACACACACACACACACACACACACACACACACACACACACACACACACACATTTGATTCGAGAGGAATGCCCTCACCACCATACTCAGACAAAGACAACACTCTGCTGTTACAGCAACAAAGGTTGAACATGAAAACTGAGGGTGTCCTCCATCACTGTCATGCTGTTTACAAAAACAACAACAGACACATTTGAAAGATAAAAGAGCAGCACACACACATATGAATGCAGCCTTTGCAAGGTCAGACCTATCTGAGAGTGTAACAAAACAACAAACAGTTGTGAGAGCAGGTCTCATAACTGCAGCAGAAACAATGAACATGTTCTAGTGCCTAGACAAGCAACAACGTCTGCTGATTGTTTGTATTGCTGTATAACATAAAGCTGTGTATATAAAGACCATCTGTGGTTGTAAACAGTATAATGATCAATTAATGACACCCTATCTGCAGCATATTGGTTGCTTTTTATTGAAGAACAATGAAGAACATTTGTTTCCAGAGTGGAATAGATTGAATATCGAGGCACCATTAGACATCATATGAAAGGGCTTACAGTGTCATTATTATATTCAGATGTTTTCACTGACTTTGAATCTGTCTTCATAGTGAAAACAATGTAGCTGGAGCAGGTTTAACATTTTACAGCAAGGCCCCTGCCTTTGTCTCTCTGTTTGACAATTCAATGGACTGTGTCAGCCCGAACACCCAATGTAAGGCATATAATGGCTACTGCAGGTAGTATTACAACTTTTTAAACTACCACAACCACTTCTAGCCATACTCATAATAATGATGAGAATAATAGCTTTAGTCTTGCTCTGTCAACACAATGTGCTCTGTCAGCTAAAGTGTTGATCGCTCCAGTGAGCATCTTTTCTCCAGCTCTGTAATGGTTTTTCATCAGTCTCTCATACTGAAGGGTCATGGCCCTCCACAATGACCTTTGACCTTATTATAAACTGCTAGTGGAGTGAAAGCTTCTTGAACAAACAGCTGAACTCCTGCAGCCTCGTATTTCTCCTCAACAGTCCAGCCTCACTTCATTTCCTCTGAGCTGCTCTCAGGCTGCTGTGCTGTAGGACTGTGCAGACCCACTGCTACACACAGCTCTGCTATGGCTCTGATTAGTCTGATACATCACACTGTGTGACAGGTGATTTAAACGCCCTGTACAGTTCAGCTGCACTGAGGAGAGAAAGTGACTCAGTTTATCTCTGTCTCATGAAGCTGCCTGTTCCCATAGTTTGTTTCCTCTCTGCTGTCAGAGAGGTTGGGGATCATTCTCAGTGTTTAGCACTTGAATTGTCCTGTAGTGCTCTTCACTAAATTAAACTCAAATAAGACTCATACTGAGAACACAAACAGCAACGCCCACACTTCAGCTCTCTCTCTCTCTCTCTCTCACACACACACACACACACACACACACACACACAGACAGACAGACAGACAGACAGACAGACAGACAGACAGACAGACAGACAGACAGACACACACACACACACACACCTCCATCATGTGCCTGTGCTGAGCCACAGATGTAGACAGGCTCTGCTGTTGTGATGATGCTGCCTGTGTTGGGATTGTGGATCCCTGTTTCACATTATAACACTTGTTGTTCATTGATTACCATTCCCTGTTGTTAGCCCATTCAGTTTGATGGCCTCGCTGTAGGCTTCATGTAGATCCCCATGTGAGAGTTGAAGAGAATATCTGAGGACAGCTGGTGCAGCGGTGGTGTGGTGTGTGTCTCACTCTGTTCTGGCTCTGCCACTAGGATGACAGCTGTCTGTCTCACAGCTGTCTCACTGCACAGGTGATAACAAGACTTTGTCTTTTCTGAGCTGCCTGCTCGGGCGGACACTGGCCTGAACCCTTGACTGTGCAGCGATAACTCACAATCAGTTTGACATATTGATTTGATAACCCTCTGGCATTCTGTCCATGATTAGAACACATAACTATTAGGTAACATATTTAACTTTCCACTGTTCATACAGACATATGCAACTGAAACACTGCAAAATGTAGAGAAAGCGTCCGATTCATTCAACTTACTCAAATATCAAAAACAACCAATTGATTGGGCCATGACCAGCTAGTTCTTTCATCGCTTTACAACACAAAAATAAAAGCCTTCATCAACAAGCAGATACCAACCAAATCGTGCTGAAGCATCACATTCAGTGGGGGCCCGTGTTTGTGTCATTCCTTGGCAGGTTATATAAAATATTTAGCAGTTAGCCTACTTAACCCTTAGATGCAAGAGTGATTGGCCCCTACACTCTTCCATAAGTGTATCAAAAATGACCAGTGTTAGAATCAATGCATATTTGTGATATTTCTATCCAGAATAATCATTTGTTATGTTTTGTATTGTACACATAATACTTATTTTATGATTGAGATATTTTTATTTTGCCACTGCAAGTTGTAATCTGCCATTTCTAGTGGCTGTAAATGTAGTTGCAGGCACTTCTGGGCCAGAGTTTCTTTCAAAACCGAAAATGATTGACTGTATGAAGTCAGTATATTGGCAGTTCTTAGCTGCAGAATGCTTTCTCTATGTGTTCTGATCCAACATTGGAACAATAAGTTATGATATGTGCAGACAGAGAGTCTGTCTCGCAACAGCCGTTAGCACTCCGAAGTGAGAGAACTCGCCCAGGCATGTCTGATGTGGAACTTCAGACACAGCAGGCAGAAATACCTTTTCATTAGTTTTTAAAATGTGGGACCTAGGACCATGTCTTATACAAACCATAGGCTGTATATAAAACATACAAACTAAATTAACAAACGTACATATGTACTGGAATGCAAACAGGACAGAAGTCAGTACTACTGAGCCTGAAACTCAATGTCCTGAGTGAAGGAATGCACTGCTGCAGCACGGTTATTACGACATAGCCCCTCCGTTAGTATAACAGTGCAACGCAGCAAATACAGGTGCTTTCATCATTGGGTCATATGCTCAATCACCATTGTTTTAACTCACTATTTGATGGATAAGAACTTACAATAGACAAGACAATAAACTAGATGTTAATGTGGTGGATTACATCCTTAACATAAACCATGTTCAAACATTTTGAACAACAATACATCGAAAACAAAGAAAATTGATTGCACAGAACACAGCAATAGAAACATGTCAACATTAGGGTTAGTGTGTTTAAATTATTAAATTAGATGTTTAATAAATACTGTGAGAGGAACACACTTAGAGATATGTGTGTGTGTGTGTGTGTGTGTGTGTGTGTGTGTGTGTGTGTGTGTGTGTGTGTGTGTGTGTGTGTGTGTGTGTGTGTGTGTGTGTTTAAAGTGTTCTTACTGTTTCTCTGTAAGTTCTGCAGTGTCTTTGTAGACCCTCATTCAGATATGCAGACAGGTACAGAAACATGCAGACAAAAGGAAGCGGTTCGAATGTGCATCTTACCTGGAAAACAGAAAAAAACAGAAACATAAATTGTTAACGTCTTCATTCTTTCATATCAAACATGTAAAAGCCTCACTGTAAACATACTGTAATAGAGGCAGCATAACAGTAAAAGAGCAGCACACTTCAACCATGAACAAGGAACTGTCAACAATGAATATTATCAAGTGAGGATGATGTTAAGCTATACAATTGTAACAACACACTTGAGATATATACAAATACATTTTTGGCGGGTTGAAGGTTTCAGATTTGTCTCTCCTCTCAGCTGATAAGTAATGTGATACGATAAACTCTGACACCTTCCAATTAAGACAGAAAGATTGATTTTCACTGCTTTGGGCTTTCTATTATGGAAACTGAACCCAAAATGCAGATGCCGCTGCTCTGATTTACTAGGAATCACTATTGCTGCTAAATTAATTTACCGTGGTTCCTGTTGTAATGGAATGCATGAGTGCTAACTGATGAAATGTGCGGCCGACAATTAATAAAGGTCTGTTGGATGGATATGGACATCTGCACTTGGTAAGAAATATGTTTCAGCATTCAGCTTGTCCAATTAATTACAAGTAGTTTGTGTATCTGTGTCATTCTGCATAATAAGAACATGTCAAATATATGTCTGTATATGTTCAGATTGTGTGTGTGTGTGTGTGTGTGTGTGTGTGTGTGTGTGTGTGTGTGTGTGTGTGTGTGTGTGTGTGTGTGTGTGTGTGTGTGTGTGTGTGTGTGTGTGTGTGTGTGTGTGTGTGTGTGTGTGTGGGTGTGTTTGTATTAAGAGGATTAGCATACAATGATATGCATGCAGAAATTGTTCCCAAAATAGTCTGTCTTTATTGATTCATAATAGGGCAGATATGATGACATGCTTACACTAACATATTATCCACTGCCTCAGAGCATGTGTCTTCACAGCAGTGTAAATCTATTCATATGTACATTCTCATTTGAATACATGAAGGATGTACGGTATATTTAATCTCTCAAATCCACCACACCAATAGCATTAACATTGTAGACCTTTGGGATTTGTCTTTTCACTTTCACAGCACAAAGTCGAGAACCAGTTAATCTTCCCTTCCATTTGAGAGCATGCTTGGAGTGTTTCAAAGATAAATCACCTATTGAATCTTAAGTTTCCAGCTGACACAGAAACAGACACATGTTTAATGTTGTAAATATTCCATTGTGTATTGTGAAAAAATACAGTTGTCTATTGTATTGTCTTTTCTGAATGCATGGACACTGCTGCTGTCATCTAGCTATTAGAAGATAGCACTGTATCCTCTCACACAGTTCTGACACAGGGAAAATACTATATCATGTTAAGCAGGACAGGGCTGTTTACAGAGCAGATATTCTGTCTCAGTTTAACCAGTAGTTTACAAGACTGTAGATGGAAAAAAAAATCCTTAAAAAAACACATATCCTAGAGATCATGATTCTTGTTCTACTGTTTATGTTTTAATATGTTTGTGACTGCAGCATGATACAATCAATCAATCCTGATCTACACAAATTAACTATCTCCATTATCATTGATATGCCCATGTGAATGCACTATTGACATTGGAACCAAAACACATGGCCGAAGATGAGGTGGAAAAGTAGCAGTCCAGCGACAGTAAACTATCTGTATTGCTCTTGTATTTTCTCCTGGCAGGGAAGCTTGGTGACAAAGCAGCAGGATCAATAGGCAGGATGTTTTTTTTCCCCTGTGTAAATGCCAGCTCCATATCAGTGTGGCTGTAGGGAAGGCCTATTGAGCTCAGAATGAATGAACCAACTGTGGAGGCTTTCACACACAGAGGCTGACTGGAAGAAGCAGATTAACTAAATAGTCTGTTCATGTTATTCAGGGGCTTCAGATAAGAGCTGATAATTTTCTATTTCCCACTACCTCTGGCACAAAGCCAGTATGTGAAGCTGTTGTGTGTTTGTATTGGTGTCGGTTTTTTTTTCACACAGGAGGATCCAGGGCTTTATCACACTTCCTGTTTACTTCCTTTGTTGTCCCTCAAATCCACTTATTCTTCAGTTTCAAAGGAGTGAGCTCTGTGAAGTCAATGATTCTGCTGCTTGTTTGTGCTAACATCACTGCTGCCTCCTCTTGCCTCCATACAACATAGTTAATAACAGCATATACACACGGAACACGCACAGATAGAGACTAGTGACCACTGTATAAGTTATCTCTAAATACACGTGGTGGACGAACCCTGACCAATGTGCATGAAGGAAACCAGGGGCCTCTCCGAATAGTCCAATCTCCTAACCTATAAGCCTTCTTTCCTATACCTTAACCCCTGAACGTCATCGGGGTTAAGGAGAGATGAAAGGTGCTTCCTATCGAACATAGGAAAAGACAGCACTGTTTCAAATGAATTTGACTCCACTTTTCCTAACCGACGTCATTGCGCGACGGTGAGTATTGCTGACGTGAGTCACTAGCCTATTCTCCGAAAATTGACTACAACAAGCGCTCGTTTGATCCATGCGTTCTTTTCATATTCATTTTAATCAGGTTGTCGCCAACAGAGTGAGAATCACTCCCATATATCCCAATTCACATGTGGAATAAAAAGAGGCTACACTTATGTTGATGTTGAAATGAACTGCCCCCAGTAACTTCATTAAAGCCACTACGAGTAACATGGCACGTTGGTACGGAGCCCCTAAAGGGACATGGAGGAAAAAAAATATTTTGGTTGAAAAAAAAAAAAAATAATCAAACTCGAGATTCTCGAGTTTAAAGTCGAGATCTCGAGATCAAAGTCGAGATCTCGACTTTGCCTTCAAACCTCACTCACCGTCACCAATGGTCCATGCATCAAAGGCATATCAATTAATGTATGGGAAACCACACAACAGTGTCATGGAGGAGTACTTGGAGCATTCTCTCTCACACTAACACCAAACTACAACCTATCAGGCCTAAATCTAACGTTTATTATGCACATTGGAGAGAAAAGTGACAATGCTTCACTTCATTTTGGCGCACCATGGACAGAGAGCGGAGGTCTAATTGTCAATACACACACACATACACACACAACACACACACACACACACACACACACACACACACAGGTGTCCTCACAGAAAGTGAATGAACGAGAGACGGCAGTTAGTATGGATCACAATGAGGTAATTGTGGTGTTTGTGTTGTTGATGTAAATAATGACTATTTCAGATAATGGTTATCTGATGATGGTGAAGCAAAGCAAACTTTGTGTAGTACCAACCGCTCATTCATTTAGGAGTAAACACTGCAGTCTAGTTTCGCTCTTGTGAAATTGTATACACGTTGCTTGGCAACGCCCTCGTTCCGCCCGTAGCCTATATCACTCTCCCTTTTAGCTTTTCTTCATTGCATTCTCTTTTTTTCTTTGATGGTTCAGCCCCGTTATCAGTCATTATGACGACAAATAACTGTCTCAAACAAGGCTCCCGCTCCCCTTCCCTCACCTGGAGGGATAGGCTTCTCAAATCGCATTGCTGCTCCACACTGAAATCTGCGACCAATACGGATATGTGACCATAGAGCTTGCACGAGCGAACCGAAAATCGGACTGGGTGTGCGACCAGACCAAAAGCAGTAATAAAAACTATATAAAAACGTCTTTCTTTGACCTGATGGTCTCGTTTGCTGTTAAAGGTAATTTATGATTATCAGAGGAAACATGAGGCTGTTTAAAAGATATTTAAATGTTACTCGTAGCCGCTTTAAATGTGAAGTTGGTATTTTATTTTCTTGTGGTGTAAATTATGTGCTACAAAAATAACTATTATGATGTTGGTCTTTTATGAGTTCTTTATTATCTTTATGGGGGATGGGGGGGGTATTTTGTTTTAGCCAAGTAAAATCTTCCTCTCTTCTCTTCTCCTCTCTTCTGTTTTACCTCTCGTTCGTATTCGTGTAGAGTCGGTTAACTCCGGCGGTGGCCTGTTGCTTTAAATCTTGCCGCCGTAAAGGATTATGGGATACCACCATCTCCTTTCCTTTCGCATAGGTTGGTCCCGAGTGACTTATGCTAAAGGAGGGTTAAAGGATGAATCGAGGCTCCTTTCCTATGCCTTTCCTAAGCATTTTGAGAATTCGAATAACCTATCTGCCGAGTACTTCCGGGTCATCTCGATAGGAAAGGAAATTTCCTATGCAAAAAGACTATTCGGAGAGGCCCCAACTTTTCTGTGTCACAGGAGAGTGACAGCGATGCTTGACACAGATACTGTTCGTTTGATTGACAGCCACACCAGACTTGTGATTTAGATGCTGCTCATTGTAAACTTCAGTAATATACTTTGCAGTGTAACTTCCAACATCATAATCTGATTATTAGGATTGTTATATGAACTCAAAAACTGTGTCTGTCCGTCTTTCAACTGAAAGGTCAATTCCAACAGACTATAATTTGCGACTCCTGGATTGTCTTCAGTGGCACAAATGACACCTTTTTATATTATTATTGGGTCATGGAGTCCAGTAATCTCATATAATAACCAAGTAGCGCAATTACAAGATCTTTATCTCGTAATTACGAGATCCTTATCTCGTGATTACGAGATCTTTTCTCGTAATTAAGAGATCCTGAGTGTGCTAACGGCTACATTAGCTGTGAAACTTGTTTTTGTTTGGTGAATGCTCAGCGCCATCGTACAATACAGATACCGCAAATGTGGCATTGGTGCACCTCAAATTAGTCCAACATAACCCACTGTAAATAACTGAACTGTCATATTAACAGATGCATATTTTGAGCAGATCCATAATTGTTAGTCATTAAAATGGAAGTGTGGGAGGGTGTCATTTTTCAGCCGTAATAGCTCAAGGGTCTACCACATCTAACCGCTACTACACAGTTTCTAAACAAGTCATTATAGCTTTGGGACTGTGAGACTCATTAAGGAAGACGTGATGAGATTAAGGATCCAATAAAAACAGACAATCAGTCCTCCCCTCGCTGTCTCCCTGTCTCTGTGTGTGTCTCATTGTGAACTCATGAAGCAAACTAATCACCCATTAAAACTACAAAGGTAAATTTATCCAAATTAATTGGAGAATCCTATAGAAAAAGGACAACAATGCTCCATGATGAACAGTGACTACAGACTACACGTTTCCAACAGAAAAGAGCCTCGTCCTGGTATCAAGAGCAGAGGTCAGAACTATTACACCATGCACTGTCAAATCAACTGCATTAGAATGCAAATGTGTTCATATTCCTGAACACACACTTCCATCATCATCATCATCATCATCATCATCATCATCATATCAACCATTACAACATACAAAAAGAAAACAGAAAAAAAAAACAAAAAAAACAATGTAACTGCATTTAAAGGTTCAGTAAGCGGAATGGACAGTTTAGCTAACTTCAGTGACTGCAGTTAGCAGTCCCCTCCCTCGTTCCCACGTCACCACATTAATGCACTGCGGTCTTCAAGCAGCGAGTTATCTAGCATCATCTCAGAGCCAAAAGTGTGATAAAACATGATAAAAACCATCAAAACTGACATTGGGAAGGATTTTACCTGCTCCGCCATTGTAGGCGCATACACATTCACCTATTTGCCGATTACATGCAGAGCGAGTGACTGAGAGATCAGCTTTATGAAACGCGCACACAATATACACTGTATGAATAAAGAGGGATTTAACACTTATATTAGCATTAATAAATCGCTTACTTCACCTTTAATTAACTTCCAGTCTGTTCTCAGCTGTCCTGAGCTGAACTCTGATTTGTTTTTCATAAACTATCACTTCTCAACATTTTTGTTTTGCACTCTGAGAGATATGACTCCAAAGAACAGCTGGTAAAATATTTACATTTTAGAGCAACAGTAAATCTAAACTCAAAAGGATGCAGGGGAGAAATAAAAAGAGAGTTGAGAGAGTGATGGGAGCGTCTGTGTGACTCATGAGTGAAACGTTAGAGGGGCTCTCTCCTTGCCAGTAGGACTGCTGAGTTCAAGATAAAAATCATATGTCCATGAAGACAAGTTATATAATGTATGTTGGACATTAAAGAGACCAATAAGATCAAACACAGTAACTTTGAATGAAAAAAAGCTACCTAAACAAATGTTGCTCACATACAGTGAGACAATACTATGGCCTCCTTTTCTTAATTGTTCTACTTTATATTGTACCGCAGAGTACTCAGTACTGTTGATGGTAGTAGTTTTAAACCAATACTGATTCACTTAGCATGTATTCCAACTTCCTATAAAGTGATGCTGAATGAATACAAACATCTTACTTACTGAGATATACAAACTGTCATGGTGTGAAAGGAGACTATATATAGGTTGATTTGAATTTGATCCAAGCACGGCAACAATAATGTCCATATAAAGTGAACTGAAGTACAGTCCAGATGGATGGAGCTCTATACTGGTCATTCTGCTTTACTGCTGTGGTCTTACATATTTGCTCTGTGTGAATCAGCACCATGGACAGAGACAGTGCAGTACCAGAGCACATTCATCGGTTCACTACTTTAAAAAGATGACTACGTATGTGGATGATGCATACAAGTCCCATCCATGTGTAACAATGCACAGCATGTTACTCAGGTTATCGTCCCTGTATGAACTGGAGTCACTAGAGCACAATAAACTGATGATCTGAGCTCAATACAGTTTCTACATCAAGTCTCAGACCCAAAACACTGTTACAACATTGATCACACTCCTGTATCATTAACAAGCTGTTAGCCCTCCTCAACCTTTTCTAAACATATTCCCCTGAGGCAGGATGGTATGTTGGTATTATACAGCTTATGGTAACAACCCACACTATGGCCGATTAACAGTGAGAGGGATTAATATGAACCAATTCATTTTCACTCTGAAGGGAATGTATAAGTCAAAATGCTTGAAGTGTTGGGTGAAGAGAAGAGTTACAATTGTACAAAATCCCAGTGATTGATAACTCTCCACATTTCAGGGCGAAGTCACGATTCAGTCAGTGTTCACTTCATTCATGGCTTGTGCTATACATCTGGTAAAGGTTTGGGAGAGAAGTACATATCGTACTCTGAAGTTAAATGTCACCTTCCATCACAGCAGTGATCCAGACTGTAGCAGTGTGAGTGTCTGCAGAGGCCTCCAGGCAGACACACGTTGGCCAGTAGAAAGTGATCTGAAGTGTGAGCTGACAGTGAACACTGACTGAGAGGAGAGTGTCAGCAGCAGCAGCAGAGCCATTCCTCAGAGCAAGTGACTGACGACTGACGGCTGTAGATCAAACACTCAGACACCTTTAAAGGGGACAGCCGTGCCCTTGTGTTTTATGAGCGCCAAGGTTTCAAAGAGGATGAGGCAGATACGCATATAAACATGTGATAAGCAGCACAGGGAAGACAAAAAGACAAATAATATGACATAAGCCCATAAGATACAAGTTTTAAACAGACAAATACAATTAATGGATGAGTGAAGTATTAGAAAATGATAAAAGGAAAACAATCTTAAAAATGTACTCTATATGGAAATGATTGAATTGAGAATGTAGCCCCGTCATCTTATTTTGTCATGGCATTACCCATTTATAATGTACTTTAACTCCCAAACAATAATCTGTTCAAATGAAGTATCAACCATGTGGTCATCAGTCTGCTAATGTAATGTTAGGATCTGCTGCATTATCTGCATAATCAGCCCATTAAAACATTAGATCAACAACACAGTGATTAACACTGAAGAACATGTCTGTCACTGAGGGGACATTCACATGAGGCTGTGTTCTTTATTCTGTCTGAGGACTGCAGTGTACCAGTCCACATAACAAAATACACTTCATCTGCTGTTCTCAGTATAGACCATGTTTCTCCAAAGATACCTCAGGGCTCAACACTGAGGCTGCATGCTCCCCTAATGGAGGTTAAAGTCTATCTGATTTCTATCAGCAGGTGCTTTAATGTTGATCTCCTCCATTATGAACGGTCATCAGTTCACCATCTGCTGTGTGGCTTTAGACTTTATTGTCTCCAAGGGGAAATTCTTTTTAACTTCACAGTACAATAATGGACTACAGTGTGGATCAGCTCATCAGACGTGTTGAGATGTAACAGGGTCAGACAGATGTGGAGACATGCAGGATAACAACAGCTCTGAACCAAGAGAGGTAACTGCACTGAAGTCAGGAAAACGGCTGTGGAGTGAAATACTAACGCTAACTCATGAACGTCTGTGCAGGCTTGGAGTTAGTAAATGTAATCACACACAGTAAAACAATTATTGTAAAACACTGATAAGAGCATGTCATGTTCAACAATTTGGTTTAGACCTTTCTCAAATATAAGTGAATATCTTCTTGTTATGTCACAGTTAACTTGTGGTGTCAAATCCTCACAGAGTATGAGATATATGTGTCTCAGATACGTTTTTATGTCTCCTGAAAAGTGTGAGCAGAGCTCAGCTAGTTAGCAGTGAAGGCTAATGCACATCTCATCTGTCATGGATGAAAACAGTAGCAAGCTGCTAAAGGCGAAATCTTAACGAAGTAAGAATAATTCAGACAAGGAAATACACATTCATTATACAGCACAGTGTAAATACTATATCATTGGAGATTTGTTATCATCAGGTTAATCAGTACAGAGCCTCAGTGAAAAGTCGCTTTGTACGACTGACGTACCAAATACACGGACACACACAGAGAAAGCTGAGAGGACACAAACACTCTCTGTGTCGGTGACCTTGAGATCTGAAGGACCATGAAATCAAATTGAATTGCACTGATGTCTCAGTGTGAGAGACATTTTGTCAGCGTATTGAACTGTGTAAGAGGCTCTTGTTGTTGTTGCTGGACTCACATGTGTCAACAAACCAAATAGAAATTGGATTTGTGTGAGTGTGTTTTATTCTACACAGAGAGGGTCAGAGTTCATTCATGTTGACCATTCGTCACGAGTGAGAGAAAAAATATAGGGACCTTTCAGTACACAGTATTGTATTGTTGTATGGTCATGTTTAGAGAGGAGAGATTCAATGGTGTTGGGGTCGAAACAAGGTTTTCTAGTCTTTACTGAATGTTCCACTTTATCTTTGTCTGAAATGATTTCTCTCAAAATCCACAATAAAACACAAAGTACATTAATATTTTTGTATTTTCAATCATTGTTAAGCAGACTGACTGTTATCCAGCAGTTCTTCATTGATATCATCCAGACCTTGTATGCAAGTATTGGTTGTTTGATGGTTCATATTAAATAGCAATGAAGCTTTAGTGAGTGGCTTATCTCTATGATATAATATGGATTAAGAGGAAACCTCAGACCACGGAAGGACTGAACCACAGTGAAGCATCTGGTACATGTATTGATGGCACATCCTGAAGAGATTTTAGAAGCCCAACGTATTGGCATATTCCCACCAAACCATTCTGACAGCAGCATTGCCTCTTCTTAATGTACATCACAAGCTCTCACACTTACACGCCCCACTGCTCATGAAGTCATTAATGACATTGTAGAGTATTCATGGTAATAGTGATTTTACTGTTATATGATTAACCACAGAACCCCAATACAAACAGGATTCAAGCATGTCTGTATGTTGCTCTCTAACATGTTCACATATTCAACATAGGCATGATGAGCATCTTACTGCTGGAACAACACATCCATCTAAACAGCAGGAATGCATCGGTACGTTGGTACTTTTAAAACGGATTCAAATCATTGCATGAGGAGTAATGGATGACATCATTCAGTCTCTGAGAGGTTATTATTCATTTAAAACAGTTAAATACATAAAACCCAAAAGAACCCCAGAGAGGAAAAGAGATGAAGCCGGCCAAATTGAAAAAAAGTGTTCTCACTGCATGCCCCCATTGCTTCACTCATTCATTCTTAACTTATTTTTTCTCTGTTGCCTTTCTTAACGTTTCAATTTATCCATCTTTGCATTTCACTCCCTATCCAACCTTTTCTCCCTGCCATCATCTTTTCATCAGGTCTGAAACTACAATTTCCCCCAACATTGTTTATCCAGGGCCATTCAGTCTCCAGCTGCCGAGCTGTTGTTCAAATCCATATCAAGCCCTTCCTCATCTTTTATGTATGTCCTCTTCCATTCTTTCACTTATTTCCAACTTATTGTCTGACTGATAAGGAAACATAGAGTCATCTACTCTGAGAAAGTGAGAGAGAGAACAGAGTTTCTGTGACTAACACCTCTGAATGTGATTAATGTTTGGAAAGGGAAACATTGCTCTAGTAGCTGGCTCTGGACTGGAACAAGATGAAGGGCAGTGGACATGACAGTGAGTCCATAGCTACAGTGATGTGTTTTTATGGCCAACAAATGCAATTGTGTTCAATGAAATGTAAATTAATATACAACTATTTGCAAATTAGATGCATTTTTTGTACCATGGTTATATTTTATAATATTTACTTTCAATATGCAGTCTACCAGCTAAATGTCTTCATGTCACAACCCTTACTAGATCAAAGCAGCAGACTTCATTACATTGCCTCACATCCATGTATGTAGCTCACAGCTGCTAAGTTTCAGTTTAACTGAAGACTCGGCTGGACACAACATCTGGCACACATCAGCCCTATACATATTAATAAATCTGATATAGTGTCTATACATGGACTAGTCTGTGTTACCCAGAGAGTTACCACACTGCTTACAAATAAGATATAATGTATATCAGGCACGTATACGGAATCCTAGAACAAATCCCATTTCCATTCTACTGACTCCTGAATATGTGTGATGTGTTTATTTGGTGAATTACCATATAAATAACTGCTGCTGCTTATCAAACTTTGTTTAAGAAGCCAGAACAGAGTGACATAGAGAGAGAACAACTGTGTGAGACAACACCTCGCTTAGAAGCAGTTAATAAAACCTGTACCATCTCATAACAATGTGTGTGATATCATTCGTTCTGATCTGCTCGGCTGTGCCTGGTTATCTGCTGGACTCCCACATATCAGGGGTGGATTACTGCACGGGCTCACCGGGCACAGGCCCAGGGACCCATGGGCTCAGGGGGGCCCTTAGCCAGAGATACTGATAGTAACGTTTCATGTCGCATAGTCAAAGAGCTCAGTCACTGATCAATAACAGGGTCCAAAAAAGAAGAGCCTAAATACAAGGATACTAACAAAATAGAAATCATCATGGGCCCCTCAACTAGTAGGGGAGAAATACAAAAGCAAGTTAAAAACAACAGCATTAGTAGCTCTGTGTAAGGGGCTCCATGAGGGGCCTTGAAGGCCTCACACATACAGAAATAAGCTTTCTATGTGTAAATTCTAAATTGTTCATGAAAAGTAGCTATCCACCCTTTATCTATTGAAATGGGCCCCTCCATCATAGAACATGGGTCTGCAGACCAATCTACTGTACTGTTTTTACAGTTGCAGAGTAAAGAGTGCTGCCTGTTTAAGAACAATCTGAAAACTAATGTTCCTTCTGCATCTCAGAATTTAATATAGTCTCTAAACTGTCCTCTCAAAGTGCACCAGATTGATGCATTTTACTTTTAAAAGGTACAATAATTACGGGGGGACAAGCCCCCGGACCCCCCAACAAGGTACAGGGTCCCTCCAACAGTATCCCAAACTCCTGTGGGAAACACTGACTTCCTTAATATGTTTTTGCCATTAATTGTATGTATCGGTGCGGAAAAGTCAGTGTACCTGACTGGATAGGGACAAGTGGGGGGCCCTTTAAGAGTGTGTGCCCAGGGGACCATTATCTCATAATCCGTCTATGCCACATATGCTGTAAAACTGAGTCAATATGTGTATTGTGTTAGTCGGACTGAAACCGGACCTTTAAAATGCTTGTAAATATGCTAGTCAGGCTTAAATTGTACACAATCTGATCTGACAGACCCAGATAATGCAATGCGGAGCCAGGCTTCTCTTACATGTATACAGTCAATCAGACTGTGACAGGCCTAGGCACTCTGAGCATGCTACACAGTGTCCTGCCCCGAGCATAGACCCGGAAGTTGAGAAGCATTCAATGCTAACAGAAGCTAACAAAGAAAGAAGGAATTATAAAGTGTGTGTGCACAAAGCATGTACGCAATGTACAGAGCTGTAAGGTTATCCATTTCACCGCTCGGCATGGCACCAGTTTGTCACTCGCCAACGGTTAGTAGCGTGCTTACTAGTTAGTGTGTCACTATACGTTAGCAGCCTGCTAACATTAGCCGCGTGCTAGCTAGTAGGTCAACCAGAAAAGGGTCCAATTCTAACAAGCTGAAAGCATCTAAAACAAGGTATATCGCCACCTACCGTAGCGGAAGTTGACAAACGTTGGCCAATAAATTGATTCCCATCCCGTGCTTGTATATTGGGACAAGGACAGTAGTCAGACTAAATGCCCTAGTGAAGCTATAACCGGAGCTTGACTAGACTGCATGTAAACGTACTGACTGTGCTACTAGCAAAGTATCAAATCCTGATTCTAATTGTGCACACTTGTGTTAGCAGCATCCGACCAGCATCCACATTCCAGATCCGCCTCTCTAAGTTTCTCTCTCAGAGTGACTGATACAAAAACAACATGCTGCCAAACGTTCCACAACAATGCTTTGTTATCACCTGGACATCATTTCCATGGAGTTGAGCAACCAGAGAAGCAGCAACATACAGAGAGCTACAGACTTACAACTCACATCCAACAAAAACCTTCGCCAATGATAGACTGAACACATTCCTCTTCCCTCAGTATCTATATGGAATTCAGTCTACAGTGTAATACACACACACATACATCACAGCTGTGTGATGCATGTTGAACCTGTGTGTGTTCACATACAATGAGGTGCTTTATATTTGGTGTGCAGGTGTGAATGTTATGTGGATGTTTCCCCACAGACTGAGCAGCTGCTTTGGGAAGCAAAACACAGCTGCTGCTGGAGACCTGAGGGAGGCTGAAGGAGCTACAGGGAGCAGAGCAGAGGATGGATCCATTTACCCAACAATGATCACATCCAAACACAGCAACACACGGTAAAAAAGACCTTCTCATTTATAACATTAATCTTGTCTTTAGGATGTTGTAAAGAGAGAGAGATTTGAAAAATCTCACTCAAATTACAGACATATTACTAGAGCTAGTATATTAGACCTCTCTGCTAAACTCTGTAGAGAGACTTTGTTCAGGGTCCCAGTTTTAGTGAAACTTACCTGTAATAGACAAATGACTCTAATCATACAAGTGTTACCAATGTCCGTAATGAACATATATGGTAGAGTTGAAGTAGTCTCTACTTTTTTATCATATTGTATCACTGTAAAATGATCTTTGTGTTGTTTTGTTCTCTCAGAGTTTAGGTGTCAGCTTCATTTAGCAGATAAACCAGATCCATAGAAAAGCTGTCTGTGTCAGTTAGTCTCAAAGAGTTATATAACTAAGCAGCCTGAGCAGCTCAAAGGAAATTAAGTGAGTGAAGTGAGTTATGCCGACCTCAACCCAGACGATGTATAACACGATTTGACTGTCACAGAAACATTTTCTCCATGGTGGACTAAAATATGAGAGTCTTGCTGGAGTTGTGGCGCTCGCCCGTAATCTCGGTCGTTTGGTGTCGAGGTGGTCACCAGAGCCGATTCCAGTCAGTCTTCTTCCGTTTTTGACGTTCTGACAAACTCAGACTGGTTTGATATGATCTTGAGTCTTTAGGGTTGGCTCATGCAAATAGGGAAGTTAAATGACGTGAATGCAATGATTATGGTAGTGAAGCATTGTCCAGGACAAAGATGGTCCAGTGGTGAGAAGGTGTGTTGTTCCCCAAAGTGAACCCAACCAGTTGCATTAACCCAAGCAGTTCTCCTGTTCTTCATGGATGTATCTGTTCAGCTCAGCAATGGTGTCATGTACTTTAGGAAATGATGTAGTGTGAGAAATCGTTCTTTGGGAAAATCAATTATTTATGTGAGCCCCTGAAGTGTGAAGATACATCTCTGTCAGGTGGAGTTACTCAGGCCTTCTCCCCTCTGTCCTCAGGATGATGACCTGTTATGTCTTTCTAACTGTATCTTTCTCTGTTGTTCTTCTCAATTTATAACCCTGACAACTTTAACTATATTTATTAAAGAGGACCTATTATGCTACTTTTCTGGTCTTAATTTCTTGTTTTACACTGCTATAGAGCAACCTGACACGAATCACATCACAAAAAACTATGTAGATTTTCGGGAAGCTTTTTCTCTTATTTTGGCGATCACACATCCTGTCAACACTTGAGTGTGTTCCCCCCCCCCCCCCCCCTCCTGCAAACCCCACTCCGTTGTGATTGGTTACCTTCCTTCCGGAACACTTTCAGTGGCGGGAAGCGCGAGCATGGACCTATAAGGGCGCGAGGCAGACGCGAACAGGGAAGTGACAGTATTACCATACATGGAAACATCCGCGTGGTGACGTCCCACATTTTTATGCAACGTCACAAATTATGAAAGGCTAGACCGCTTTAAACACGTAACTTCTCCACTGTGTTTAGTGGTCTGCGCAGACACCCCAAACGGTCAGCAGGGAATACGTCGAAATGCATGTAAGTCATTATTTGATAATTTAGTATGGTTAAGTATGACTATGAATCATCATAACAACGTTTATAGGTCATAAAAGTCAAAAAGCATCATAGGTCCTCTTTAAAGTAATGTTTCAGTTTTATTTATGTAGCCCAACATCACAAACACATTTGTCTCAGTGGGCTTTACATTTCATACAATATGATATATGATACAATATGACACCCTGCCCTTACACCCTTAGCTCGGCTGAGAAAAAACTCCCAGTAAAAAACCCTTTACCGGGAATAAAAAAAATTAAAAAAAATTGAAGAAATCTCAGGGAGAGTCGACAGAGTAAGGGATAATGTGAGATCTTCAAATCATTATGGAAATCATAATAATCACACTTATGAGTAGTATGATCATGTATTATGTCAAAATGAAAAAAGATATTATTAGGTCATATAGGTTAGGGTGTGCTTAACAAAAAGATGCCAAACTTTGGCATGATAGACATTTCTTACTGTAGTTTAGTAAGGATTAATCAAAAGTATGCAACACGGACAAAATAGCCCTATGACTCAGAGGGTTAATGGATGAATGTTCACATGAATACATTGGCATTTGGTGAGATTATTGCCTCTGTATTTAGTGGAGGCGGTGATACCTGGAGGAGGAGATTCTTCTAATGTCTCTTTCAAACTCCATTTAGCCTCTAGTTAACATTTAATCCAAAGGCTAAAAGGACCTCAAACCAAATGAAGCATTTAGTGTGGCTCATTCATGTATTTACTCTATTTGACTAAACAAGTATGATAGATATAAGCATATACTTAATTAATCCCGGCGTAAAATTCAAGTATACAGCAGCTCACACACTTTGCCTAATAAAAACGCAACATTTAAAAATGTGCAATACCTTCTATATTCATCACCATCTCAACATGTTGTAGTAAGTAAACACTACTGTTTAGAAGTACTCTGAGAGTATGTGTTGTGCTATGGAGATAATACAAATCATTCAATCATTGCTATGACAGAGAGAGAGACAATAATAATCCTAATCATATTTAACCATCACATAGTAACAAAGTAATAACATTTTATCATCTACGCATGGGAACTTTATGCTTTCCCCTGTCCTATAAAACGTTGGTCCCTAAAGTTATGATATGATCAACCAATCAACACGCCCCTCAGGCATTCTGTCATTGAATAAGCGTCCCAGAAAACTAGCCCATATATTCACATGAAGCCAGGTATGTGTGAATGTGTTGGCTTGTGTGTTTGATGACTGAAACAGTGTGGGGCTACAGAACCATGATCATAACAGGTGTGTTCCACTGAAGAGCCTGACATTAAGACCAGGGGAGGATGGAACGTTGGACCATTTCATGGACTAATTGCTCCCTCAATCAAACAGCACAGAGCAGCAGAGAGAACAACTGTGAAGACACTAGACTCCATTTCAACAATCATTTGGGAACAAACACCACAGGGGTTTTCACTACGCAAAAGTGTTTGTGCTCAAGATGTGCATTATTCTTTAAGGTTCAATGATGTTTGACACAGTCTGCCAACGGACCATTAAGAGCCATTTAACGTCAGATTAAAGTGGTGTTGTCCATTGGTCTTATTAAAATGTTGGGTAAATAAATTATATTGGCTGTATACATGATATAAATCAGAGATAGCTACTAACAGTTTATCAGGGACTACAAGACGTCATAATCATTGTTGTGTTCAATATTCACTGTCTCCTGCCACATAACAAAGGCTGGGGACATTTTAAATAAACAGCATGATTATGAAGACACTGGGCAGATGTGATGTATTGTTGTTAAATAACATACAGTTGAATTAATCACCAACACAATGGCGTGTGTGTATTGAGTGTGTGAATATGTGTGTGTAGACTCTCTTTAATCCACACTGTATGGAGGGAAAACTAATGAGAAGACAACTTATCACAGAGGCTCACACACACTAAACACTGTTTTGTATATGAACATTATCACCACAGTGATGATGCCCTTCATTGGGAAGGATGTGTTTGGAGCTGAGGACTTTAAAGAGAATCCCTGCTGCCTCACTGTGAGTGATGTTAGAGTACAAATCTCACTGTTATATTGTCCTCATTATGCAAATTGATAATGTGTGAACTCTCCTTATCCAGTCAACCAAAACAAGTCATTTCAAAGTTCAGGATAACTTTAAGTTCTCCACAGGACATGAAGGGAGTAGTGACTGAACCACATTGTTTCATGGTCAGCATTTTAACTCCTCACTATGGGTTTAGTCATTGTCCTCAGCTCTATAAATCCAACGCTCTATGAGAAAGAGAGACATATTCTCAATATTCAAGGACTGCAGGTGCAAAGTACATACAACCGTGTTGTGTATTAGATTGTCTTTATCTTAGTTTATTTGCCTGTCTCATGTGACTGTAGTTTCTGCTTTCCCTCTCTGTATCTATTTCTCTCTCTCTCTCTCTCTCTCTCTCTCTCTCTCTCTCTCTCTCTCATTATACTGTATCTCTCTCTCTGTCTCTGGTAATAGAGCAATGTATCAGAGCTTCATTACTTTGTATTCTGCTGCAGCTCCATCACATCTGTCACATCCATTATGCTGCGTTCAGATTGTCTTTAATAACTTGGAGCTTGGGTTAAAGGCAAAAAGAAAAATGAGACTCGGTCCATGTCATTAGTTTGAGGAGGAGGATCAGTGAGTGAGACGGAATGCTTGAGCAACGGAGGACATACAATGAAGAAATAAGTATTTCTTTCAGGGATAAAACAGGATGAAATATAGTGAATGGCTGAAATAACTCAAGTGCAAATATAATAATCACCTGAAAAAAAGAGAGAAGAGCCAAGAAGAAGTGACAGGCTGTACAAAAATATCGTGTTTGGGAATAAGCATTTGAAAGAAAACAATTAGTTAAATGACAGCATGGTCATAATAAATGGTTTGTATTTAGCTATGACTAGCCCAGCTAGCTCAGCCTGAATGGTGAGCATAACTGGATGAATACATTTGAATAGGGAATGCACATTACGTGTCAGTGTTAATTCAAATCATTTCCAGGTCAATAACAGCTCCCTGACTAAATGTGTATATTATATTTCAAAACAAATCAGCAAGGCATAACTAAAAGAAGTGAAATCACCAGTGATCTGCTGTTTTGAAATACAAAGCACATTGTTTTAAAATATGTGATTCATCAGAAACTTGGACAAAAAAATGAAACCAAAATCCTGTTTCTAAACCTGAAGGCTAATAAGGAACAGCTTAGTCCAGTCTCAAGCCTGCTGAGCACACACACAGTAATGTTTGTAAAGAGAATGAGTTAATTAAGTTTACATAGGCTATATTAACTGTCAGTAACTGGAACAGTGTGTATGGAAAACACATTAACACAGACCATTACAGATTTAATATGCATCACTATCAGTGACATAAGAACAAATACATGATAAAACAGAATGCGGAGCCAGCTGGCAATAAAAGCAGCATATAGAGTGGACACAATATGAAAATAATGTCACACCAGAATTGTCACAGTCACACACACAGCAATGCACACATCATGTCTCCTCCTCGCCTGCGCCATCCCTCTCTTCAACTTCCTCCTTGACCCTTTATTTATCATTCAAACATCTCATTCATTTAATCCTCATGCAAACATTGAATTTACACAGATAGAAGTATAGATGTGTTGTCTTTTCACCCAGCATGCACTTATTGTTCCAGTTTAAACCATCCAAGCTTATATCAATGCAGTGCTGCTGGAGCCATGTGTGTATTATGGACTGAATAATAATCATATCATCACAGTCATAGAGAGGACGGATACTTTCTGCCAAACGTAAAGAACAGAGACTGTTTGAACTGGGATATTGACAATAAGTGGGTGCAGTCTAATTACTGAAATGCGATAAAATACACCAGGGGCCTATTGCATAAAACTAGGATAAGGGATTAACCTAGGATATTTCGGTTATCCTGGCTTGCGTTAGCCATGATCCAGTTGCATAAAAGCGGAGGGACAGAAGTTACCATGGAGATTTATCCTTTACGTTTAGCCTGGTCCCGACCAGGCTAAACGTAAAGGATAAACTTATTCTGTTGCCTGATTGGCTCAGTCAGCTGTCACTCCGATCTGAAATCAAGGCGTTTAACAGTTATTCCATGATCTTCTGTGTATTGCTTTATTTTCATTAGCCTGTTTTAAGGTACCACATAAAAGACTGCATTGTCATTTAGTTAAATAGTTCTTCTTTTTTATTTATTTAACCTGAACCATTTATAATGAACTTAATTATAATTAGATTAAGATGCAATGATATAAATTATAATAATTGATGTTCACTATTGCAGGCTATATTTATACAATTGATTATCGATGGCAGATGACGTTGCAAGTGTGGGTCAAATAAATTAACGTTGTACTTATCACTATATCGAGGTGCATCTAAAACAAAATTCAATATCAATGACAATTTCCTTTTTTCTGTAATTGAATTCAAAAAGTGAAACTTAAATATATTCTAGATTCATTACACATTAAGTGAAATTAATCTAGAATAAACATACTTTTCAGAAGGTCTACATTTCTGTATTATAAATCCTTTTTCTGATTGGTTGTATGCAATATTCTAATATTTTGAGATACTGGATTTTTTATTCCATGATCAATCAATCATCCAAAAAAAAGGCCTGACATATTTCACTTTGTGTAATGAATCTATGAAAGTTTCACTTTTTGAATGGACTTTCCATGATATTCAATTTTTTAGATGCACCTGCAGACTGCTCATTGTCAACTATTGTATCATAAAACAATGCAAGGACATCAAGAACAGTTAGCAGAGAATACATCTCCTGTATGAAATGAACTGCCCCCTCACTTACTCTCTCTCAGTTGGAACAACTCCTGGCATCCAGGAGTTGTTCCAACTGAGAGAGAGCAAATACAAGTTAAGAGGAACCTGTATATTCAAGAAACCATCTATAAGAACCAATACAAAACTACACTGTATTACGACAAAGGCTGTAAGTCTGTGGAACAACTGCAATGATGAGCTGAAAAAATGTACAACAATATCAAAACTAAAAAAAACTCTTCAGAAATCAAACATTGAATTGTTATGACCTGGAGCAGTGAACTTCTGTTTTGCTGTTTTCAATTTGATGGTTTTCGTTTGTTATTGTTTTGTCGAATAGTTTTGATTTGTTTAACCCACGAGCCAAACATCATAGACACGGACTGATTCAAACTGAACATTTATTTTTTTTGTAAACAATTATAAAAAATAAGAGGGGGTAGGACCAGAACAAATGTTCTTAACTTCCTCCTATCCCTTTTGAACATGAACTATGTTATTTGAGTTATGTATTTGTTGCTTAGGATCCTGAGGATCCCATTGGTTTGTTTTTAATTTATTTCTTTCCTTTTTTACTGCTCAATCATTTTATTTGTTTGTATATATTTTTTTAACCATGTTCAATAAAGACTTACAAAAAAAAAAAACTAGCAAGGCATTGTGGAAAAATGGGCCGTCTTTTCCATTTTTCCATCAGTAAATCTGTGTTCGATCTTTGGGTCTACTTCTGAAAGCTGTGGGCTGGCACTTAACTTAGGTTGCGTTCCGAATCGCATACTTTCTACTATATAGTATGTAAAAAAAGATTTAGGATGTCCCGATTCTTGTGGCCAGATTTAGGATGGTTAGAAGTACCGGGCCCCAGCGGTCCGACGGCCAAGATTGTTAGTGTTGAAAAGTGCATCCTATTTGGGCGATTCTGACCCACAATCCAGTGCGCACGTGAAGTGACGTAACATCGACGAAGCCTCCATATGAAAACAAACGGGGATGCGACGGATATAAAAGCAAGAGGCAAGATCAAGGCGCAATGTTATGATGAAATAAGAGAGAAAAGTATGTCCCAATAGTATGCCTACTGCATCCTAACTAGATTATTTTTATCGTCAGATGTAGTATGTAGAATAGAAAAAAGAAAGAGTATGCGATTCGGAACGCAACCAGAATTACTTACACCTGGCTTGACAAAGCAGCCCCTTTACATCCTGGATTGGCGTTTATGCAATTGACTAATCCAAAGTCCCAGGCTAGACTTTGTCAAGGCTGGCTTTATCAATCACCCTGGATGTCTTTATTCCACTTTTATGCAATAGGCCCCTAGTTTAAACAGACCATAGGTTGACACACACACACACACACACACACACACACACACACACACACACACACACACACACACACACACACAGACATACATTATAATATGTAGATGCATTAGCAGCCTCTCAGTACCACAGTGCATTAGGAACAAGCTCCTAAACAATTCCCAGCATATGTCCATATGACCATCTATCTCTACAGTCAAATCAAACATGCTGTATGAGTCTGTTTCACTGCTGAGTGTCACACATGTGAAGCAGCAACAGGCAGTGAGGTGGACTGTAGACTGTCTGCAGACACAAACCAAAAACAGCAGGACACCAACCAAGATGAACAATAAACACACTGGCATGCACTCACACTATAACGCTACACACCACATGACTTACCACTGAATGAGTAGCACAGCTTCTCTATAGCTGACACTAGAGGAGGGATCCTGATAAACCTGATGCCCCTCCATTCTGACCAACCACTGACCTTTTACATTGTACAACAACATACAAGTTCCTGAATACATTACATTAGAGAAAATGACTCTGGGTTTTACAAGTCTGCAACCGAATACTGTCGGAACCAATCCTGTTATAAACAGAAGAAAGAAACAATGTGTCACATCCTGAAGCTGCTCTGTAGAGAGAATAATGGAACAATAGGACACCGTGAAAGCAACCATGCTGATTTTACTGTGAGACAGACACAGCTTTGAGACCTAATTCAACTCTGTTGGGTGTCATATCCAGTATCACCTGATGACATCATCAATCTGAAGTCTTGATGGAATGATTTCCACATTAGGTGTTCTGTTGATATGTTCACTCAAATTGATTTTACAGTCTAAACACAACAGATTGGGCACACAGGTGGATTTTCACTTAATTGTAAAGTCCTCGCCTCTCACTGTTTGATTCATAATTCATGAGTTATGTCCAGCCTACCACGGTATATTTCAGTATTCATGAGCAAAACTACATCTGGGTTTGTTACAAATGCAATTGTCTATGAATCCAGAATTCTATCTGTGACTGACAGATGGAGAATACAAAAGCCTCTTTATCCTCTTTCATGACTTTCTTCCATGGAGAGTGTGAGCTAGCTTGTTCGGTAGAGTTTCACCAAGAATAGCATGGAGCCTCACTTGTAAAGGAGATGTGGCTGTGGACTACACAGGTAGGAGGCACACTGTGTGGACTAATGAATAAAAGCTTTGTTGTACTGAGCCACAGTTAAATATAGATTAGATCCAGGCGCTTAGTCAGCAGCATGGACAGAGACAGTGAACCAACAGCAAAGTGGTACACTCACTTAAAAAAGTTTTGCAGAGGCTGTTTGAGGACATCTGGAATACTGAAGAGTGTTACTGCAGTTACTCATTCAGATGTAAAACTCTACTTTGTAATAATATCAATATGTTACAAGAATGAAATAACCTTTATGACATGAATACACCCTGCTGACTAAGCACGAGCACATTCTGTGTCATTTGACAACAACATATTTTACCGTTTGTGTTCTGTGTTGTGTCTCCTGTATGTTTAGTTAGTCTGTAACTTTGTGTTGCTGCTGATGCCTACCTGAACAGGTCTCTCTTGTAAATGAGACCCTGGGTCTCAATGAGATTTTACCTGTATAAATAAAGGTTAATAAAAAAAAAAAAATAAAAACATGTTAAGATAAAAACCTTGTTACAGCACACGCTCCCCTCTGGCAAATTCACTTCACCCTGAGGCGATTCAGTGTATGTCAGAGAGGGGAACAGAACAAGCAATCGATGCACTGTTCCACTCCATAACAGCTGAAACTCCTACCACAGTTTGGAGCTGAAAAGTCAACTGAAACCCACCTCCAACTGGGTGTAAAACAGATAGATAAAACAGCTGTGTATCTGCAGCCTATACGCATTATTCCCCGTATTCCCCAATACATTTGGGTTCTCCACCACAAACAACCTTTCCCTCTGTGTGGGTTGCAAATTAAAATGTAGCTTCCGGGGTTGATGAATGGACAAGAGCTAGATTAGGCTGGACTCTGTACTGTGTGTGTGGTGTGTGTGTGTGTGTGTGGGTCCAGTATTTCATATGAAGCAGCTGTAATGATTTAGAATGCTCTTAATCAAACATGGTGAGCATTTGTTTGTTGGCCAGCAGGTTTCCATTTCCTGATTTAAAGTAGAAACACTGTACTGCTGATAGTGGAAACAATGTGGTGTTTGTACTGTGATGTGATAAATACTCTCCCGCTTTCCACTTGTTCTCTAAGGCCATTTAATAACCCATGTGTGTGTTGTGGTTGTGTTGTGTTCAGGTGCAGCTCTGGCATCGGAGAATTAGATGTCATTTCCTAGCAAACAGGACATAATAAAGATAACAGCGGAGCCAGCACAGTCCACAGGGCGGGCGTTTTGGTATGTGACTGTTATTTCTACAATAAATAACACATAATAAAACAAAGCCTATATATATGAAAAAAACTTGAACAGAAATGTAATAAGTGTTGCCTTTTCATTAAATCATGGTGTTTGTTTGTCAGTGAACAAGCAGCTGCTGTGTCTCTTTTTGATTGAGAGATTGGAGGAGAGAAGACGATGGATAGACAATTAAAGGAGAATAGTGGGGTGTTGCTGTGACTGTGCCCTGTGTTCAACCGTCTGAAACGACAACAGCTTCAGAGAAACAGCCCCTGATGTGACAGAGAGACTGTCAGAAATGGACTGAGATTGGGGGCGCCCTTAGCTCAGTTGGTAGGGCGACCACCCCCTCCGGGCCGGGCCCAGTAGCAGACCCTACTTTAAGAAGATTCATTCTAATACACAAATAATTTTAGGTCTCTATTTTCCTCTCTCCCTGTGACAATGCAGATATGGCCTTGTCCATTTCTTCTCTAGTAGCCTAAACACCTCTGCAAAAGTATTCAAAACAGTCAGTGTGTCTGCTGACCTTGCTACAGTCCCATAACATGCAGTGTATTTACAAATTCTTCAGTCAAAAAGTCTCCAATTTTAACTCGGGTGTTCTGAACACACAGCTGATAATTAACATGTATCTTTCATTTAAATTTCAATAGTCACATTCCATTAGGTTATCAATAGCAGAGCACATTGTATTTACAATTTCAAACCTTATATTATGAACAAACAGTTTAAATCCCTTTAATTCAAAGACATGCCAACTTTAATTCAAATTGTCCATGCTTTAATGTATTTGGGTCTGATAATCTAGGTTCCTCGTAAAGATTAGCTAATAACTCCAGACTTTCATGATAATTTATCCCATATATGTTGCTATTTTGTGTTGGGTTGATAGTCTCTTCCTCCGAATTGAAAGATCCTCCTCCGTTCTGATTTGACAATTTTAGTTCTTGGGTGTAACTCCATTCATTTTGATGAAGATTCTTCCATCTCTTGTCCAGTTTGTTGGACGTAATTGTTTTAACCTCTGGCTTGGTAGGCCAGATTAGCATTCTCTTGGTTAAGTTTTCACTCATTCCAATTTGTTCGCCTTTAAGCTTCTTGCCTTGACTGACAAATTTATCTTATGCTTTCTACTCACAAATTTCAGAATAACAGACGCTTTTTGGCCAATTTTCCTTCGGGAGAAGAAAACAAGACTCCAGTTCTCCAGATCCAGACTAATGCCTTTGCTTCTCAGAACTTTCAACCTGGTTATCCAGAACATTCCTGTATCGCCCTCTTCTTCTCCATCACGGAGCTAATACGACCTTGGTTTAATGTCCAAACCAGTTATTATCACATCTCTGTTTTTTGCTTGTTGATCTTGGTCATCAATTTTATCTCCAAGCTCTTTCAAGAGCTGATCTTTCTTCACATTCACGGCTTGAAGTTCCTTCAATTCGATCAACATTGGCTTCAGACCAGCTGCAATTTTTTCTTAAATTTTTGCATCAAAACGCCCAATCCATTCGTCCATAATCCCAGCCAGCTCAGCTTTCAGCAGTGCTCGCTCTGTCTCCCTCTCACTTTTCATTTCTCTCATCAAGTCTGCCAACTGTTTTTTCAATTCTTCCGCATAATCTTTGTCTTCCTCCTTTCCCTTATCAATGTTTTTTCCTTTTTTGGACATCTCCAAAGATTTTCAGAGATTTTTAAGGCTGTGAATCTGAGTTCTCCGCTGCTCACGGTAAATAGCTCTTAACCCTCGGCAAGCCGGAAGTATATCCATGTATCAATGTATCAATAGTATCAATGTACAGTGTGTACATTCGCTATGCGGTGCTAGCCTGGCACCTACTTCCACTCAATTTTAATTTCCCTTTAGTAGTCAGTCGGGGTCCACGGTATATTTGCGGGTTTTCTCCCTGCCAACTTTTTGGCTGTCCAATCAGTGAACAGAGGGAGTGGCTGAGAACAATGATTTTGAGGTTGTGTGCTAGTTTCAGTTGAAGTCAGAAGCCAGCATATGTCAAACATCACAACCAAATGTTAAAATGGCAAGGGTTTCTGTCTGACTTGGAGTGTTAATACAGGCTATAAATGTAACTATATAATTATGATTAGCCTCCTGAATTCTGTTCAGAGACATATTTTCAAACAGACTCACGAAATGAATTGGAACGTACAGGTAGGCTAATGTTCGATGCCAAAACAATAGAAGCAATTGAGGGATGACTATTATATTGAAAACAGGCTGACTTGTGGTGAGGGATGCATTTTCTTGGGCCAGGTACACTTAACATTTTAAGTGTAACACTTTTCATTGTTTTAATATATGTTATAAACATAATTTACAAGGTCCCTGCTGCTATTAAAGTGCTCACCGTGGTTGACGTCTTTATATAAAGTTGTAGTCGAAGGAGCAGCGGCATCACTTTCTGCATCGACATCCTCTCCGACTCCGATTGGGCTGGGACTGGGAGACGGAGCAGGTGCCGGTGCTGGGCTGCTTGCTAACAGCAACGGCGATGTAGCAACGCATGCTTTTTTATTCACAAAGCAGATTTTTGTCTGACTAGTTCGCTTCATATCTTATCTTATCATGCCTTCGCGTCATAGGAAACAAAATGTGCTCGGAAGCGCTCGGGAAGCGCTTGGACCAGCATTTATCCGCCGGGAGAAAAAACCGCCAGTTACTATCAAAATTGTTTCGAGCTATCTAATTGGTCGAGAGAGCGTAGCTGGCAGAACGGCACAGCCATTAGGGGGGCGTTCACTGTCCTGACTCACACACTAACACATTGACAACAGTGGAAACGAATGGAGGCAGCCGTTAGAAGTGGATATATATGCAATGTCGCCTGAAAAATAAGTGGGTATACGCCGTATACCTGCGTATACCCTCCACTACACTACTGTGCAGGACTATCCCCCCACAATTACCTACATATTTCCATAAACCTTTACCTTTACTGTATGAAAGAATTACTGATTCTACCAGCTGTGTGAAGTCAAAGATGGCATTTAAGATGCATAAGGAAGTACTTGTACAAGTACAAGCCTCTTCTATTCAAATACTGATTGCATTATGTGCTCTGTGACCAACCTATGTAGTATATACAATACTATCTATGAATGCTTCGGTCCACACATAGAGACAATGTTGCTTGTTCAAATTAAACAAGTGTTTTCCACAAACTTCCCTGTGGAGGTGTAAGTGAATGTAGGAGTACTTATTATGGACTGAGCTGATTGCACAGACACTTCACAGTCATTTCAAGCAGCAGCCAGAAGACACACACACACACTCATCAGAGGACTCTTCACCTCACTCTGACAGAGAGATGCAGCCCAGTTCAACCTCTGTACAACACATGACTTCATACTACTAAGGGCTGAAGAGGAATGGTCAGCACCACACAACACAACTTGTTACGCTTTAAATAAATCCAGTGCAGTCACAAACACATTCAGAAGTTTAACAAATTGCAACATTAATACATTACATTTTAAATATTTGAGTGTTTAACTGGTTTGCAGTGTGGAGGAAATATGCTCATTTGTTTCCTTCAGTTAAATATCCTAATAGCTGAGACCACACACACACACACACACACACACACACACACACACACACACACACACACACACACACACACACACACACACACACACACACACACACACACACACACACACACACACACACACACACACACACACACACAGGCATACAGACAGACATACATTATAATATGTAGATGCATTAGCAGCCTCTCAGTACCACAGTGCATTAGGAACAAGCTCCTAAACAATTCCCAGCATATGTCCATATGACCATCTATCTCTACAGTCAAATCAAACATGCTGTATGAGTCTGTTTCACTGCTGAGTGTCACACATGTGAAGCAGCAACAGGCAGTGAGGTGGACTGTAGACTGTCTGCAGACACAAACCAAAAACAGCAGGACACCAACCAAGATGAACAATAAACACACTGGCATGCACTCACACTATAACGCTACACACCACATGACTTACCACTAGGGCTGTCAAGCGATTAAAAAAATTCATCTAATTAATTACAGGCTCTGTGATTAATTAATATAAATTAATCACATACTTATATGACACTTTTATACCTGTTTGCAAACAGCTGTATAGCCTACTACAGTTTGTTTCTCTCTCTCTCTCTCTCTCTCTCTCTCTCTCTCTCGCGCTTGTGCTTGCTCTCCGTCTCTCAGTAAACAAATGTGCAGTGGAAGTGCATTATGTGTAGCTGAAACGTGTTATAAGGCATGCAGTGTATAATGACATATTGATCGCTGTGTGTGAGATCCAAGACCCAGATAATGAGTAAACAGCAGCTTCATCTCATCTGTCACTTCTCTGTGTATTTGATAGAAAAAGAAGAAATAAAATAAAGCCCATGGGTAAACTGAAGGGGTGAAGGACAGTGCCAATGCTTTCAATAAAGACTATTGGGCTTATTAACGGATTAAAAAAATGCCTCCAGAGACATGCGGATGATGATCAGTTATTATCTAGTTGGATGGTGCTGATGACTGTTACTGCAGTAAGCTGGTGTCTCCCAGGTGTAAATCATTAATGACAAGGAAATAAAAGACTGAAAAAAAAACTAAATCTATCTATTTTTTTGTACTCAATCTGTTTGGTGTTTGTGTAAATATCCACAATTATAAATGACCTTGCTGATGCATTTAGTCAAAACCACAGAGATATAGTGTGTTTCAAAATAAATCAGTAAGAGATCATCATGCTGTTCTCATTAGTCACATTCTTAACAATTGTGATTATTTTGTTGTAATGTATCTTGTAAGGGGGAACTGTTAACATGTGTTGCCACTCAAGTTAAAGTTCCAGAGGTTAACTGAACAAGTTTGCGTTTGAGTGAAGAAACGTTTAGTGTCATTTTCACTCTTTACTATACAGCTGCTGTTCCAATGTTTTAATGTTCTCTGTGTTTACAGCGGAAAGATTAAATCAAGGATTTACACCTTTAAAATGTTTTCCTATGTTGGCCCCAGGCTGAGTATTTGCCACAGTACATTCCTCAAACATTAACACATTTGAATAAAGAAGGAAAATAAAATGTCTTATCTCTTACTGTCTTTAGTGAGAAAGATAACATGTACTTTCACACCCAAAACGAAAAGTAGATTTTATAGACTGTTGATTTTGCACATAAACAGCTGCATGGGTTTGGTTATCACACACATGCAGAGCCTCTTTGTCACACCTCACCACTGCCAATCTGAAGACGAGTAATATCGCCTCCTCCAATGTAGAAACAGTGTGAGAGGAGAGAGAGAGAGAGAGAGAGAGAGAGAGAGAGAGAGAGAGAGAGAGGAGAGGAGAGGAGAGGAGAGGAGAGGAGAGGAGAGGAGAGGAGAGGAGAGGAGAGGAGAGA